>VXBR01006261.1:153676-279519 GCA_013400215.1 Cisticola juncidis | reverse complement strand
ACAGCTGGGAAAGGAAACAGAGGATCAGAGACCGGCAGTGCAGGGGAACCTCGTTGGGAAATCTAACAAAGGATCAGACACTGGCAGTGCAGGGGATCCTCGCCGGGCCGGGATCCCTGCGGGGACGGAGGGTGAGTGCCCGCGGCACCGCGTGAGGGGCAGGGCTGCGGTGAGAGCCGAGCCCGGCGCTCTGCTCTGGGCCTGAGCCCAGGGCGGCAGGGAGGGAGGCAAAAACAGCTCCTTCATCCCTGATCCGAAACAGGAGCCAAACCCAGCCAGGCCTGCGGGCAGCCCCCTCATCGCTCCCTCTCGGTGTCGCCCTCAGCCCGCCCCAGCAGGGGAATTTCAGGAATGCTGCGGCACCCGGCTGCAGCTCCTGTTCCCTGATTGCCCCATCTCAGGTAAGGCCATCTCGCCCATTGTCCTTCCTCCAGGCAGCAGATGGGAGAAAAATTCACTGAAAAACCAAACCCAGGACAACTGCTTTTGAAGCAAGACAAGCTAATGACACGGGTTACTGAACCTCACACTTGAGGTGAGGTTTGCTGGCAGACTCTGGATGGTTTTGTTCACTCCCCACCTCCATTCTCCCTGGCCATTGGTGGTGGGCCAGTGTGAGGGCAGTGTCCCCTTGCTCTGGAGCAGTGCACCTTATGAGAAAGACAAGGGCTACCAGGGACCAAGACACACCCATGCTCTGTCCCTGTGTGCCAGGCTTCTGGGATTCTCAGCAGATCTGGGTTTCCTGAAATATCAGTCTGAGTTCTGATGTTTGAGATGATATGAAGTGAGAGCTCATTGTCGAGCTTCTACACTCTATGCTCCTTGTCTCTGAAATGTGAAAGAGGAGTTCACATTTTAAAAGTAATGCTAATAAGTGGGTAGAGGTCAATTCTTATCCCACTAAAGATATAACTCCAGCAGAAGAAAACAACAAGCTGTTCATTAGCTGGTAGAGATATGGTAAGTTGCTTGCTGGAGAAAGCAATACATTTGTTTTCTTGCTCATTGGCACACTTTCCTCTCACCTTCTGCTCCCCTTCCCCAGATAGTTAAGAGTGTTTAAGGGGAATTTCTGTCACCCAAGCGTGTCACTGCCCTTTGTTGGCATGAGCTGGTAAGCCCTCTGCAGCAGATAATACAATGGCTTGTTTTTGCCAAGTTCAGAGCACCACCACTCTGCTTGTGAGGTACCTGTATAAAGATGGCATTATCTATAGCATTATTTAATTGTTCAAAGCAAAGAGAAAAGCAGTGGAAACAAAGTCAAGGGAAAAGATACACTGTGGATAAGCTTGTGTTTTCTATTCTGAACAACAGTTGAGAGACCTGATGTAACAACAATGTCAGCATTTATTGTATCTCTGGCCCAAAAGCTGCCTGATAAATTCTACCTAATTTCAGACTTGGTTTAGAACAAAGTAGCAATCTCCTCTGAACCTCCTTTATATGCCCACTTTTATTGTAAAGCTGTAGAGTGGTTTTATTTTTTTATGATTTGCTTTTTAATGCCTCCATTGTTGTGCCTTTGCTCATCCATTAGCCCCAGCATGGGCTGGCACGCTGCAGCCCAGGTGTCTCAGTACTGAGAGAGGCTCTGGGGTGAAGTGCCACCCCTGAGGGGCACAGTGTGCACAGCTTTGCTCAGCACCACTGATCCACAGACTCCCCTTGGCAAAGCCCTTCAGGCTGCACCTCCAAAGACACAGCCTGGAGCGGGAATCGAGTCCTGAACTGAGTCCTGCCCTTAAGCTGCTAGGCACTGTCCTCATAAGGACTCAATAATATTGTCCAATAAAAGGAGCTGCAGTTTTATCTTGTCATTATTTCATTACAAGTACTTGCAGCAAGTGTTTTTAGACCATTTCCGTAGTTTGTTATAAATTTTTGCTTTTAACTCTTGTAATGTATTTTCTAAAGTTATTTTGACTTTCACATTTATATGGCCTACATATTTGGATTAATATTGTGACTTCAGCCAGCAATTCTTAACCAAACCTTGTGCTTTTGTTGTGAGCCTTGCATCGATTCCCAGAGTCAGGAGCCAAGTGACGTGGAGTGATAAAACCCTTAAGTCCCAGAAGCTTCCAGTTTGGCATCCACCTGCTTTTTTCTGATTTTCTATGAGAAAACGATGAGAAACCCCACCAGGAGCCCCAGTCTGAGCAGAGACCACAAGGGGAGCTTCCCTGGGAGCAGAAGTACCAGCTCACCATAGGGCTGACTTCCTTCAGGGAAAGGAAAGTGATTTGGCTGCCTAACAGTGCCCTCAAGAGTGGAAATCCAGGGACAAAAATTAGAACCACTGGAATGAGCCAATGAAATATGGTCTTTCTAAACCCCAAGCCTGCAAGCCTGGTTGTTGGCATTGTTGTGTTAGACATTTCCAAAAGGCTGCTGTCTCAAAAGTAAAATATGTTCTCCTCCCCCCTACTCCCACACAATCACTGAGTACTTTCACAGGGGATTCTTCAACACTGGGGAAAAAATAGAAAACAAAGATGAACCCCTTCAAGGTCTCTGTTAATGTTCCAGGGACTGAGCTATATCCCAGGAGATGGAGCTCTCTGTCTTACACAAGAGCTGCAACGCCTGCTGGAAAAGCACATGTACCCAAGAACTTGTTCATTAGGATTCCATTAAGCTCTTCATTGATATGCTTAAAGATATAGACAGAGTCAGGCTAATCATGATCTCTCTCCCTTTTTCCCCTCCATCCTACATTTCAACAGCCTTGTGGCCAGGTCTCTCAAGTGAAAATATATCTCTAGAAAACACTTTTCTTCCTCTCATTGTGCTGCTGGTTAATATTCATAGCAAATGGAGATCCAATTGGAAATCATTTAGGCTGTTACGCCGTCATCAGTGGTGGCTATTTTAGACTGGATATTAGGAAAACTTTCTGCACTGACAGGATTATCTGGCACAGTGCCGGTGTGACCACTTCTGGAGGGATTTAAAAGCTGTGCTGAGGTGGCACCCGGGGTCCTGCTTTAGTGGTGGACTCAATGGCCTTAGAGGTGTTTTGCAATCTAAACGATTCTGTGTTTCTATGACAGTGAAATGGCGAGTGGTTGAGAACAGGGAATCTCTTTTGTGACATGGCACTTTGGTCCCTCAGTTCAAGGAGATAAGGCCAGCTCTCTAGGCACCTCTGTGTCTTGTGTGCATTGTAAGGGGAGTCACTGGTGTGGTATTTCTGATGGAAGCCTTTGGCTATGCACAGGTGAGGAAGGGACAGGATGAGGCCTCAGGTTTGGGGGCTGCAGTTTTGCTTCTGGCCGAAGCTTTGTGTGTTGTCTGCAGCAGTTACTGATCTAATGACCGAGTCTCACCCAGCTGAACCCTCCCTGTGCCTCAGCCACCTCCCTCCCCTCCTGGAAATGATGGATTGAGTAATCTGTGTGGTGGTGCTCTGGCTCGAGGGTTGTAAATCGCGTGCATGTGCTTCCAGAAATATGAGATCCCCCTGTGTCTGCTAAGGAACCGCTGCTGATGGAAGGTGCCCTCGCAGGGGCGCGCAGCGAAGCGCAGCCCCCGCGCAGACAGGCCGATGCATCACTGCGGGGTGAGCACAGCCCAGCAGCAGATGCTTCCCCTCGGGGCTGCTGAGCCCAGGGAAATCGCTCTTCCCAACGTGTTTTGTGGGAGCTCGGCGTGTAACTGTACGTGAGCTATTGCTGAAGCCATTGCAGGAAACCAGGAGCCATTTAGAAACAAAATGGGAATGAAACAAATCAGAGAAGAAAAACCTTTCTGATTTAAAAGGGTGCCTCTCTCCCTCAGACCTGGCAGCCCTGTGGATTGGCTCAGTAGCTGGCATTGTTGTCCATCTTTGAACCAGGGTATGCCAGTTTGTAGCAGGTCAGATATTCACATCAGCAAAGTAACAGAAGTCATGACACAGGAGCAGCAAACACAGTGTTATCATCTTAAGCACTGATTTAGTGGGACCTTGGCAACACTTGCCTGCCAAGGAATAGGCTGTGGCCATGAGTCTGTGCCTTGTGCTGATGCTGCCTTTCTCTGGCAGTAAAAGTGATGTTTGCTACCTCCTGCTTGTTGTCACCTGAGTAATTGTTGGAGCTACACTCTCCAGTTGGTGCCGTGAGAAGGGTTTCAGTGACTTTCACAGGCTTGGTGGTTTTGTGATTTTGTTTTGTTTCAGTGTTCTGGCTAAAGCAAAGCTCTGCAACCTCTTATACTGGTACAGCTTGCAGGTACAGGGATGGGTGTGCCATGTCCTCCCCTGGTCTGATGTCAGTAAGAGAACAAATTCCTGATTTGTGCCCAAAGGGTGTGCACAAAACCTGTCTCTCCCTGTAAGCCTGGATCCTCGGAGCGCAGTGGCTGCGGGTTGCCTTGCATTAGTCCCCATGAGAATGTTTGCATTTGAAATAAGCTCCTCTTCTATAGTCTCCCATTTGAGTTGCTTATTCATGACTCTATCATATTATACCCTTCTGCTTGGTCTCCTGTGTGTTAAACACCATGCATTTCCCACCTGCTCAGAGATCACAGACTAGCTGGGCCAAACTCATTCAGAGGGAAGGCAGCAGAAATCCAAAAGTGCATTTACAAGGTGAGATGTGATTTCACTCCTCTTGAGCTGATGGAACTGTGTCTGAGAGCTGCTCATCTCAAAAAGAGCCAATTTTGGAGTAATGATTCTGATTTTGCTGGAGAAGGACTGACAGCTGTAGCATTGTCAGCTGTGTGACAGTGAGGGGAAAAGTCCCCTCCTGGCATTTATTTCTGAAGAATGTGCTGCAGGGCTCTTCAAAACGAAAAATGAAGTAGTAGCTTTAGCAGAGATTGGCTCCAGTGTAGCTCACAGTCACCCCAAAATTGTTTGTAACCAAGCTGCAGCTTAGGGAAGGCAGTAGGACCTGGACTAATGAGGAGGTAACTGCACACTCTGGGGATTGGGACCAGCGTTTCTTTCTGCTCAGGACTTGAGGCTGAACCTCACCTCTCCGGCTAGGAATGGCTGTGCTGGGCAGCCAGAGCTCCTGGTGGAGGCTGAGCGAGAGCTGCTGCAGGCTGGCTGTCAGCTCTCCCTGTCCTTCCTGCCGCCAGTCCCGTGAGGAAAAGCCAGGCAGCCCGGCAAATGCCGATTGCAATGCAGCCCAGAGCGGGTGAGGGAGTGCAAGAGATTCCCCATGTGCATCAGCAATGCAAGGGGAGCACGGCACCAACCCCGAGCAGCCACTACTGCTGCCTGGCTGCCCTCCACATCACTGCCGGCCCCATCCAGCCCAGAGAGGCTGCACCAACCCTGAGCAGCCACTGCTGCTGCCTGGCTGCCCTCCGCAGTCACTGCCGGCCCCATCCAGCCCAGAGAGGCTGTCTGAGCACTGCTGCAGGGAGAGGTGACCGAACTGCAATATAAATGCGGCTCTCTGAAGCTCTGTGAGTGACAGAGAACACCTGACACGCTGTGTGGGGGAACGTTGGCTTCTTCTTGCCGTTTTCTTGACAGGGGCATTAAAATGTATTTATATAACAGCTGGGGATGGCTTGCCCTGAGGAGTGAACTTAATTCTTAGTCTGCCAGGCACTCCTTGCCGAGTGACAGTGATTTGTCCCCTGTGTGTTCATTCTCCTTTTTGCCCTCTTTCTTTCCCCTTGCATTTTATAGAGCTGTATTTGACAGTCTAATTTCATATAACTAATAACATTATGTAGTGAAATGAGCTCAAATGTCCATTTATGTCTCCAATGCTGAGCTATTTGGTAGATGTTCCTTTTGCCATCTCTTCTCTTGAGCCTCTGCCATGGTTCAGTTTTCTGATCTACCCTTAGAACAAACATTTTGATGAGAGAAGTGCTCCCACATCTCTCTTCCACGTGACTAAGCCAAGGAAGTGCTTTATACAGCCAAGAGAGGGCCTTTGGTGACAGGACGCCACAAGTAACTAAACAAAAAGCTAACCTGAAATTGGCTATTTTAATTCCCCTAGTAAAATTCTTGACAACACATTTCTACTCGTCCCCTCATGTTGACATTGAAACAAAATGAATGCAGAAATCCCAGCTCTGCCAAAATCAGGGAGTGTCAGTGCTGACGTGGACTGACAGCAGTCTTTGCTCCTGCAGCTCCTGTTTTTTTGCCATTCCCCCTGATCTTTAGCCATGAAGACCAGCGTTGCTTTGTCCAGCAGAGGAGACTTGTGTACACATTTTACAGCCCCCTCTGTGCAGGCTGGTGGGTGCAGCCGTGAGCTGCAGGTCAGCACAGGACATGTGACAAATGGCACCTCCGGGTGCCTAATTAGAGGCATTTCCTCCGTAACACTCCCCTGAGGGTTTGTAGCTGAGGATGTATGTTGCTGTAAGTGCATAAAGCTGCAGTCACCCACAGAAGTGTCCAATACGTTTTGTCACAGCTTCCTAAAAGGATTTTGCCATTGGCCTCCAAAATATCTTGGGGCAATCTGTTCCACTGGGTAAATCTATTGAGAGACTCTTTGGAGCAGGCAGGTACATCTCGTGGGTGTTGGCTGGAAAAAGGACTAAGAAGAGCCTGTGTGCCATCATCAACTTTTTTATTCCACACTAAATCTTTGAAACCTTGTTATCCCCTTATTGTCCCCTTTGGACATCCCATCTGCGTCCCCTGTTCCCACAAGGAAGAATCAGGTGCAGGTCACTTTTGAGGAGTCAAAGTTACCAGACCTGTTTCAGAGCTAATGCTTTTTAATCCCTTTTTCCCCTGAATATTTGCCTTTTCCATCATATTACACCTATGAATAATTTGGTTTAGTCAAATCTCCCATCATATTCTTTTTTAGCCAGGTGCAGCCCACCCCTCTGATTGAAAACAGCAATTTTACAGTGGGACCCTGGCCTCTGGCCTTGTCCCATCCGTGGTTCAGCCTTGGTTTCTGATGTTCGCGCGGACTTTTGTGAAAAACGAATTCTCAGCTAAGGGCAGGGTGGGGGCAGGCACAGCTCAGAGCTGGCAGCTTCACATACCTCAAAGGCCAAGGCAGCTGCCAGGGTAGTCCCCAGTGCCTGGAGGAGCTGCCCCCACACTCAACTGGCTTTATGATGTGCTGGATGAAATCCTAGGTCTGACTCATCCATATATGTTATCCAGGGATACCTCTCTGCCTTGGCCTTTGCTCTTCATCCACGTGCTTGGAGACGCCTGCTCCTGGTGAATTATAACTGCAGGGTGAAAAGGAGAAGACACTCCCTCAGTTTATGGTGAGGAAGCAGAATGCTTGAGGTAATAAATGAGTATGGGCAAAACAGTGGCTCAGATATTTCAAGTCAGCCTTTAGAGTGCTGGATCTGGCCTTTCAGCTTGTGTTTTGCCTTTTCTATTCCTTACTCTGCCATGAAAACAGAAACCAAGCTAGGAACTGTGATTTCCCTTCAGGGTATAGGAGGAAGAAGAACATCACATGGATATCAAGTGTGCATTCCTCTATCTCTCAGCTCATACGGAGTGCAAACTCAGTTCTGAAGAAGCCAGAGAAGTATTTAATATTTTATTTTTAATAACAAATATGGCTGTGTGGGGTAATTAAAAAGATGGCAAGTGCTAGACTGTGCAGGGGTTGCTTTCTGATGTTTCCATTGACATCAGTTCTTCTGACGGGCCTCAAAACCACAGCTCATATGCCCTAAATTAGCAGAACTGAACTTCAAAACTGAACAAAGCTGCGTATCTTTATTTTTTCCTCCATTTTAACATTCTCTACAAAGTTGGCTCAATGGGTTTTTTCCTCTCATATTTATTAATATACATTTTGAATGCTTAATTTAGAAACGACCACAGTCCTTGATCACCTTCCTGTTTACATTTTGATGTTGCACTCAGAGCAAAGGGACCCTTCTTGTACTTCTTCTCCCTCCTCCACTCTCCAAGCTTTGTCACTCTCCTCTGGGATCTCTTTTCAAAAGATCAAGAGGAGAGAAAAGACTTCAAATGCCATAAATATTGCAGGAACCAGTGTTCATCAGAGAATGGCCTCCTTTAAGATCAATATGTCTTCCTGAGGGGGCATTCAGTCCTTCAAAGTAAACAAGCTGGGAACATTAATTCAAATGCTTTTATACTAAATACATATACATGAATTAGACCGTGTGGCTGTGATAAATAAGCCTTATATAAGTAAGGTTTAAAGCAAACCACACATGCAAAAAAAAAAAAAAAAGGCAAACTCTGCAAATTTGCTAGGAATGAACTGATGCCTGCTGCTGATCTTGTGATGACCGAGATAATTTTGTTAAAGGGCTAAAAGGAAGTTCTCTTCACCTTTGTGAATAGATTGATCTGGGCAATCAGAATCTTTTCCTAAGAGGAGGAGCAGCATTATGCTGATGTGTAAGTCAAGATATATTGCAAAATGTGCTGAATCTACATTTTGCAGTCTGTCATTGCCTGGGTTTGGAAATGTGGTGTTTTCTTGGCAGGGAGAGGGACAGAGACAGGGTTACCTCCATCACAAGTAGGGAAGGTGAGAGCAGTGTGTCTCGATTTCTTTCTTTGTCAGATGTTGGAAGCTGGGTCAGGTTTGTAACCTGCCATCCTCTCGGAAAGGGGCAAATGGAGCCTGGCAGAGGTGTACCTTGGACTGGAGGTGAGCAATACCCACCTCAGCTTTCCTGCTTCTAATAGCAGCTGCCCTCCTTCCAGTGCCACAGGGGACCAAGACAAATGAAATATACTGGAGCAGGGAACCATGGAAATTGAGGGTAATTGGGATGGTTGTGAATGAACTGTTTTGGTCTGCTCATGTTCAGGATAGCCCCTCTCCCTCAGTGAAAGCAGTCTCTCCTTCAGCCCTGGAGGAGGTAAGTGTTCATAAGAACATTTGAGTCTCTAGGTTATTAGATCTGGACAACAGTTCCAGGGAAATCCTACCCTAACAAAGTATAACAAGGCAGGAAAAAAAAAAAGAAAAAAAAAAAAGAAAGAAAAAAAAAAGGGGGGAGCATAGGAGAGGTCAATAACAGAGAAAATGTTGCTAATTCTGACACCTTTGAAAAACAGAATAACCAAGTGGAAGGGAGGGTAAGGAGAAAGAATGTAAAAGAATTAGCACAAAAATATCCTTGTGGTAATTTTTTCATTCAAAGACATTCAAAAGAATCTCTTCATATGTTAGACAACTGGCTGGCTGGTGGCTACAGCCTGCAGCAAGGTGTGTGGTTGTGTCTTCTTTTACACTGCTGTGGTCTGGGTTTTTTTGTACTTAGGCAACTGGAGGTTTTCCTCCTAACCCATAAGCTCCCTACCTCAGCAGGATGATAAAAATCAGAGACTTCAGCATGATTTTGCCAAACCTTTTGATTGTGCCAGTCATCGAGACAGCAAAAACTTGTCTGTGGGCCCTTGCAGACTTGGAGTGTTGCAGACATGATACAGTAGCAGCACCTTGATATCAGTGAAAGTAGGTACGTTTTCATCCTTTAAAAGAGTTTAGGCTGTCTAAATAGTTGATCAATTGGTTTTTGTACACCATCTAATCCCTTTTCTGCCAGGTGCTTGTGTCCTGAGTCTCTGATCTGTGTTGGTGGTGAGTGAGAGGATTTATGTCACAGCAGGGTGTGTTGAGCTGCTCAGACACCAGGAGTTTTTTGTGAGCATTTCCTTCTGAGTCACAGAGCCTTCATGTGGCAGCCTGGGTGCTATGAGACCATCCCCAGGACTGTGACTGGGGCAGGCAGTAGGAGAGAGCTTTGTGGAGGTGAGGGGCAGAGCAGGCAGCTGAAGGTGGCAGCTGAGAGGCAGCCCTGCGATTCTCCGTGTTCTCGGCGCTGAGGGATGGAGTCCATCCTTTTATTGCACAGGGACAGGGCTGTAAATAATGTTGGCAAATGACATTGCCTGCTCACAGGTCCTGAGGCACCCCCAGCCAGCCACGGAGAGGGAGCTTCCATTCATCTTACTCTTCACCTTTAAACTAATGGGCTGAAATCTCCGAGCAGTCTCTCCTGATCTTTCCAGCTTGAGGCCATAATGGTCTGAGAGGAAGACTAAGTGAGTGCAAAACTGCCCGCCAGGAGGGTAAGTTTTCATGTGGGCAGCCTGGTCCTGACATCCAGTAGATACAATTTAAAGGGATGTTATATAAGATGGATGGAAAAACACACGGTAAGCCCAGCAAGTCTGGTAAGGCTCCCGTGAGTTATTCTCTGACCTTAGGTAGCTCCACAATATTTATGTTCATTTTGTTATAGCCTTCCATCTCACAGATTCATCTTTGCTGCTGTAATGGGGATAATAAAGACTCCTGAGACATTTCTCAGGATCTCTGAAACAAAATGTACAAAATCCTCTCCATTACCCTCACACAACACTGTTAGAATTTGTCTGTTTGTTTAGGACTCTGCTCACTGTGTTCCTCTCCAAGGGTTTGATAGTGTATTCCTCTGATGAGTGTGAAAACAGCCATGTGTGCAAAATGTGTGGAGCATCATTTAAGACTAAAATCAGTATGAATATATATATTTAATCAATATTTGTAGCATTGTAAATAACTGGGAGGTGATGTTTGACTAGTATTTGGACTTAGTGGATGGACACATTTCCCACATATATAGATGGGAGGTTATTTTCTGAATTTAATTATTCTCCTTCAAATGAACTTTGTCAGGAATCAGAATTAAAAAACATCCAAACCTGGAAGTGAGGTGCAGGGTAAATGTGTGTATCTCCTTGAGCAGTGCAGCATAATTTGTCCTTTCATTACCTCTAGCTCTAGAGCCCGAGTTGTTGTTTCACTTCAGAGAAAACAGTCTTGATCACTGCAATTCTCCCTTTCTTCCCAAATCAAATTGGCATTCAGAGTCTCCTGTAGGCAGTGCAAAGACTCTTGTTAACTTCAACTTTTTTTTCGATCAGACTTTAGTAATTTTAAGCAGAGAGAACTGCAGTCACAACCTTTGCATCCCACTCTTCACCTGTTTTTTCTCCAGGCATCTGCAGGTTCTTTGCTGGTGTGAATTTTTCTTCTAAGTGTGGGATTCCCTGTGCTCCATACCATATGGGCCATATGTCCATATGGTCAGTGTCAACACAGGAAGCCAACTCTCTTCCCAAGGCATGAACTAATGTAATAAACCCCCTGTCTAGAAGTTGTGAAACAGGCTGGGGTGGGCTGTGCTCAAGTGATTTAATTTGCTGCTAAAAACCTGTTCCTCAGGCTTAGCAGAGCAGTGGGGTACTGGTGCCAGTCAAGCAGAGAGCACATAGCTGACTGGTGGGATGCAAAATGAGGCTTTGGTGTACCTGGGAGCTTGATGAGAACAGATCAAATAGCTACCTGGGTCAGCTCTGTGCAATGCTTCCCTCAAAACAGCTTTGTCTTCTGCAGTTTGGGATTTCCAAACTCTGGGGAGCTGGGCTCACCAACCCTCTGAGGCAACGTGAGTCAGGCTGCTGCTCCGCAGACCAGGGAAATAAATTACAACAAAGGCTTTCTGGAACTTCTCATTCTGTTGGAGTTCTGGTTTATTTAATTTGTCTCCTGACACATCTAAAGGTGGGGAGGACATGAGCCAAGCAGTATGAAAGGGTAGCTCCAGAGAGGGCTGAGAGAGGTGAACAAACAGAAGCTGACACTAAAAAAGGTCAGCTGTTTAAATGGCCTGATTTAACCAAGGCACGTGTCAGGCTGCATGCCCCCAGAGGAGATTCCTTGTGTGTGTTTATGAACTCTGGGAAAGGGGCCAACTTAGCCCTAATTATATTTTATTTAATCAGCTATTTAAATACTGAACTGTTTTCTTGGCTCTCCTCCCCATCGAGATCACATCTTTATACTCTTGACCTTTTTATTTTATGCAAGAGGCTCTCTCTTTGGTTTGGACTGAGGTAAGTCAGCTGCACTTTGCTTGTTCTTACATCACCTCTCTTCTTGGAAGACAGAAAGCCCAAGGTTATTTATTTCCCAGGTTTTCAGTATGAAGGAAATAGAGAAGTTATTTTTTTTCCATTTTCACTATGCAAACTCAAGAAGACCCTCTGGAATAGGGGGAAGTATATTTAATGATGTAATGTAAGTAGATTTCTAGACAATACCCGGAACATTTTGTAGTTTTGCTTTGAGAAATGTTTGGAGAAAAACACAGCTCAGCTATCTTGGACAGATCTATTACTCCTCTCTTCTAAAGCTTCATTTTCTGTAAAGAAATGACAGGAGTGCAGGGGAATTAACTGCCTGAGACAAGCAGGCAGTGTGTTTCAGAGCAGTGTTCAGCACAAATAATGAGTTCCCTTGAAATCCCACAGGATTTGGACATATATTGGTTAAAGAACACTGAAAGGAGACTGAAACAATACTCATGTCTTTCTGTGTTGGTTTTGCACAGCCTAGTTTTTGGTAGTGGGGGGCACAGAGGTGGCTTCTGTGAGAAGCTGCTGGAAGCTTCCACCATGTCCAGCAGAGCCAATCCCTGATGGCTCTGAAGAGGGACCTGCTTCTGGTCAAGGCTGGGCCAATGGGAGAGGAACAAGCTTCTCAAGAGCTTAGAAAAAAATTTAATTACAGCTGTGGATTTAACATGAACAAGACTCTATCAAAGAGCAGCTTGTGGATTTTGATGAGGAACGTGCTGGCCCTCTAGTTTATCTTGTTGTTAGACTCTGGCTTCTCAAGTGGACATGGAGGATTTAGCAGCAGCAGCCTCATTTGCCTTGGCTGGAAGCAGCTCTCCTGGCTTTCTCCCTTTAATTTAAATCCTCACATTTCAGCCTCTGAACTAACCCTCTCCAAGAAAGACCTCTGCCTTCTCACTTCAACTATTGTGTGTTTATGGCTACAGGAATTCTGAAATTAGGTTTGTCACAAGAAGTGCCACTGATGCTGTGGAAACCTGTCTGATGGGACCCTGCTCTCTCTCTGTTTCCCTCCCTGCACAGAGCAGGCATCAGGCTGCTCTGTGATGGGCACAGTTCAGATTGCCGTGCTCCAGCTTTGAGCTCCTCTCGACTCAGCACATCCTGTGTGTTTAATGATCCGCTCTGGAGTGCTGGCAGGACCTTGAGGGGTTGGTTTTGTTATTGCTCTTCTGGCAGGGTGGGATTCTGCTTGCCCAGGAGCATTGTTCAGATGTGCACCGAGGTGATGCGTGTGCTGAGAAACAGCCAGGCTTTCAAAGATGCTTTCCAAGCATCACCGTGTCACTGCTGAGACACTGGTGTGCTTCTGGTGCAAATTCTGCTTTCTCCCTGCTCCTCCTCCTGTGCATCCAGGGGTGTCATTTCAAGGGAAGCCAATGTTTCTGCAGTGCTGGCAAAGGCAGTTTTTCTAAAGGGGGGAGGCCTATATCTTGTTACCACCAAGTGCATCTTTCTCCTCACCCTTACACAGTTTATTTACTCTCCGGTCCAGAGGAAACAGGCAGACTGAATTTTAAATGGCAAACAGGCACCCAAATTTACTTGGCACATCTTGGCTTTAGGAGGAACATCTGATAAAAAAGGCAGCTTGTGTTGAAGATGTACCTGGGCAGGGCAGCAGAAATATCAGAAAAAATCCTGTGTTTTTGAAAACAACAGAATTCCCCCTCTGCTGCGTGCTTCCTTTCAATGCCTCTGTCTCCCAGAGGGAAACGGCTCCACACGTCCGAGATTGCAGGAGCCTAAATGAGTCAGATGTCCCTTTCCCTCTCGATAAGGCAGGGCAGGCTCCAGGATTAGTTATGCATCTGATTGTGTCTCTAATAAACTAAATGTAATTAAAAAATAGAGCAGGGCCATTGCATTTTAACAGCTTGAAGCTTTCCCTGTGGAAGGATCATCAAACAGTGAAAGAATATGAAGATTCAGCTCCCCAGCACCTGCTGGGCAGCCGCTGTCAAAGATTAACAGCATCTCACCAGGTTTATTAAAGCGAACATGAATACTTTGGGGGCTCTGTGGGTAGTTATGGTATCACGTTTTATTATCTTCCACTGAAATGAAATTACTTATTGTAATTGCTTGTCAGTCACAGACCAACAAATCTGACAAAGGAAAGCTTCTTTGCTGCTAATAGGGAGCAGGAACAGAAGGGAGGGGATGGACTGAGCAAAATTCTGCTCTGATTCTTTTAGGGGGGAGGTAGAGGAAATACAACCAGAGGGAGAGAAATGGCTTCAGCTTTCCACAGTGCCCTGAGACAACCAGTTCTGCCCAAATGATCTGAACAGAGTGAGCATCTCTCAGAGCTGCTAAGGGAGTGAGCAGCTGATCCAGGGCGGTGTGTCAGGCTGGTTGGAAGTGACTGCTTTATGGGCAGTGTATCAGGCACAGCAGCTCAGCAGTTTCTTGATAACATCAGCTATTATATCTCGTGGAGACACTGCTGAGGTTTTATGCCTGGGGCCCACCAGTCAGCAGGAGGTGTGAGCTTTGCACAGAGCAAAGACCCGAGTCAGACAAGAAAATGATCCATTTGGGTTGCTTGCTTTCAGGCATCTCAGCCTTTCCTGTTGTATTTAAAGGAGGAAGAACAGCACCTAGGAATAAGGGTGCTGGGAGCAAAGGGCACAGCAAGGGATCCCTGCTGTAGGATCCCAGCAGGGATTTGGAAGGGAAGAGTTCTGTACCAGAGACAGACGTGCTCCTTTGAGAGCCCCTCTGGGAGTGCAGCTGGCAGGACTCAGCAATTGCATAACCTGTCTGGTGGAGGGGTGAGCTGTGCTTATTCTACCTGTGGGCAGGCAGCAATCCCAGCCCGATGGGGAGAGCAGAGCTGGTGCAGCTATTGAGGCACCTTTGAGGGGTTGCCTTTGCCATTTTAAGAGGCTCTCTGAGTGCTGCAGCAGCACAAGGCAAAGGGCTCAAGGTGTAATT
This sequence comes from Cisticola juncidis, assembly GCA_013400215.1. Taxonomy (NCBI): domain Eukaryota; kingdom Metazoa; phylum Chordata; class Aves; order Passeriformes; family Cisticolidae; genus Cisticola; species Cisticola juncidis. The sequence continues at coordinate 264,722 of VXBR01006261.1, read as the reverse complement.
AAAATGGAAGCATGCCACAGACAAGGCAACCAGCCCCAGTGTTTGCCATTTGATATGGAATTAGATGTGTCCACCAAGTAACCATGTTTGAAAACGCTAACAGTGAGCCCCCATAGCATTCACTGTAGAGGTCGCTATAGGTTGCTAATAGAGGAAAAAGAAAAAAAGACTCCAAACCTCAGAATCTCCAAGTAAAGCGACAGCCTTGAAAGGACTTTGTTTCATGTGCAGCCATAGCCAGCCTCAGGCAACAGGGATGGGAAAGACTGGATGAACAAGCAAATAATTCCCAGATTTTATGCTGTTTTTCTGACATTTTGCAGTTCTGATTTTCAACTCAGTATTGTTTTATTTCCTTTTGAATCCACGATGCTGATATTTCTTCACTTTTGTAATCACTGTATTTTGTAGCATCTGCAACCAGTATTTGAAGTAGGTAACTTCCTTCATGTATTCTGAACTTGTCACTTCTGTCTTCATTTGATGCCACCTCACTGCTGCTTGAGAGGAGACTGTGAACAGCTGCTGTTTATGCTCTGGCTCGTTCTACTCGCAAAATGCTGACTCGGGGACCAGTTAAGCCAAACAAGTGATGAGAAAAGCTTGGGAAATAGCAGCCTCTAGCTTCACCAGGGGAGTAGAGGTAAACCATGGCAGTGAACATCACAGGTCCCACATCACAGAGCTCAGCAGCCCCAACGGCTCACCCATGTCACAGCTGAGGGATACAATCCCGTATTTACTCAAGTGTAAATGTACTAGAACTTGTTAGAGAACCAAATATGTTCAGCCCTTTAATTATTGTTTTGTCTGCTGTATCTAGTTTCCTAGTGCATGAATCCCTGTCTTGAGATAGTTCTTGTTATGTAATTGGTATTAACGATTAGTGTTCAGCACTAATTAAACAGATTGGTTTTCATTCTCAGACGTTTCACTTAAGATGCCTTCAGGCTACCAGACTGGGAGGGAGTTCTTTTTTTTAAGCATGTCTTCATTAGCGCTTATGTCTCTTTTATCTGCAGATGAGGATTCTCTGCTTCCTTTGTACTGCAACATCAACCAGGGTACTATCAGCTTTTCATCCTCTCAGCAGCAGCTAGTATTTATTAGTACTTTATTAGAGGCATAAAGGATGCCTAGTGATGCAATTACAGCTCATACCTTTTGTTGTTTTGGTTCCCATCCTCCTGGCTGCTTTTTGAATTGTGAATGATAGATAGTATGATATTTACATACCAATTTTACAACTTAATTTTAATACTAGCTGCATGCCATGTACTGGTGTTTTCAGCTGAGCTCTAGGGTTTAACAATATCATTTCCTCTTTTAAAGTTTATTCCATGGTAAAGCATCCAAATGTGGACTGGTAACAACTGCAAATTTTGCTGACAGTAAAGACAGGAGAAATCATTGCCATTGGACATCATGTATAACACAAAGTGGAAAACATCATTTAGTAATTATTATTTCTCTACTGTCTCATGTGTGAGCTACAGTAAACCACTGGGAAAATCATCCAATCTTCACTTACAGAAGAGGTGAATCTATCACCTTCCTGTGTTCCTGTGGTTAATTGTCTTAATCACCAGAAATGTGTATCCTGTTTTGCATTAGAGCCTGTGCATTTTCAGGTTTTGGTCCCTGAATCCTGTAATTTTTCAGCCTCATCTATGTGAAGTGCCCATACCTAATGGAAATCTTCACTTTCATAAAGATAATTACAGTTACCCAAGTGTTATGTCTATTTTGAGTTTCAAACTGGAAGTGGTTAAAACCCTGGTAATCATTAGCGAGTATTATTAAACTGTTCTAGATTTTCATGGGTTTAGGTGGTGAGATGCTTCTGTAACAAGTTAATCAATATCCTTCCCTAAGGAGGAGGAGTTGGTCTGTGGGTCTCTGATCAGAAGATCTGACCAAATGAGCAGGGTCAGTTGGATTTTTGTGCACCAATGCTGGTTAGTGTGAAAGAAGTGCTGTACTTTTCCAGGAAGGGAGACTTTTGTTATTGCTGTTTGTTATCTTCATTTCCTACCTGTTTCTGGATTACAGATAATGTAATCATCTGTAATCCATCTGATGTTTGATGAGTCCTTTTGTTCTGGGTGAAGCATGCAGCAGTACAGACATCCTGTGAATGACAGGTGTCCTCCTTTCTGAGGAGGTCTGATCTCCACAGTACTGACTTTTCCACTGTGCTGTGCCTGCCATTTAGAGCCATGGGCTAAGCTCTCTCTTAAGAGCTTGGGTGGGACTGAGAGTGTAGAAAAGGGTCCAGGTTTTCTGCACTGAGCAGCAACAATTATCTTCAGAGTTCCTCAGCTGGCACCCAAAAAACTGTCTTAGGTCTTGAGCCTCAGAAGTTAATGAGGAAGGAGCAATGTAAAAGCAGCAACGAGGTATAACCTTGCCTTGGTTTTCTCAGTATCAGGTGACAAGAGGTCACCAAGAAAAATATAATAGAGCTGGCAAAATACTCCTGAATGCCACTGTCCAGCTATTTTCAAAAATTAGGATTTCTCCTCAGCATGGCTTACTTGTAAGTGCTTCATAATCTCTTAGATTTCTCTAAATCCTATGACAAAATATCCCAATTCTTTACTGTACACTTTAAGCATATTACCTAACACAAATCACAATCTCTCTCTTTTTAGTTTCAGCTATGACACACACACATTGGTCACAGAGGGATTCTGCTCAACACTCCCATTTACTTGTAGCTGTTTGTATGTTTGAACCTTATTTTTGACATCTGCTCGTGCTTCTGGTCCTGCCACTTTGAGCAGATCACACCAGTCATGAGTTAAGTGCTGGGTTTGGTTTTGTGTACATGGAACAAAAGAAAAGGCTGGGTTACAATTTCACCTCTTTCATAAATGCCAGTCTTCATGTCCACACCTTCCTCTATTAGCAAACAAAGGTGTGATATAATAAAATGCAGAAAGAGTTAGGCTGAGCTTCTGGTCCTTGCTCTGCCCCAACGCTGCATCCAGGGCAGCCTTCCCCATCACATCCAGCATCAGGAGCCTTTCCAAGGCTCAGCATTGATTCAAAATGATGAATTGGCTTTTCATTGCTCATGTGGGTAAGGTGATTCATCTGCTTTGCAAAATAAAGTCCTCTGGATGAAGGAGATGGCCAGAGACATGATGCCTTCCTGATTTCCCGGTACATCTTTCCTTATTTGAAAATATTGATGTATTTTTTTAAAATATAATTTCTCTCAGAAACCAAATACATTACATTGTGGTACAGATTTCAAGGCTCATTTCCTTGGTGGATAATCTTAAATTTCTACTGGTCTCATCTTTTAACACTTTCAGAGTCAGTGAATTAATTACAATTTGGTGGCAGCAGTTTTTGCTCAAACATTTTTCCCCCTGTAAGGTGTCCTCCTAACAAGGAGTCTGCAATATTATTTTCACTGTGTGGTATTTTAAACTGATTGTTTAAATGTGCTTTACCTCATATGCAAGTGAGTTGATATAAAGAGTATTCTTTCAAATGCTGCTTAAAAGGACATATACAAAGCTCCTAGAATTACAGCTGGTCTATTTTTCCCAAGCTAATCAGATTAAGTGTAATTTACAATGCCTTTCTGTAAAGGAAAATAGAAGACACTTTGCCTTAATTTAAGAGGAGCCTGTAGCAGTATTTAAAAAAATTAATTAGAAGTTGTTCACTTCAGAGGAGCCAGCCTGAAGCGTAGATGCTCCGACATGGGTTTACATTTCTGAAGTACAAACATGTACTTCTTCAAAATGCTCCCATCAAGCTTCTTCTCTGGCAGTTTATGGTGTTGGCAAAGCAGCCCAGAAGAGCAGTGAGGGACTGGCCTTGACTGGGAACACTCCAGAGTTACTGCCCTGGTATTTATTATAAAGCTGCACCCAATTTTCCATCTTGAATCGGGAGATTTCATCTGGGAAAGTGTGAGCATTTGTAGATAAGGCTCTTTAATGCCATGTGTTGTGTGGGGCTTCAGGTGGCTTTGTATCATCACAGCAAATGCACAGCAGATCAGGCAGAGGGGAGAGGAAAAGGCCATGCCACAGAACAAGGAGAGCTGCACGTACCTGCAAACCCAGAGGGAATCTGAGGGGCTGCAGTTCTCCTCTCAGAATTTTGGATGAGAGCAGAAGATTGGCTCTCACTGCTTTGAGCAGTGCCTGTCTGTCTCCCTGAAGGTAATGAGGAAGCGCTGCCATCCTGTCAGCTGAGCATTTGCTGGCTGGAAAAAAAGGAAAATAAAACAAGTCATTCCTAAGAGTGGAAATCCTGCTCTTGCAGGCAGCAGGTGGTGATTAAGAAACACAGCCTGCTTTTTTATAGGACTTGATGCTCTTTACTTGCCTGAAGACTTTTTCTCCTTTCTTTTTTCATCTTTTTTTCCTTGTTGCAGGGTGAGATTGTGTGGTTGAGAATGTGTGACATCTCACTGCTGGGCAGGAGAGGCAAAAGCTGTGTCTGGGCCATGTTTTCAAGCAGACAATGCAAAGAATGGGTGAAATGAGAGAAATCAAAGAGCTGCTCCATCCAAACTCTGTCAGTCTAGTGGGGGATCCTGAATGGATGGAAAGGAGCAAAGTGAGGGCCAAAGAAGTCGAGCAGCCTTGAAATTGCTCCGTACTCCTCTTCCTGTTCCTAAGGCTGAGGACACTACATTTGCACCAAATGCTGTTCTCTCTATAGGAGAACTAAATGGGCCATGAAGAGCAATTCAAGTCCCTGGGGAAATACAGGGAAACTAAATCAGATTGAGCATGTCAAAACCATCTCAGGTGATAGAGTTATGGGAGAACAAGGAAAGATGGAGACAAATACGGGAAGGAAAAATAGGTGCTGAGTGCTTTGAAGCCTCCTGCATCAATCCAGCTGGGACCAAGGGCATCCTGACCTTCTCAAGAAGCCGCTCAAGAGATTTGTCCTCAGGGTCTTCAAAAACCAAAGCTGAAAAAAGCTAGAGTCTAAAAATGAGGGCTGAGTTATTCTGTGTACTAAATGGTGCTCCTGGCCCACAATTTGGTGAAAAAGTATTTGAATTATGTCACGTTCCACTGGTGAAATTTTTCTAACACAGCCAGCTTTATTTAATTCAGAAAAAAAATTTTTTTGGGTAATGACACAGAAGCCAAATATTGGGAGTAAGAGATACAGAAAATAGATTAAAATAATGGGGGAAGACCATCCTAGGGTAATCCTGAAGTATCCCAAGGGACACTATTAATGGTATCTTTTGGAGAGATGAATGCAAGGCAGAAAAAGAAGCTAGTCTCTCCTTGGGAAGCTACTTAGAGATGATTTTTTGGAGATGATTGCCTATAATTGAAAGAGACATGCAGAGAATGAGCGTGAAAAAGGAGCACCCTGTATGTGTAACTAAGCAGGTGCAAAATGAAAGTGGCAAATCTCCCAGTCTCTCCTCAGTTTCCTCCAGTTGCAGATCAGTTACATGATAAATTGTTTAGAAGGGAATTATAGACACGATGTATTAAAACTAAAATAACAAATACTAGAAACACAGTGCATGGGACGGAAAATGAATCAAAAATAAACCTGACTCCTGTTGTGTGAAGATCAAGATCTGTCATCCAATTACACACCCAGGGATAGGGATAAGGGATGGTACTGGAGGCGACTCCCCGACTTCTCAGCCTGGTGTTTGTGTTCAGAGCTGGCTGCAACCTGGGAATCATCTCCTGCAGCCAAGTCCGTCTGTGAGTATATGTGGGACAGATAACCTTTTCTTCTCCATATGTATTTGAATAAAGTATATGAACTATTATTGGAATAGGAGGGGATTCACAGAAAAGGGGAATCATGTAGCCTGAACTGCAGTGACGGTTTTTCCTTTTCCACAGCTTTTATGGCTCACTTTCTCTTGTGTGGCTCTACACAGTGTATGAGCAAACCTTCTCCAGATTCATCAAAATTGCCACAGGAAAGTGAAAAATAATTTTAAGCAGTTACATTTGGAAAACAAACAACAAAAGAATAAATTGGAACAAGGCAGGAGAAGCTCTTTGGTTCCTGAGCAGTCTTGGCTGTTGTTTCTATTCAAACTCAGGGCAAAAGAAGCACAAAATCCAGAGAAGGAAAGATTGGTTTTCTTTGTTCAGGATACAGCATGCAAAAGGAACAAAAAAGGCAGAGGATATATAAGATCCCTGCAGGATAAAGGTCTTGTCTCAGTCAACATTTACTCTCTGGATGAAGGAGATGAAATCATCCCAAATGCACACAGTGCTGTTTCTCTTCTTTATACCCTTCAGCTGAGGTGCTCCAATCTGCGGTGGGGGCACTAAATGACAGAGGACAAGGGTTTTGCTGTGATCCCTTCCCCAGGAGAGAACAGCAGGCCATCAGGTGGCTGCAAACCCACATGAGCTCTGTAGCATCCACACGTAATGCTGCTGGAAAGGGACTCAGAAGGGGAATCCCTTTGCTTATATTTTTTATCCTAGATGGTTGATCGATCTATGAGCATGGGAAATCAAACAAGTCCCCTAGTGACAGGCCAACAGGTAGTTTGTTTGGTTAAAAATAGAAGAAGCTCAAAATTACCAGGGTTCATGTTTACAGTGGGTTTTTTTTGTTAAATATTTATGTCAAATATGCTATTCTCCTCTAGAAAAAAAAATCAGCTGTCAGTGTGATTGAAAATAGCAGGGGACTCTTGCTTTTAACTGTCAATTTGGTTAAGCAAATTCAGCAGTAATTTCTTTCCAAGATGTCAGCTTTTCATTAAAAATGGCAAGTAAAGGGTGATGAAATCCCGCAGAACTTGTCCCTGGCTTTGCTGCTGCATTGGTTTTTTCTGCAAATTGCAGCAAAATACTCTTTAGGAGCCCTCCAGCCAGAGTGCCTGCATGTCTCATGTTTCTCTGGAGCTCTTGGCTAGGAGAACTACTGGACTGAAAGCTATGTGAGCATGGCTGGAAGAAGTTAAGTTTTATATGTTTGCCATAAACCAATGAACCAAACCTCTTTTAAAGTGCTGCCCAGGTGTTTTACTGCTCCTCCATTGATTTGCAGGTGCAGAGCAGTACCTTGCAGCTTCTCTATGGCTGTGCCTGCCCTGAAGGCAGGGTTAAATCCAGCACAGACCTTTGAGTGTGCTGGTATGTTCCTCATGTCTAAGGAGAGAGAGCAAACGTTGTTTTCAGAAAGGTTCCCCAGGCTGTGTTGATTACATATATTTCAGGTCAGTTTCATGTTTTTGCAGCCAGTTTCCCACCTCTTTCTCCTAAAGGCCCAAGGTATGTGATGTCTGTAGAGCAGCCTGGGTATTTTCCATTTTCTGGGCTGTGACTCCAGCTGTGCCCAGTCTGCTTCCCTGTGCTTAAATAAGGAGTAGTTTAAATCATTGTACTACGGAGATAAAATGTGTTTCAGCAAAGGCTATGGTTTTCTCAAGAGCCTTAGAAGTATGTGTTTAGTCCTTCAAATCTCAATGTATCATTGAGATACATTTCAGAACTCCCCAGAACCTCTGTCTGAATAATGCCCAGGTTTGCTGCTCCTCCCTGCTCTACCCTCCTGTGTCTGCACCTGCCTGCACATCCCTGTGTTTATTCCAGGAGGTCTCCAGGCTTTATCCTGAAGGAACGTGTCCAGAACAAGCTGATGTATTTTGGAATATGTACTGAGATATTTGAATCAGGATGAACCAGGCCAGGCAATAGAAGTTACTTACGAAAGATGGCTGCTGTCTATTGCTGAGATCACTCAAAGAGTGAATTTGGAAGTAATGGGGTAACAGCGAAATTTATTCGGAATTAATGTGTTCATATAAATATTCTACAGTAAATTATTTGGAAATAACATTCATTACTTTGCGGCAGAGGTCATATAATTGAGAAAATGTATTTGTGAATAAATTATTCAACAATTAATGTAAAATGTAGCTGCTAAATTATTCACAGAGACTAATTCACCCAGTTCTAATTAATTTCCACTCTGAAAGTGTTTTTTGGTACATGTGCATTTGTCCCTGCCCATGGCAGGAGGGTTGGACTGGATGACCTTTAATGGTTCCCTCCAACCCAAACCTTTTAGGGCTTCTGTGATATGAGGGCACGGGTAGTAAACAGCATTTACTGTTTCCCTCTGCAGCTGCAGTTACTGAATTTTATCCTGTGTGAAGCCTCACCTCCAGAAATCCATAAAAATGCTTCTTTTTGTCTCAAATAATGTACTGTTTGTCTGGAACATTTCTCCCTGTGTTGACTGCGTTGGTATGACAAAAAAGACAATACCACAAATGCCTATTATTTTTAAATTGGATTTGATTTCAAGACCAGCATCACTGGAAGTCATTATGCCACATCCCAGCAGCCCAAAGTTTTTTTTTAAGAACCCAAACCCTCTAAGCTTACAGATCTTAACACTCTTCTTCCATGAAAGAAGTGGTTTGACCTCCATCAGCTTCAACCTGCAAGATCATTGTGAGATCCCTCAGATCACAGATGTGCAGAAGAGACTCAAACTCCAGGTGTTTGCAGGACAGGGAAAAGGCTGGGGACTCTCTGTGGTTGCTGCAGTGCCTGACAAGTTAATCAAAGTGCAGGAGGGAGATGGGAATTACATGTGTATTGAGGAGGTTAAGACATGACAGAAAGGATAAGATTAAAAAATGTCATTTTTTGTAGCTAATTGTAGTCTAGAGTAACAAAAAATAGTGTGCTTCCTGAAGTAAAATGTGACTGTAGAGAAATGCCAGAGACAAGCGTAATAAATTCACACAATTCAGGCCCTCGTGTTTCCCCTGTCTGAGTGTGGAAATGGCTTTGCCAGCCGTGCTCACCCACTGCTCCAGAAACGTGGGGTGGGCTCCCTTAGGGATGGCCAGGGCTCCTTAGGGATGGCCAGGGCTCCTTAGGGATGGCCAGGGCTCCTTAGGGATGGCCAGGGCTCCTTTAGGGAACAGCCAGGGCTCCTTTAGGGGACGGCCAGGGCTCCTTTAGGGAACAGCCAGGGCTCCTTTAGGGGATGGCAAGGGCTCCCTTAGGAAACAGCCAGGGCTCTTTTCAGCCCTGTCAGGGCTCCTTTAGGTGACAGCCAGCTGGGGAGTGACCTTCACCGTGGGCAGAGGCATCCCACAGCACACAGGAGTCACTGATGTTCCCTAGCTATGTACCTAGGGGATGGCTTTTTCTGGGATTTCCTTGCATGAGGCAGGATTTCTGGGTGCACGTGCAGGGGTGTGAGGAGCACACCCTTTTGCAAGTGCAAAGTCTTTGCCACTGGCTGTTTTGCCCAGGTGGTCTCAGGTGTGTCCCCTCCTGCCCAGCCCTCAACCCTTGGAGGAGGTAAAATTCGGGTGGTTTTCTACCTGAAGCAGCAAATGGTTGGTTTGCTATCAGCAAACTTTATTTTTCTTCCAAGCTCTGTTTGAATCAGTCTGCTTGCAAGTGGAGGGGAAGTTTCCTCCTCCTGAAAAGTCATTTTAACCCAGCCGTTTTTCCTAAGAGCCAGATCTGCATGTTTGGGAGTATTTGGGAATCAGAGCCTTGGTAAATTTATGGCCCATGATGAGGTGTTAGGGGCAATTCTTGAGAGCAGCTTCCAGTGCAAATGGGGCATGACAAGGCACGTCAAAAATACGTGGTCTTCCAGAAGCTGAACCTGTGGTGTTGATTTAAATCTGTTTTTGGAAGTTTAATATAGTCTTTATTTGATAGAGTGGAAATCTTACCTGAAGTGAGTGAATAACTTTCTGTTATTCTCTATTTCAAGGACATACTATTTTAAGATCGCTATTGTCTGTAATATTCCTTACTTTATTTTACATTTTCTCCCATACATCATAACCAGAGATTTGGAACAGATCACTTGTTCCATTGACACAATTTCTTATTCCCACTGAACCAGAATGCCCAAATTTGCAGTGTTCATTTACAATTTCATTCTGTGCTGCTGAAGTGTAATGAATACATGGATGCCTCAGTAGGAGACCCTGATGCCTTGCAAAATAATCATGAAAATTAACCAGCCCAAGCATAAAATGTACTCCTGCCCTTACCATGATCATATTGGTATTAATCAGAAGGAAAAGCAGCTATTAACTGAGTCACAAAGACTATGAAAGACATTATTTATTTCCAGTGAGTGAGATGCTGGAGTTTTCACAACAAAACTCTTTTATGCTCTCCACAGTCACAATGGTTGCAGCTGCCCAACCTCCACTTGCCTGTGAAAGCTTTTTGGCAGGCAGGGCTGGGTCCTCAGCAGGGCTGGGCCCCAGAACTGTCTCAGGATGTGCTGCTTTGCCCTGTGTTTCTGTGTGAATTTAGCAACAAGTTCTGAGTGAAGAAAACGTGTAAAGCTCTGGAACATTTCACACTGCATCTCTCTGTGGTCTCCCTGAACTAAATTTGCTTTGTTTTTCTGGTTGGTGGCAGGAGCAGCTGCTGTCTGCTGCTATAGCAGTGGAACACCCAAATCGTGTGCCCAAGAGAAAAGAGAGAAAAGAGAGAAAAGAGAGAAAAGAGAGAAAAGAGAGAAAAAAGAGAGAAAAAGAGCTTGTCAGAGCTCAGGCTCCAAGGTTGATGAGTGCAGCTTAATGAATGATCCTGAATTAGCTGAGCAGAGTGTGCCTGCACCCAAAAGGTGAGTCCGAGACCCCTCTGACACTCTGGTTTCACCAAGTGTGTTCCCCGCAGTGCCTTCCCGGGGATCAGGAGGTGGCAGTGTTTCCGTGCCTCGGCACTCTCCCTGCTGCTGCCTGACAGGAGGGCGTTCTGACTGCACAGAAATACACTTTTTATAATCACCTCTAAGAATATTATGACAGGCGATTAATAATCTGACAGCAAAGTGACTATTTTTAATGGCTTTAAATGAAGGCTTTAAAGCAATCCTCACTGTAATCCCATTACTGCAGGAGACGTTTGGGTAGCTCAGCTCTGCTATGGTGAGACCGTGGCTGGCACCAGCAACACAAAAGCCTCGGGGCAGAATTGACCTGCTGGGGCATGTAAATGTGACAGCAAACATCTTAATTAGCCACAAAGGAGTGTCTGTTTGCAGAGAGGATATTATGGGTCTGAGGACAGACCCACAGGTTTTTAAAGGGGGACACTGAGGTGTGTGTGGTGCACTACAGTATTGGTTTTCCCGTTACACGACATAAAACTTCACCCAGATTCTGCTGAAAAGTGAGTTTAAATAGTCTGCAAGGTGAACCTGGAGCATTCCCAGCAATATTTGGGGGCTTTAGGTGAGATTTAGGCTGACAAGTGCTTGTTGGTACACAGGTATCCTTGGTAAGACTTAGTCTGATCATAGGTACAGGCTTCCTTACTGCTGGATTTCACCTGCTTCAGTTTTCATTTGAGAATCTAAAACCTGTTACTGAAGCCCAGGGGAAAATGTGTCTTAGTCTTAGATAGTGCTTTTGAAAAACAATAAATAAAGTCCTTCCTTGCCTCATAGAGAAAGCTGTTCAGCTTTCAGCTAAAATTGTGGCTTTAGCAAGATACTGAACTGTACAATAAACTGTTTTTTCCTGTGGTGTGTGCCAACGCACAATGTGTGTATTTGAAAGAGGATTATTAAAATATTTTGAATGCTAATTGGTAAATGTTACATTGCACATGGCTTGGGTCCAGGATGTGACAGAGACTGCAGTTGGCTGTGATTCAGGTAAGGAACATGAATGATTCACAAGGTTGGTGGAAGTGGAGTAAGTAATTCTTTCATCTTGATAATTTTCACCCTGAAGCAAAGTTATCTCACATATGGTGACAGCTTTGTAAAATAGTGTGATGGCCAATAAGGATAAGGGAGCTCAGAAAAGACCTGCTAAAGCAGATTTGATTTGATATAAAGGATGGAGCCTATCTCTGCCCTTTTAAAGTCTTTTTTTTGTTATTTTCCCCTTTCTCTGTCTTGCTCTCTGTGTATGTAGAGAACTGTTAGGAATGAAAGGTAGGTGGCCCAGTACATGAATATATCTGCTTTGATAATTCTGAGAGCTGTTTTATTCAGAAAGAGCATGCAAAGTCTTAGAAGAATGTAGTTACTCGTGTAATTTGAAAACCTTGGAAAAAATCCTGAGGGGCAATAGCCTGAGGAACAAATGCAGTTTACTTGTCTGGGAAAATACAGCCAGATGTAGCTTTTATGTAGCTTTCTGATGTGGCTTTATTATAAAATATCCATGTGATGTGTTTTCACTTGGCTGTTCTCCAGACAGGAGAGCCCTGAAATGCACTTAGCACGTGTCCAGCAGCTGCTGTCCGGGACCTTCTTACTTTAATAATTTCCACAAAGAGAACCTTTACCTGAGCCAGTGCCATCATCTGCTGGGGTGGGTGGGGTGTCATCTGTGCAGGCATCCTTGCAGTGGTGTGGAGGAGGAGGAGTCACTTCTGCTGCTCAGCACAGGGACCATTCGTGGGCAGAAGCTGAATCTTGCCCGAGATAAAACAGGACAGTCCCCGTGCCAGACAGAGCAGAAATGCTCGGAAGCTCCTGGTTTCTGTGCCCATGATCACCTCAAAATTGCTGCCAGACTTGGTACTCTTGACTGGATGATTTAACGTAGTGTCCTGGGGTGACTTTATGATGTTTGTATTGTTAATTTCAAAGCTAGCCACTAATTGTTTTTTCCATCTGTGCTAAAACATTGAATTGACTTCATTATCTGTTTCTCCCTTCTTTTTCTCTGCTTCTCTTTGTCATTTGGTTCTTGAGATANTTTTGTTTTGTTTCTTCTCCTGTCTCCCTGCTGTCCTGAGGCCTAAATGCAGGACATCAGCACAGTGCCTTGTGAGCCTGTAGGCTCCCAGCTTTGCATTTATTCAGCAAAATGTTGCTCATGTGAATGATGAAGGTGGTCAGAAACCCGGGGTTTGTTTTGTACAGGGAAAGACACAGAAGAGACACTGGCCTTTAAGGTTATCTCAGTCTATCCTTCTTATTGTCTGTAGTCATAGAACTTTGTGGATTGGGATGAAAGCCAGCCTTACTGGAGAGAAAACAATGTTGCTCAGCAAATCCACTTGCAAGAAAGCTCAAAAGCAATTACACTAGGTAAACAAGAAAGGATGTGGTAGATCTTGTCCCTTTTTCTAGCTGAGTGCTAAATACAAAGCTGATGGGATTATTTGATTTCACATTCCCAAATCCGACTGTGTGTTATCTTTGCCAAATGACTTTTATGTAATCTTTAGTGTGCATAAATACATGTTAACAAAAAAAATGCAATGAAAGAAAAAGTATAAAAATCAAGGTGTTACCACATGAACATTATGTTATCAGGTTTGTCATTTGTTGTGTTTTGTTTTGTTGGGATGTTTTTTCCTGTGAAATGTAAGCCCATTAGCTTGGATACTGCAGGAACTGATTATGTTTTTTTTTCAGAGTGCAACACCTAAAATATCTAATCTGGTATGGAAGCTGAACACATCTTATTTGTTTAAAGTGCTGGAGAAAGCTTTGTGTGGAGAAAGCTTGATTTTCACCTGAATTAGTTGCATTTGTTTTCCTGGTTTCTATTAGACACCAATGAATTGGAGCAAGATGGAGGGAATCCCTCTCTTGGAGATTCACCTATTTTCTGGTGTCTGTCCTGAGTTTTGTCAGCATAGCCCATAAAGCTCCCTGTCCCTCCCCTGATTTAGAGAGCATGGTGAGAACTTCAGCTTGCCACCTTGTCTTCAGTGAGTTTCTGAGCAGTCAGCAGTAGAGAAGAAATTGTAAAGAGTGTGTAACAACCATAATGATTCTTCATTTCACTGCAGCTGCCATCCAGGGGGGCTGTTGTCCCTAAATTCACAGCCCAGATGGTGCTGTGGCTTCTGTCCTGAAGTTTTGAGCCTCTTTAACACTCCTCATAGCTATTTCTGAAGGAAGTAAATTACATCCTTTGTAATCAAATGTACAAGAGGAAATCAACTAGATCATTTCTCCTTTCTGGGTTTCAGGGAAAGCAAAGCACTCCAAGAATTTTAAAAAGAGTTACAAGCACTGATTTCATGCTGTCTGTCTGGTGCCTTGTCTATTGAAGCAGCACATGCCACTCTGTGTGTCCAGCCTGTGCCTGTGACCTGCACTGTGACACAGGGGACACGAAACCACTTCAAATCTGGTGTTCAAATACCAGCCTGGCCTCCTCTTCCCAGTCTGAGCACCAGGGGTGTACCTAGGGAACAAGAGCTTCTACTTCCATGTGAAATTAGGGAACGGTATCTTAGATTATGTCTTGCATTTCTGTTTGTTAAATATGTTGAGGTTTAAAGGCTTACAAAACTCCCCCTCATCCAGATTTGATTGCACATTCATTGCTCATTAGCAGCTGGCATGCTGCTTGCTGTACAGTGGTGCTATCAGTGATATCCAGTGTAATGAGCATTCCAAGACAGGAGCTCTGGAATCAGGCCACACCAGCCCGATTTTACACCTTGCAAATGATGAGGAGGAAAATGGCACATGCATGAAACAATGTCACCTTAGGCTGGGGAAATTTTCTGAGGATGGCCATTCTGCTGTAGGAATGGATGGGGGCTGCAGGTCTGTCCTCTACCTTACAGCTAGGAAAAAACACGAGTGCCTCAGTGCAGGAATGGCATCTCCACGTGCAGCACTCTTACCATTCATAGCTGTGCTGTGCAATTGCATTTCCATTCACTCCTGCCTGACATTTAGACATTTTGCACTAGGAAATTCCATAAGATGCCCACGTGCTGTGTGAAGTGGCATCTTTCATTTATTTGGCACTGGCATGCTGGTAATTTCATTGCTCAAACTCTGTCCTCATATTATGAATCAGTAGAAAAGGAGACATAGATCATTTTCATATTACGCCGTCCACAATCATAAATAGTTTAGTAAAATTGCTTCAAACTGTACTGTAAAGTGAGAATGCAGATTTAATAGTGTTCTACAAAAGAAAAAAAGCTGTGTCTTTTTGGTTTTAATCCTTTAGGATGGTTATGGAAGAGGAGAAAGGATTGGAGATGCAGTGTTTCTTAACTTAGTTGTAGTTGGAATGAAGTTAGAGAGAACACTGTAGGTAAAATAGCAATTCAGTCAAAATGTTATTTTATCAAAGCTGGAGGATTTTCCAGAGGCATATTTATTTCTAGGATCTTCCTGCTGGGGACTCTTGGGTCTGCGGCAGAAAGCAGTGTTTTACGCACTGACCTCTGCTGCAAAGAAGTTGTGTGAGAGACCTTTTTATTTCAGATGAAGGGAAAGCAAGAAAAGAAAAAAAATGCCTTATAAATTGCAGTCCTTGGGACTTTGCTCACTGCAGATCTTCATATATGTTCTTTTAGAAAAATGTGAAAATGTATCTCTTCTTCATTTGGCAGGAAGGCAAATTTTGGCATCTTGTCTTTTACCTTGACATAAAAATTGTTGCTTTCTGTGTAGAGTATTTCATCTTCTCTGACCTTGCTGGGGAAGACTGGGGAGCACCAGGGAATATCTGCAGCACATTCCTGGTACCTGGCCAGGGGGGCTTGTTCAGCCAGCCAATTGTTAGCAAAGTTTTGTATTGATATTTGTTTTAAAGTGTCAGCCAGGGGACCAGTCACAGCCTGGATGCAGGGGTGCTACAAGTGTCACTGAGGGGTTCCCCTGTTCTGAAGGATCACAGTTGTAAAGTAGGTGAGGCAGAAAGTGCATGGGAGGAGGGAAATGCTCTCGAGGGTTTATAGAGGGGAAAAAGAGATGTGAGCTGACCTCCTTGAGATGGAAGCCTGTAGCAGAATCAGAGCTGCAGGTCTAGGGTTGCCCAAGGTTCAGAGGAGTCCTTCAGCCTCTCCTCAAGCCTGGGAGCTCCTCTGGCTCCCCCTATGGCAGGGCCAGGCAGGAGGTGCCTTGCAGTGAGCCAGGGCAGGTGGTGGATACAGCAGATACTCCCTGCTCAGTGCTTACGCTGAGTGAGGTGATGCTGGCTGCCACAAAGCTCCTGATAAAATGCACTGTCTGGGTAGGAATTGTGCTCCTGTGACTCACAAACCCTTCCAAGCACCAAGGCCTTGTTGCACTGGGTGCTGTGCAAATGAAAAGCTGTCTCACCCTCCCCTAGCTTAGGATGTTTTCTGAGCACCTTTTTCCTCAGGATAGGACAAGATAATGTGTGCAGTGATCCAAAACTATGATCCAAATGAAAGCCTTAGTTCACCATCTCTTGCACCAGTTCCTGGTGGTATTTTGTGGGCCAGACACTGGAAATGAATGCAGAAGGATGGTATTAGTCAGTCAGTAAACTATGAATATAATGCAAATAATAGTCCCTTGAATAAGTGGTTGATTAATGCAATAGAAGGTAGAGACTCATTAACAAATCCCCAGCCTTTTTTTACCCCTAAATAATGGTAAACATAGGTTCTTTCACCAAGAAACATCCAACTAAAATCTCCATTCCTCTCTCACATCCCTCGGTGTGGAATTCTGCTCCGCTGCCACTATGAGACCGTCAGTGCTGATGCTGAGGTTTCACCCCTGACATCTGCAGTGCTTTCTGTGCAGAGACCTGGAGGAGCTGGGAGCTGGGAGGAAAGTCTGCAGCCTGCTCCCCTCCCTCCTTTCTCTAGGCCATGAGAGAAACTGCTCCTTCTTAAAACACCAACTCTTCAGATTCATTGCTGCTTTGCTTAACATGAAATAGTCTTGATTTAAGGGATATTGAAGCAGCTGGAGTCAGGTGATTTTTAGACCTTTCTGAATTGTTTCCTAAATGTAATGTAAGTTGCAGTGAAAAATTTACAGCGATATGAGAACAGGCATTTCAAAATGTCAGGTTGTGTCTGTAAATTGCCATGTCTGGTAATAAACCCACCTGTCAAGTAACCGGCAATCTCAGCCTACTGGTGAATCTGATTTTGCTGTGTGCTTTCTCCTGAGTGAATCACAGAGACAGCAAAACCAGTGATTCTTCCTTGTGCTCTTAACATTTTCTGAAATTCTGAAAGCGAACATGAGCTGGGAAGTGAAATGAAACCAGTTAAACGCAACCCAAGAAGATAAAATTTTTGAGCTGCGTTGTTAAGCACTTAAATCAGGAATTCTTTAAACTGGGATTTGTTCTTCAAATCTGCTCCTTAACATGGTTATATGCATAAGAAAGAGTAACCTAAAGAAATCTTCCTTTAAATATTTGGTTCGCCATATGTAGGGTATTATCCTTATTGAACACTTTGAGCAGACATATGGTGTGATGTCTGATGGGCTTTAATTCTTTTAGCTCAGCCATATGATCTGAAGAAGGAAGCAAAATTATAGCCATAAAGCTGTACCCTCTGATTCACCTTCCTGTTCTATTTATGAGTTTTGCAACCAGGATGCATAAACTCCATAGTCAGCATTCAGATGGGTGGGTATATAGTTAGCTGATTTCTCTACACGTGTCCTCAGAACAGAATAGTAAATCTGGTTATTTCTGAAATCACTACTCTGCAATATTGTAATTATAATTCTTTGGGCATGTTTGTATTTAAATGTGGTATATGAGAGGAATGAGACCACGTTCTTGGAGTGCTATCTCTGAAGGTCATTGGATGTCAGTTGTATTAAAACACTGAAAGAATACCAGAGGTGTAAAGCCTCTGATTGGCACTTATCCAAAATGCTTTGCCCATTGTCTGTTACTGCTTATTCTTCCTCTCACCAGCACACACAGAAAGTTGTAGCAAGGAGAATTTACAATGGGGTGTGTTTTTAATAAATATCGGAGTCTTCCAAAGTGCTTGACTTTAAGAAAAGTGTGTGCCTGCCTCTCTGCTTTAATGGCTGCTGAAACATATCCCACTAAATTGCAAAAAGGATACACTTTGACCCTGAAATCCTGGCAGCATCCTAAAATATATTTGATGTACAGCTTGCCCAGTAAGGTGGGCATTTGTGTGGCAGCTTAATTCATGGTTGATGATGATGATGATGATGATGATGATGATGATGCTGAATTTATTTTCCCACATGTTCACACTCAGGCTGGAACAGTTTAGGCATCTGTTCCCTGCAAGAATAACTAGTGCAGAACCTGTCCTCAAGCTGGGACTCCCATAGCTGTGCTTTGGGTAAGAACAGGCAGAGAGGGTCAGCAACGTGCTGTGGAGACTCTTACAGTGTTAATTACGTGGTGGGGAATGGTTCAGTCTCTGATACACAAGGCTCTATGTTCTCATAAAAAGTTTGGTGTCAGCATGTTCACTCCTGGAGAGATTTTAAAACATTGTGACACTTAGAGAATAATTAATTTTAGCCTCCAAATACCCCTTGTTATGGGTGGTGATTATTTCAAGGGGTCTTCAAATTTCTATCAGCATTTCCACAGTAAAATCTTGCTCTGTGGTTGTACCTCTGTAAAAGCAAGAGAAAATATTTGGGTTTTTTTTCCCCTTTGCAGCTAATTTGACAAAGAGTCTCAGTGTTTAACTGTGCTTTAGTTCCACCGGCCTTCCCCACCCCAGCTGAGGCAGATGTTGCACTGCTGTGAATATCTCCTGTGCAGTGGAATGAGGGGGCCTGAGCACAGGCAGAGCAGGGATGCTGCAGACTCCATCCCAGGTCTCCATCAACAAGCTGGGTGTCAGCCCCGTTTGGGTGGCTACGACAAAGGATGCTCATTTGGGCAGAAGAAACATCAAGAAACACAGAAAACAGGGGCTGGGGGATTTAACCAGATAGTGTCTTGTATAATGGCTAATTACAGTACATCTACGGCCTAATAAAGATCTAGATTGAACAGAACTGGGAGATGTGCCAGCTTGGTGCCATGCCAGAAACCAGCCTGGCATTTTAAACCCATCCCGGTCAGTCCTGTGCACACGACAAAGCACTTGTACAAATGTTTACCAAATGCTTTGCTGCTGTGGGATGTTTCGTGTCCTTGCCTTTGGTACACCTCCATCTCCTCTCCTGTGGGTAGTGAACTGTGTGGTGTGGTGTAGAGCAGGACAGCTTTAGCACTGCTGTAGTGCAAAAGGGTAGATCTGGTTTCCTCAGGAGTGTTGTAAAAGCAGAGAGGACACAGAAGACATTCCTGAAGCTCAATAATTGCACAAATGTATTTGGGCTGTTTATCAAGCATTCTCTTATATCGCCCTCCCCTATTTCCTTTTAACTGTTACTTGTCCCAGATCACCCTTGTTTTTAGAATTTACAAAAGAAAATAGATTTTTTTTCCATCTTCATGATAAAGCCTGATGATCCAAGTCACCTGAGGAATGCCAAAAAATCACATAAGCTCCAGACATGTGAAGTTGCTCGGGTTTTACTGAGAATGCAAATACTCTTGTGAAGCTGTTTCAGTTGTTCTGAGAAGAGATTAATTTGATTAGCTGAGAGATGCTGGCATGCTCATGTATGTTTGTAATGGGCCACACTGCCATTCCTTATAGGAAACCTCATTGGCAAGGGATAGAGGAGAGAGTTCCTTTTAGGGAGTTCCTCTAGTAAAGCTGCTACTCCACTAATTAATAATGTTCATTAGCCTAACAGAATACTCCTAGTTAGGAAGTCATGGCACTACTGGGAAGATAAAGGCTGAGAAATGGTCACAGAAATGACCATGGAGAATATCCTGACTCTGAGGGTGCATCATGCAGTGCTCTCTCCAGAGCCACAGAGGTGTCCCTGTCACACACCACTGGCTGGGGTGTGCAGAGTGACACTGAATGGATGTTGACAGAGTTGCTGGAGGTTCAGGCTGCTGTGGATGCATGATAAAACAGATAATTTCCTTAAGTTGTTTTTATCAGTAAAGAATGAAATAGCTTTTCCCCTTTTGAGTGACTCCACTTTAATCCAGCTAAGAAACAATGCCAGGCTTTATTGGTGTAAAGGGACTTGCTCTGCTCTCTGCATGAATTGTTTCTGTGCTACAAATCAATAAGAACCTGCAATATTTATGTGACATCCCAAAATCCTCTATACAAAAGCTCATTCTGACAACAAATAAATGAAAATTCCCTCCACTTGGTCCATTAGAGCCTTCAGCTGGGAAATGTCAGCAAGACAACTCAGCTGAAACATGACCTGCAGTTTTTCTTGAATGGATGAGACATTGGTGATGCAAACTATTGATGCCCTCAGAAAGGTGCAGTTAAAGAGCATTTTTATTTATTTTACAGCATCAACCTTTGTGCCCACAAATGAAATCATCATTTACAAATGACTTTAACACAGAGACAACCAGCTCCTGCAGCAATTTTCACCTCTGAGAGTTGGAGAAGGTCTGTGTTACTCTCCATTGGAGTAGCTTTAGGAAATAAAATGGGAGGTTTCTTCATTTGGGTTTTATAGGTAGAAAGCTGGATTTACTGCCATGTGCTATTGTAAGATTCTTTTTTTGTCATCTTCTATGTCTATTACCTTATTCCTTCTTTAATTGTGTATATTAATATTACTGGTGCTAATTCTACTTTTTATTGAGACATTCCCAGAAAAGAAGGGGGTGGCAGAAACCCCTTAATTCTGTGCTCAACTTGGCCCATTAGTTCTAATATTGTAAAGTAGTTTTACTCCTAGATCAGATTCAGCAAGCAGCACGTAAAATATGGCCATTGCAGAAGAGAGGTAAAATATTCCTGATTGTGCTTTTTACATAGAATGTGGCATCTCAATTAAACATGACGGAGTTTTTTCAAAAGCTGCTGAACAGACTATTTTTAGATGAAGAATCTGGTGCAACCCACTAATGAGAAGTTTATTCTTTGCTGCTGCTAGCCACAGCCTCTTTTCCCCCCTTTAACTTTGTTTAAAAGCCAAATAAGTAAATATTGCAGGGCTCTTGCCTTTTTAATCTGAAGATCAAATCATTCCCATGAGGAGCTTCTGTCTCTTCTTGTACAGCTGTACTCCTTCATAATCAAGGGCCAGCATTTTAAAGTGGCTGGTAAATATTAAGTGCTTTAAATTCTGGGTGCTGGGTTTGACATGTTCAAAAGGGCTGATTTTTAGAGTCCCCTGACACCCACCATTAAAATCGCAGGCTTTGCTAGCTGGCTCCGCAGAATTCCTGGCCAAACACCACCATTTTGTAGCGGTATTTTAAAATAAGATTCTTTAACAGGAAGGGTGGTGTCTTGTGGAAACGGTGCCATCAGTTTGAATTTACCTTTGGGCCTGCAAAGTAAAATGGGAGTGCAAATTCACCTCCCTGTTGCCAGTGAGGGGAGGGCGACCCAGGGACCGGGCTGAAGGCAGCACAGAGACAGGCAGGGATCCTGAAGGATCCTGCAGAAATCAGGTGGAGTTGAGCTCCGTTAAAGGCAGCTTTGACCTCTTATTTAGGTCTGTTTGCACTCGCCTCAAGCACATGAATCACATAAACTCACATGTGTGTTCATTTACTGCTCTGCTGCTGCTCTTCCGCCACCCCAGAAGCGGAGGAAGTAAATTACAAAGTGGAGGAAGTAAATTCCAAACTGCCACTCAGCAGGAGGTGGTCTCAAACTCCTTCCTGAAAGCAGAGCCTGCTGGGGGCAGAGTGTGTCCGTGCCAGTCACTGCCTGCTTTGCCATCAGCTGCTGAGGCACATGGCAGTGACTTCAGTGGAAGGAATTTGCTTTTAGCCAGCTGATACTCTTCTTCCTGGGCACCTCTCTTTGCAATGCTAAAACATCTCTTCCAACAAGATCTTCACCTGTACTCACATGGAAGTTAGCGGAGCTGTGATTTTTTTCCAGCTTAGCATCTGACCTTTGTAGTCAGACCTGCTGAATTCCCTGGCAGCACCTCAATCCTGAGAGGGCATTCTGCAGCTGCAGAAGATGAAGGACATTGCTTATGGTCAGTCATAAAGAGTTCAAACCTTTACAGTGAAAAGTCCTTCATTTCAAACATCTCACCATGGAGCAGCCTCTCACAAGTGAGGCTCTCTTAGTGTCCTGCCATGCCAGTCTAAGGGAGATGGCTCTTAAGAAGAGGCTTCTGCTATTATGCCTAAGACAGCTGAGGATTCTTCAGCTGGATGTGGTACCATGAACAGCTTTTAATTTGTCATGGAAATTAGTAATTTAAAATAGATGTTTTCATAGCTAAGTGGGCTCACTCAGTATGAATCACTACCTGAAAAGCTTCACTTTGTGCACCACATGAATCTTGAGCAACACTTCATCAACATCAGGAAACTTAATTTAAATAGAGTAAGTCTAGCGTGAATGAATCTGGAATCAAGTCTCATGTCTTCAGACATCTGTGGCGGTTTCAGACCCTCCAGGAAGCTGTTGAGAGACTGCCCGTGGATGATTTTAATGGCCCACAGGAGAGTGTCTCTATGATAGAGTGGCACTACTCACTAGCTGCAGGCTCTGAAGGTGAAATAGATAAACTAAGAGTGAGCGAAAGCAAGCAGGGCTGCAAGCTGTTGGTAGGACACATGAGAAAGCAGCCTCTGAATTTTGTGTCTGCAGAGACAGTGTCAGGGTGCTGTGTGTACAAAGCAACCTGCAGGCACGGGAGAGCACCTTCAGATCCTGCACAGCTTGGCTTTTAAAGGCAGCTAAGTGATGCTGCATCATGAGCTGGAATTTCAAATAGATTAAATGATCTATGAGCTATGCATAACTTTTTGTGTTTCCTCTGGGCTGTTTGGTCAGTCCCTACTGCCTCAGAGTCCACCACTGTCAGCACTGGGGTTTAAGGTCAGTGCATGACATCTGGAGAGTGTTCCTCCATGTGGCCAGGATTGGTGGCCTCCAGCACCTGTGGGGGCCTTGGATGCTTATTAAAGATACAACTTTCAGATTTCCAGATTACCCTCAATGTTCATGAAAGGGAGATTTCCCAGTTACTCCATACAGGGAGACAGCCCTGCCCTGGGCTCATCCCTTGGAGGATTTATAAGGATGTCCGTGGGAACTGTACTGAAGTGCAAGGGCCCAATTTACTAAGGACTGTGCAGCCAGTGAGAAAAGTAGCTGGTTGTGCAAACAAGAGGATGCAAACTTCAAAAATTTGCACAAGAGTTCAAAAACATCTTTATCTCTTTATAGTTTCTTAGCTCCTGCTTGGCCAGATGGCAAGCTGATTAGTAGCCCAAGTAGCTCTTATGCCAAGAGCTTGCTGGAGAAGTGGTGATGTGGATTTTTGTTCCTTTCTTCCTGCCTCTATCAGGTGCAGCAATGAAAAGCTGACAGTAAAGCAAAGCATGTGCATATGTCCCAGCAGAGCCCTCAAACTCTGATGCTTCTGAAAAAGCAAATGTTGGGTGTACATTGCTCTGCTCTGGATGCTGGTGATGTGACTGCTAACCCTCAGCACTGCTGAGTTAATGACAGAGTTTGCAGAGTAAAGTTTGCATGTTCTGTCTTTGTCATGGAGACCCTCTTTCAGGACCTGGTCATTCATCCAGACAAACGTGGCAAAAACATTTGTCTTCTCCTCATACACGGTTGTTTCCCAGCATGAACAGTCGACCTCGGTGTGCCTGGGTGATTTTAGCAGGTGACAGTGAGCCGTGAGGGTCAGCTTTTGGCCCTGGATCTTGTGCTGGTTTTTCTGTGTTTCCATGTTCAGTTCCAGGGCTAAGGTAAGCAGCTCTAGGGAAATCTACTTTTCTTGATTTTCAGCCCCCTCTGTTAAAAAATAACAGGCTCTGGAAGCTTATGATCCTGTAAATGAGAGCACTGCTGGGAATTTGAGTGCACTGTTGGCTTTATTAGAACTAGTCCTGAACGTAAATTTGCTTGGGTGTGTTGGTGTTTGTGTGAACTGCCATGCTGGGGGGAGGCCTTCCCAAGTATTTTGATAGATAGGAAAGAGCCCATAAATGAACCTTTAAGCCATTTACAAGCCATTACAGGCTTGTAATCTTTCTTTGGTGTTAGGACACCTTCAGAAGAGTGAATTTCCCATGCACCATGTCTGACAAGGCTTAATTCTGGATCAAGTTAAAGGCAGCTGGGAGGAGCTGGCTGGAAATTTCAGCTCAAAACCTGCATATGTTCCATTCTGTCTGGATATTGCTGACATAAATATGGATCAGGAGAGTCCCTACAGCTGTCAGTGTGTTTATCCCAGTGTGATAAGGCTTCATATGGTATCTGTCATGCGTCATATTGCTTAGTTTTTTCATGTCAGTATTTTTTCCTCTGTTTTTAGTTTGGTATGACAAACAACATATGTAATTTATTTTTAAAAAACCCCAAGCCTTGGATGATGAAGACCTAGGTGATTCTGAAATTTGAGAGACAGCAAAACCAGGGTAACTAATGGCTAGGAGACTTCTGATTCTTCTGGGTCATTGTGTTATTGGGCGTTACATGTGCACTGAAATAAAGCAGGTGTTTAATTCATTTTTACAAAGAAATGACAGCTTTAGTCTATAAACACAGTGAAATCTGCAAACTCAACAAAGCTGTCAATGGCAGAGTTGGCCAGAAAAGCAGAGGGTTGACTTCTGCAGCTCAGTTTGTGGATGTGATTTACCTAGACTTTAGTAAAGCCTTTGACACCGTGTGATGGAATTCTCCTGGAGAGACTGACTCCTCATGGCTTTGCATTGTTTGCTGCTTGAAAAACTCTCTGGACGTCTGGGACCAGAGTGGTGGGAATGGTGTCACACCCAGCTGGTGGCCAGTCTCTGGTGGCCTTCAGGGCTCAGCTCTGAGGATCAGCAAAGGTCCTTCTAAATTCTGAAGAAAAGGGTTTGACTGTGCTGAGCAGCTTGGCCACTTGCCCACTCTGTTCAGGCAACAGGGAGTGGAGGTGCAAAGCTCAGCTGGGCTTTAAGGAAGAAGCAGCAGCTCTGTTGGGTTCATGGGTCTGTTCAAAGGAATTAGCAGAAGTTTGCTGCACTTCATGTGGCCCAAATGTTCAGTCCTTCTTGTAATAATGATGTGGCTTCATGCAGGAGAAACCACCCCGAGCTACTTACAGGTTTCCTGATCTACTGTCAGGGAACTCAGTGCATGTAAAAATCAATCACTAAGGATAATTATTGAGCTTCTGGGGGAGACAAGAGCTGAGGTCTCACTTGGATTCTCCAGTGACAATGCAAGGCATGAACTCAACTGGGCTGTTAAGGATGGGTGTTATGGGCAGCAAGAGTGCTTGTGACAGGTATGTCCACTCCTTCATTTAAGAGCAAAAAAAAAAAAATCACTTTTTAGACCAAATGTTGTCCTTGGGATTTATCCATATTTGGGTTCTTTGCATGACTTTGCACCTTGCTGTGGTTTTGCTGGTCTTTTTGCCGAGTGCTTCAGGTACAAGTGCAGCCACCAGGTCAAGGAGGCAGTGGGGAATGGAGTGACCTGCAGAGAGGACACAGCTCTCCAGCATGGCACAGTGCTTGAAGGAAGGCACCTTGAGATCCTGGCTCCTGCTCCATGCCCCGTGCAGATCTGTGTGATTTTCTTCCTAATGCAGTAAACTGAGGGGATTTCAGACAAACTATTGGGTGCAGAGGGGGCATTTTCATGCAGTGGGTATTGATTGTCAGGCATCATGTCTACAGTTTGTATTTTCCTCATGAAGTTTCTTTCACTTTCACATAGCATCTTCAAAGTGTGAATACGACTTCTTGGTCATGTTTCCTCCGCTCCTTTCCTCTTCCTTTGATAAAACTACTATGGGTTCTGGGTTGAATCCTTCATTTCAGTCTGTGAGCTTAAAACTCTTATTACTCCACAAACACCAAAAGCATTACTTTTGTGCATCTGGAAACAGAATCAAGCTTTTTATCGATTGTTGGATTATGGGACACCTGTCAAAGCAATCTGTTTATTTTTTAATATATTTCCATTCAGGGCCAAATTCAAGGGTGGATTTTTTTGGTTGTTTTTGTTTTGTTTTGTTTTGTTTTTTTCTCTCTCTTAACAACCCTAGGGGCAGAGGGCATTGAATGTGCAGAGCATCTCAAAATGGTACAGTGGGGTAGTGGCTGCTACCTACACAAATGCTCGTGGAGAACACTCCCAAAGCAGAGCAGGTGGATGTTCATGTCAGGCCATGCCTGCCTCCCTTTCAGCTCCTGTGTTGTTGGGCATGACTCCAAGGATGTTTCCTGTCATTTTCGCTACACTCTGACCAAATGTTGATTGGGGTTCCTTTGCCTTTTTTTTAATAGCCACTTTTCCTTTCATCAGTGCAGCCTGAGGCTGGGCAAAATAGTAACCCTGAAAACTGTTAATATAAAGAGGTATTACAGCTCCAAAATTATTTTCCAGCATTAATGAATATATTTTAACCTCATTCTAATTTAGTTCCATCTTCTTCCTCCTTGCCTTCCCACCCATCAGCCTTCTTTTTACAATCTCTGATACTCCCAATACACGGTAGAATATTTGTGATCTCGTCATAGAACCCTTATCTTCTTTTTGGGTAGTACTCTATTAAGTTTTCCCTTTACATCTGCAGTAGTAACATAATTAAAGTAATAATAATTCTGACATTTTGCTGTGCTAATATGATGGTCATTGCTAGTGTAATCAGCATGGAAAAAGTCTCTAGCTGGTGGTAAACATTTGCAGTTAGCACAGAGCTCTTTTTTTTCAGGTTTTGTTTTTTCCCATTCCATGTTAGTTTTTTTTTCTTTTATTTTTGAATTTTATTTTATAGAAAGAGGCTCCAGAAAGCCTTAACTTCATGTTGCCCACTTTACTCACCCTGTGACAATTGAATTCCAGTCCTGCTCTCTCTGTCTGTCGTGCCTGCTGACCGTCCACGTGCCTCTGTCGCGGGAGGGTTTGGGCACTCTGCACTGAAATTTGTAATGGCCAGCTTTTACCTGGGGATGTCCTGGGTGATTGTCTCTCACCAGAGGGCTGAAGTCATTTGTGTTTCATGTGCTTCACAGGAGACAATTGTGCGTCTGCCTGGGTCTGATTCCCAAAGATTCTGAGCGTGTAGGTTTCCAGCAGCGCTTTCCACGGGTGTTTTCATGGCTTAAAAGCCTTTCTGAAATCAACAGCCCATGTTTCTTTTCCATTCTGCAGGAGAGGCCGCTTGCAGCATGGGAAGGGAAGTTTCAGTGGGATGGTGGGAACGGGCATCAGGAGCCTGAGCAGCTTTCTGTCACCCACCTTGCTGTGTCCCCAGCCCTCCACCTGAGTGCCAGGCTGTGGAAGCAGCAGTCTGGCCAGGTAATTCAATCTCAGCCACTGAGCAGTGTTCAGGAGCGCATCCTCCCAGCCCATCAAGAGCCCATCACTCAAGGGAGATGCTCTTAATTGCCCGTGGAGATGAGCGAGAGGCAACTGCAGCAAGCCGTGTGAGCTTGCTGCTCCCAGCCCACCCAAATTTGCTTTCAGGAGCCTGTGTTTAGTCAGGCAATTTGCACCTCCTCGCAGCATTCCCAGGTAATGGCAGGGTATTGACCTCTCACTGCCACAGCTGCTCTGGCACTGGGAGTGAACAAATGTGATCGTGGGGGCGGTGATTCTCGCAGAAACACAGAGCAGGGATGCTCAGATGCTGCTTTTGACAGCGAATAGCTCACGCTGAAAACAACAGATGCTGAGTTCAGGAAAATAATAGCATTTTCAGGCAATGGTTTTCTGCAAATTCAAACAGCTTGGTAGTCTAGAATTAATAACCTCGTGTTACTGTGGAATACTGGTGCACAGCACAGCAAAGCAATACACCTGTTTCATTGTTGGTTTTCAGCTAAGCCCCTGTTCTTCAGTTAACAGTAAATTGTTTTTGCACAGAAGTATATTAAAAAATGTTGGACTGGCTTTTATGAATGGGCAAAGCTTTGACTGATGGGAGGTTTGTGGTTCATTTATCTTACTGGTTATTCAGTAACCTGCCTGGTGGACAGCCCTGTGTGGTTCCAAGCATAATGTACTTATCTGCAATTAATAGAGAAGTCTTTTTCAAGCCCGTGCAGTTGGAGAACACTGTCTGTTCCAGCCCTCTGGCTCAGTCTGTAATCTTGGTACTGCTTTCAGCTGGGTGAATTTGTGTACTGAAATGTTTCCCTGCCCTGATTCACTGTTCCAAGATCTCTGAATCTCAGACATTCCCTGAAGAGCAACGAAAAGCTGAAATGCAAAATTGAACAGGACAGTGGACAGTAGATACAGAATGAATATATACATTTTCCTGATAACAACACAGTAACATATATTTTTTCTCTGTTTTTCTATTAAGATGGGAAAGAAACAGAAGACTCATTCTCTTGGGGTTAGGCTCTAAATACACTGCAGACTGAAAAAGTGGTAATTAAGTTGGAACAAAAGCCTGGTGGAAGACAAATATTTTAAAGCTGTGTGTTAGTGCAGGAAAAAAGCGCATTTTCTGGTCAGTGCTCATGCTGTGGAAGCCATGTGGCCAGTCATTTTTCAATACTAACAGTGCCTAGGAAGTGAATCTCCTCTTTCCAGGAAATGCCTTCTCCTCTCAAATCTGTTCTGTGATGCAAACATTGCACGTAAGCAGACAGAGAACTCATTAAGATGGTTTGGGTCACCAAATAAAGCTTTTTGTTAATACAAGCCCTGTGTTTTGCAGTCCCCTGTCATGGAGGTTTCTGATTTGACCTTCCCTGGGAGGCCATTCCAGATCCTTGTTGCCTCAACCCCAGAGATGTTTCCCCCAGAGATGTTTTAATACACAAGTGCCATGTCCTGCCTTCCCTAAATGCTGATGATGTGACTTACCAGATGATCTGAAATCAAAATTAACTCATTCCTCTCACTTCAGTGCTTTGAAAGGTCTCTTGCTGCTTGTGGTAGTAACATCTCCCTTATCTTGTTTTTGCTGCTGAAAGAGCTTTTATCAGCTGTAATTTCCTCTAGAAGATGTGGCGTGCTGTGTTTGGCCCTCACTGTCCATAGGGGGGAGTGCTCTTTCACCACTCCTCCACGGCAGGAGCTGTTTTACCGCTGTCCAAAAAATACAAAAAGAGAGTCGTGAGTGCTTTCCGAGCCCTGCAGATGGCACTGCCTTCCTGGGCTTACCCGAGTGCCCGATGCATGCCCCCGTGGTGGGCTCCGTGCAATCTTAGTTGCAACAGCTCTTGCAGCTGAGCAAATAGCTCAAAAGTTCTGGCTCTGGGATGATTTTAGTTAACAATGAAAAGTAATATGGAAATTGCTTGGAACCTTTCCCTTTGCTCCTCTTTAGGTGGTTTTGTTTTCAGGACTTTCATTCTTTTTGAGGTTTATCTTCAAAAGGCTTTCAACAATTTCACTGTACAGCCATTTTTTTCTCTCTCTGATATCTCCCCATGCCAATTAAGTACTAAATTGGCTGCAGAGTCAATTGCCACTTCCTGGGAAGGTGTTAGTGGAGAGGGAGGGAGGGAGCTATCTTGTTATCAGTGTTTTCTGGAAGGTTCCCTCCTGGGGCAGATGTGCCCTCGTTGTAAGGAAATGGCAGCATTGATGACATAGTGGTGGAGATCCATCTCACATTGTTGTTGCTCCTTTCCCACTGAGACAGGAGGGGGTTTTGCATGCACTGTTCAGTTCCCAGTGCTTTTCCCTGTGGTTTGCCAGGAGTTTGAGACATTCCTGCCCTGTTACCCAAAGGTGGAGCACTTCTGGCCGTGTGCTCACAGCTCCCCAGTCTGCAGGGGCACTGATGGGAGATGGTTATTTTCTGGGGGGTCTGCACAGCCCTTGGGGACCTGCTGCCTGCAGTCACCAGTGGCTGGTTATCCAGGGGTGGTCACACACCCTCTGGGACTCATCTGGGGCCTTCCAGATCATTTTTGTATCATGTGTCCTATACCAGCTACAACACAGAGAAATGACTCATTCAGAACCTGATGATTTTGCGGATCGCTGACAATTAAATGGAGACCTATTTTTTATGGCTGTTCTCTCTGGCTTTTCATGGCAGGCCAAACGATTTGTTTGCTGTTGCAGCATTTAATGAGGGTATCAACTATCATATGTGAGGGATCTGCCATATTTTCCAAGAGTCAAAATAAAACCCAGCCGTGGCGAGGAGTTCTGGGTTGCTTCCTGTATATAAATCCTCAGCTCCTTCCCTTCAAGGTCAGCCAGGTATTTCATGCCTCAGAAATGGTTCATATTGCCAAGTGACTGGGTAGCAACGCTGCCCAGACATATTAAATCTCTGATTTCACTGCTTATATTTCATCTGTATGGAAGCACTTGAATTGTGATTTGCATCATTGCCTGTGTGACTAACCCGATGTGCACCCAGCAGGTCTGGACAGGCTCTCACAGGGTGTCCTTGGCAGGACTGAGGTGTTTTGTGTCCAGCTGCCCAGTGGGGAATGGATGCTTGGAATGCACCATATCCTGGGGCTCTCTTGGCCTCATCACTTGGAGTATTTGAAAGCAAAGCGTTGTGGCTCTGCTACCAAAAAACTGGGCTAAACTGGCTTTTGTGTTGAGAAGTTTAATCTGCAGCTGTATGGGAAAGCTGATGCTTCAACAGTTTTCTGTATTCATAAGTATATTTTTAGAGTGGTTTTGTATGTTCATACGTGCTAGAGACTTTTTTTGTGCATCCCAGCTCCCAGAGACACATCCTAACATCCTAAGTGATCAATGTTCAGACTTTGGGCTGGGAACAAAAGGAAGCAAAATTTCTGGGTATGAAGAAAAGCCTGGAATGCAAGGAATAGTTAAAGGTCCAGAAGGTAGTCAGGTGTAAATTCAGAAATACGTTTTGATCAGAATGTAATTCTCCTGATGGTACAGCAAGGCAGGTTTTACATGGTTGTGACTGAACATTGCACTACAGTGAGGACTGGCTGAGGGAACACACACACTCTGAGCTCCTCTCTTTGGGCTTTAGCAAATTAGGCTCTACATGAAATGTTTGAGATGAGATTAATTAGCACAGCCAGCATTCATGTTACAGTATCAATAGCATAAAATGATTTTAAAAATTTCTGGTGGACATGGGTGTCTTATGTAGCTAGTTAGGATTTTTCATTAGAGTTCCTCAGGAATTAGAAGTTAGGTTGCTTTTAAATCACTGTGCTTTAGTTCCAAAACTTCGTATATCTTTGACAAATTTGTGTGGGCTGTATGTCCCTGCCATAGTGGTGTTTTGCAGGATATGGAATCCATATTCTTTGGTAGGGTGATGACAGAATTTTCTGCAGGGAAGACAGCCATCTCCCCACTGATTGCTATTATCTTTTAATCCTTAAAAAATCCTCCTACCCCCACGCCACTTAATTTTGAAAATAACCACAGCATTAAAACTGCAGTCCCCTTTCTTCCTCCAGACAAAAAGGTAACTGTGTACAACTGAATGGGAGAATAACAGTCTGAATGGGGGTAGTCTGACAGCAAAAAACCAAACCTGAACACCATCATACAGAGGGAAAATTTTGAGTAACAGTAATGCTCAGTGAATATTGCCTACACAGATTTGTGGTCAAAAAATGGAATAATTTTTACTTGCTTTGGCCTCTCAAAAAAAGCCCTTCAAAGCCCTTTTATTGTGATATTTTTGAGAATTTCTGAGCATTAGAATCCAGAGATACAGAGGGAGGGTACTGAGTGAAAGACATCCCAAGCATATGCAAATATGTATGTAGGAGTCCTGGTGCCTTGATCTTTGCCACTCTCCCCACATTAATCTCACTCATTCCATCTTTATTTGTACATGACCTGGGACCAGATCTTGCCTTATCTGTGCTTAGTGTGGGCACATAAATGCGTAGAGATTTGGTATTGGAACAGATCAAGATCAATATCACAAGATATTCCGCTTTCCACTGCATTTTCCTTGTCCTTTCTGTCTTTTCTGGGGCACACAAAACCCTTCAGTACCCAGGAGTCTGGTACTGCAGCAGCTTGTAGCCCTCCCACCACATTTGCTTCCTATCAAAGCTGCTGCACAGAGGCAGCAGCCAGGTTTTGTGGAAAGAAACTGGGCTGGCACAGGAGTCAGGGTGCACAGAGGAGTTTCTCAGCAGGCTCAGCACAAGAGGCTCTGGCAGCAGCGAAGGCTGCCATGGAGAACTTTCTTTTTAATTCTTTCCATGTTCCTAGTTTGAGAGATGTTTTGCATGCCAGCAAATTCCAGGTAGGTCTTGATGGTGGTACCACCGACACAGACTTTCTGGTGCTGAGCTAAACATAAGCAAAAATATCCTTTGAAGGGTAACTAAGGCCACGCTCTGTTCTTATATCTGCTTAAAATCTTGACTTACAAATGAGTTCCTATTATATGCCTCTCTAAATACTAGATTTTAACAAAAACCTGCCATTTGACGTTATTGACTTACCACTGCTGTCACTAAAGCAGAATTAAATCCAGCACTTCCTGATTGTTATCAGCTCTTACTGGTTGGCTACAGTGCATGATTGGTATTGATCTTGTAGGAATAATACTACCAATTGTTCTGGTTTTGCATCTGGAGAGATATTTATCTTTTAATCTGTAACTCTCATTTTCTATAAAGCAACATATCCAGGGTTGTATATTCACATTACAGTTATACATTTTATTTTTTACCAGTGATTTTAATTGGAAATATTGAACAAGATACAGGTTTTCTGTTGTACAACTTTTCACTCTGCTCTTGTCTGGTAATGTTTGTGAGGGCTAATGGATATCAATATGTAGGGTTCTGAGAGATGGATGGGGTGGAATCTTTTGACAGCCTAGGTCTTCATCATCTCTCAGAACTATATGATCATTTAGATTTTATTGCATATATATTTCACTTGGTATTGTATTTGGGTCAGCTGTTTAATGAGGATATTGATTATTAGCTTTACAGACCTATCAAAAAGGGAGGAGAGAGAAAAATGTAATAAATAAGCATTTGTATTAGTTCATCCTATGACATGATGTTTATTCAGATGGGTTTTCTGCTGTGAATTTGACCTGAGAAGAGGAAAGTCGCCAGAAAAAAATGGTTAAGAAAGTGTTCACTTGCCCCCTCTGATGCCAGGGCAGGAGGCTCCTGGGAAAGAGAGGGAATGGAGCAGCTGCAGAGGAGGATGATCAGAGCCCTCCATTTGACAGGCTTGTTCCTGTTATACCTGGCAATCCCAAAAAAAGGATGCTTCAAGAACATCTTAGAGCTTTGGTGGGATGGAACCCAACGAGGCATCCAAGCTGCTCTCTTTACCTGCTGCTTTGCTCTCAGCCTGGCCAGTTCACTGGCCCAGAGGAGGTTGCTGCTCACCCACTGTAGGTGAGGTTGCTAAAGGAAGGAGCATTCACCTCCCTCTTAGGCAGGGGATGGTGTCACACCAGGTTTGCCTCCTCAGACACACCCCAGCATCCACTTCAGTGTGGCTCTTATTCCTCTGAAGGACATTGCTGGACTGAGGCTCCAGAAGTCCTAGGAGCAGAGAGCTCAGCCTACTGTGATTTGAAGGCTCTCCTGAAAAAAGTTGTTCCGTTTTGAAGGAGAAGAGGATCCAGGTGAGCTGGCCCCTGATCAGTCCCAGCTGTGCTAATTACAATGCAGCCCGGCCCCTGATGAGGCACAGCTGTAGCCAATGAAGATAATTGTGGGTGAGCTGTGAGGGGCTGAGCGCCCGTGAGGGGAGGAGCTCGTGAGGGGGCTGAGGGCTCATGAGGGGAGCCATGAAGAAGGAATGAACTATGAAAGAGAAGATAATTGTGGGGAGAAGGAGCCGTGAAGGAGAAGGATCCCAGGCCGAGAGAATCCCTGCAGTGAGGTCAGTGTGGGTGTGCAGGCAGAGCCTGGGGTTGGAACCTCCAGTCACAGTCTGGGTGGGTAAAAGCTGCACTCACAGCTGCACACTGCACAATTTAATGCAGGGAAATAAGTTTGGTATTTGTACCCCTTACACTCTTGAGATTTCGTAGCAGTGGTTTGTTGAAAATTCTTCAGGTGGAACCTGTCCTCAGGAACAAACAGAGCTCTGTGAAGCCTGCAGTAATTTAATGGGGTGGATTTGGTTTACTTTGTTTTCATTAAGGTATGCACTGCTTCTAAAGTTTAGTGGTTATTTATACATTAGTAAATAATAGGTTATTTCTATATGAATTAATGTAATTTCTAATTTTGTGTATATGTAATAAAAACTTGTCTTGTGCCATTTACAAGGAATAGGAATTTAAACACTGCCTTGCAAGTTGTCAGAGCAACTTGACTTGTTGACCTGAAATCTGTGTGTAGTGAGGAATTAAATTCTTTGTGTAAAGAGGAACTGTAGGAAATGTTGTTCTGAGATGACTTTCTTAAAAAAAATAAGTAATTTATTTTCTGAAAAAATACTACATCATGAAATTACTGCTGAAGTCTCAGTATCCTGGAAAAATGGATTTTTTTAGAGCACATTATGAAAAAAACACTATGTAGTGATCTTAATATTACACAGAACAAAAGCACCTTTGAAATGTGCTCTTTTGTGGTTCAGATGACCAATTGTATAATTGTCAGCATGTCAAGAATTGGCTGGATGTGCCCTCTAATTTCTGACTACTGAAGGATCAGTAACACTGGAAAACAAAGACATGCTCCCAGTTTTTCTGTGCACCTTCATGCTGCATAATGCCATAAAACACTTAACAGCAGGCAAATCTGAGGAGGGGACTGTGCCTGCAGGAGGCTGAGACAAGAGTTTTAAAACACCTCTTGGAATTGCTGATTTCTTTGGTTTGCTTGCATGCACAGGGAGGGCTGGTAAAACAAGACAAAATAATCTGAATAATTGCTGTGAATAGAAGAACAGACACCGAGGAGACATAATAAGAAATAGATGGGAAATTAGTGTGTAAGCTGTATATGTTATCCAGAGGTTATAGTCAGCTGCTGATGTAGGCAGACGTGAAATGTCCAGGAGAAAAAAGTCAAAAAAATATTCTGAGATCCTGATTTTTCTGAGCTTTGCACTTTGGGAATTCAGAGAACTTTTCCCATGTGAGGGGTTTGACTGATCAGGAGACAAGGCTGCCAAGAGAAATTCTGAGTGGTGGTGGTGGTGGTGTGCTCTACTCTAAGTACTGTGAGGTGATTTGCGGGATCAAGCTGGTCTCCCTGCCTTTTGGGATAAAAGATAATTACATTTCTAGATTATCCTTCATTGTCATGGATGTTAGAAACTACTTTTTAATGAAAAATGTAATTTCCTAATGCTGTGGGTCTGCAAGCTGAAGTTTCAGAACTTTTTGAGAGCTGTCATTAAAGTTGTGGCCGTCAGGCCCCCTGACTATTAGCTGTGATCACTGTGTGTGTTCAGCTCCTGTAAAGAGCAGTATGCTCTGTAAGGGAACAGCTCGTATCTCACAGTACAGTCTGGAAAAACCAAGATCTGCTGACACACTGAAACATGTAAACCTTGGGCAGTGAAACATTGTCTGGCAACAAGGCGGTAGGAGAAGCCAGAGGAAACACCAGATATTAACTGGTGCTTGGCATAATGGCAAACCTTTAGGTGTTGGGGGTTTAGTATTTTCTTCCACTGAGGGAGGCCATCAGCTGAGGCTACACTGAGGTCAGCAGCGACAGAGCTGTGACTAGAATTTCTGGGAAATATGAGCTTCACAGGGAGCTCTCAGTGGCTTGCCTGAGTGTTCTAGTCTCCGGACAACACCTCCTTTTACAGGGTTGTGGCTGCATGTGCCTGTCTCCCTGTTTTCCCTAGATATTGCCTCCCACGTGGATTTTTTACTATGGATTTTCAGCAGGATTAAGTGACTGTATAAAACAGGTTGACAACCATAGTTTGGGAAAATGTTAAGTGCCATTGCAGCCACCCCAAAGTTGAGTTTGATTTTCTTTGACGGAGGGTCTTTCTCACTGCCTCTCTCCTGCTCTCTTCCCATTGCATGGAGCAAGGCTGTAGGCACTGAAGACCCTCCACAACTCCCTCCTAAGGAGTGCTGGAAACTCCTGGATGAAAGGCAGCTCACCCTGACCTGCTCCTTTATTAGAGTTAGTTTCCTTTCCTTTTCACACAAGCATACGGAACAAAGCACTTCATTACAGAGCAAATGGAATGTCAAGTGCAATGATTTGGTGGGGGGATTTTTTTTCTGCAGAGGAAAATATGTTTGATCCAGGACTCTTTGTCATTTTTATTTTCACTCTGTGTTTTTGTGCTTGAGTGGCTGAACCAGAAAACCAATTGTTCCCAGCCCCTGTGCAGAGAGGAAATACAGACACACCTAGAACCATGTAATCCAAAACTGAGTTAGAGGTGGCACTGAAAACTTCAGAGGCATGCAAATGTCTAAGGACTACTTGAAAGAGAGTGGTAGAAATATGAGTGTTTGGATAATTGTAACTTGTTTGTAGATTTACTGCATATAAAAACAAGGCAGAAGTTTTATTTTTAAAATGGGAATGACGGCATTTAATCCTGATAATTGAATTTAGTTCCACAGACTCAATTATCTGCCTTGATTGTGATCCCATGCATGGCTTAACACACCCAGTAAAAGGCTTTTAGGCACTGAAACGAGGTATTTCTGCAAAAGACTCTTTTATTTATATTTCTGTAACAAAGGGATCCCAGGGACCAAGCTGGGATCTGCTGGATATGCAGGCTCAGAAGAGGACCCCTGGCCAGGTAGAGGATGAGGCTGTGGAGGAGCTGCTTAGGTGAGGGTAAAACTGAGGCTGGGAGCAGTGAGGGGTCCTGGAAAAGGGATACAGTTGGAAGTGTCAGGAATTTCTCAGGTGGTGCTGCCAGGAGTTAGTTTCCCAGGCAGGATCAAGATTGGCCCTGTGTAGATTTTGCTGTTAGTTTTGTAATTGTTCTGCAATTATTACAGTATCATTAATATTATTATGTAGTATTAATTAATAAAATCCTGGTAACCTGAAGAGGTGAATGATGCAGCAACCCTGGAGCAGTGGGAGTCAAGATCTAGAGTTTCCAGAGGCATAGGTCATCTTTTAATCAATTGCAAATTTATTTCAGAGCATCTATGGCTCCACTACAAGTGCACAGATATTTGTTTTGCCACCTTTTGCAGCCACTTCATGAATGGTTTAGAAGCTCTTCTCTTTACACTGTTAGTGTAAGCTGTTGAGAGAGGATCCTCCAGAAGGGAATTAGGGTCTGTGTTTCATTTTCAGAAAGAAGCTGATCTCTGCCAGCTGACAGTGGAAGTACCCTAAAGGAGAGCATCATTAGTCTTAGAGAACTCTCCCCCGAACCACCTTGTCCTGCTCTGTGTTGTAATTCTTTTCCACTACCCTTCATGAGCAGTTTTACTACTGAAGAATAGACCAGTCTCACTGGGTGTCAGATCAGTGCACTCAGTTTTCATACTGTTGTGAAGTGTTTTGCTGCCAGGGAGAACTTCAGATCTTTCCTGAAGGGAATCATCCTGATCCTCCCTTCACATAGGTACCAGTGACC
Organism: Cisticola juncidis; assembly: GCA_013400215.1. NCBI lineage: Eukaryota > Metazoa > Chordata > Aves > Passeriformes > Cisticolidae > Cisticola > Cisticola juncidis. The sequence continues at coordinate 227,526 of VXBR01006261.1, read as the reverse complement.
TCTGCTGATCCCAACCACTGATTAGGAGTTTCTGGAGCTGCTTGTAAGTGTTGATCCCAAAGCTGCACAGGAACTGAGATTTTCCCCTGGTTGAGTCTCTTCTTTTGTTCATTAAACACAAGTGGCCATTTGGCAGAGACCTTCAGAAAGTGTCACTTCGTGAGTTCAGCAAAACTTCCCCCTCTTCCTTTTCAGGACATGAAAACCTGGGCAGATAACTGAGCACAGTCTAGTTTTCCTTAGCATTTGCCAGCTTAATCTGGAAAGCTGAAGGAGAGAAAGATTGAGAGGAAGATTTTATGAGGGCATGTAGTGACAGGAAAGGAGGAGAATGGCTTCAAAATAAGAGAGTGTAGGTTTAAATTAGATATTAGGAAGGAATTGTTTTCTGTGAGGGTGTTGAAGCCCTGGGAAATGTTGCCCAGAGAAGCTGTGGCTGCCCCATCCCAGGAAGTGTCCAAGGGGCTTGGAACAACCTGGGATAGTGGAAGGTGTCCCTGCCATGGCAGAGGTGGGGCTGGATGGGCTTTAAATCCCTCCATCATTCCACAATTCCATGTCTGAGGAAAACATGAAACTCTGCTGGTGTCGTAGACTGGTGGGTATTCAGTGGCTTGTAGAGGAACTTGAATTAGGTTTTTCATTTGAATCTAAAAATACTTCTTTAATTAAGTATTCCAGTGCAATTTTTAACATCTGTAAAGTCATTTCCTGCTTTCAAGATACACCTAATGTAATATACTATTTCTAACTACAGCAAAACTCACTGTAGGCAGGTCTTTCTTAACTTACAAAAGGATTGTGTTCTTTTAAAACCTTTCATCTGTGTCTGTCTACACTGGAAAAAAATAAAATCCATCTTAAAAATTGCACTGTATTTTAGAAGAGTACTCTGACTTTTGTAATGCTTTGAAAGCCCTATTATTGATTCACAGATATTCTCTATTAAAATATTAAACTGTAGAGCCTGTCTAAAAAAATCACTAGGCGAGATCCATTAGTTCTGAGTGTTGGATGGGTCAGTGTAACTTGGATTGCACGGTGGGTCACTGTGATCCTGATTACCATCACGTGGTTCTTGGTGACAGCAATCCACTCCCCATGTGAAAAAAGCAAAATTTCAGCGGTACCAAAACCCTGAGCCCTTGGGAATTTTACAAGGCTCAGTGAGTTCAAAAGTCAGCATCTGTTCTGCCTAATTATTCCATGATAATTGGTGATGCAAATTCCACTTGGGGAGAATCTTCCAGTGCTTTTAGAAACTAACAGAGCCCTCAGAGCTGAGGTTCAGTCCTCAGCGAGGTGATTATGCAGTTAGTAAGGATTACAAAGAGAGAGCCAGCTGCCTCCGCCACTCCTGATAACACAGGAAAATTGTATTTTCTACTTGGGGTGATTTTTCAAGACAAAATGCAAAGTATCTGATACATCAGTGATTTACAGCTGAGCAAATCTATACAGACTAAATAAATTATCATTTTTGTTTTAAACCCAGATTCCCCCGAAAGTGTTTATTGCCTTACCATTAAAACAGCCAATTAGAATGATTTCAAATGGAATTAATTTCCAGTTGGTTGGCAAAATTCCTCTGATAATTCTCTTTTCGATGATCTTATCTCACATGATGTCTGTCAAACCTGGCTGCGTGGGAGGATTTGGGCCTTGTGATTTCAACTTTTTCTCTACATGTTTATCTCAGCTTGAACATTCTTTTAAGATTGAAAATTAATTTTTTTTTCTTTTTCAGTTACAGTAATTATATCTTGAAAGATTGTAAGTCACATTCAGGGAAAAGGGTTTATACTGTCTGGCAAAACTTAGGCAGTACAAAGTCAGAATAACAAGGGCAATGTGGAAGACCACGTGTTCTGGATCATGAAATAAAGAAACTTGGTGCTCCTGTTGTTCCTGTTGCCCAAAAAGCTTTGATTTTGTGCTAAGACTTCCAGATGGGTATCTGCCCTGTCCTGTCCCCAGCATCATGGCCAAATATTTCTCTTATTCAGAGGCAGCTGTTGGGCTTAGTCATATCAGGGCACCTCTCAAGAGCCCTTTACTGTCTCTCTCTTTAAAATTGTCTCTCAGTAATAGGTAAAGTGTGATGAGCCCCAGAAGTGCTAAACTGTCTAGATTGCATCAGGAAAAATCATATTCATGCAATAGTTTAAGCATGTTTCTTACTTCCTTGTTGATCTTTGTGCAGATTCCTTCAGCCCAGTCCTCAAACTTCTCAAATTTGGTAGAAACAACAGGTCTGATCACTTGTGCATGAATCTCTGATGGGATGATGTGATACCTGTGCAATATCATATGATATCAGGTATTTATATCTGAAATGATTGAGGGGAGCCATGGCCACCTAACATGTGTGCAAAACCACATTATTTATTGTCATGTGGGATGCAGGAGTGGGTAAAATAGAAGGGCAGTAACTTTCAGTGCTTATTTTGAACTTGTGGTGGTTCATCCATATGCCAAAAAAAAAGCCACCTTTGTGTTGAAAATCCGCTGGCTATTGCCCTTGGCTTGTTGTAGGCACATCTTAGCACCGTGCCTGTTAAGTTATGAACCACAGCACAGTCAAACACACTACAGAAAACCCAGTGGTCCTCCTGAAATTGGAACCATGGCTTTAATTTAAAAAGGAATAAAGAGAAGTGAAGAGCCCCCTCCTCTGACTTCCTAAAGTGACTGGACAAGTAAATTTGCTGTTCTTGTGGGGTTTGCTCCATCTCTGCATAAGAATACTACACAAGGGACTGTTCTTGCATTCTTTGTGACTTACTAGGATTTAGGAAACTGATTAATCCTGCATGCAGAGAGCAAGTGGGAAACTGGCTTTTCACTAAAGATCCTGAGCAAAATGCCACTGTGGTGCTGTGACAATGTCCTTTGCCTGCTTGTTACACACTGAAGTTCAGCTTTCCTACTCATCTGTGTCAGCTCAGGCTCAGCATCCTGGTCTCTGACACAGCAGGCAAGTGCTTTAGCTGCTGGTTCTACTCTGCACCCCGCTTGTTTTTGACCACAGGTTTCATTCAGGGCCTAAGGCACCCAGACAAAAATAAACACCGTTCAAACTTTTAGTGGTAAATAACAGGTGTGGTTTTAAAGAGTCAGCACTTCCTGACAAACACAAAATACGATCAGGAAATCCCTGACCTGATCTAAACCTTACCACAGTATTGGTCAGTGTGTAAATTTTCTTCGCTGCAGAGTTATAAATCATCATTTTATTACGGACATTGAAAAATTCTGCTCTCCTGATGCAGAAACAGTGCTTCCATCTCTTCCAATTAATTTTCATCAGCGTTCCCCTAGCAAGTGATGTTTTAAATCTCCTTCACCTGAATTCCTGTGAATAGTAGCTTGGTTTCTGTCTCACTTTCTACATCATGTACCTCTTACCACGCTGATGTTTAATTTCCACATGTAAATATGGTGATGTTTTACCTCTTGTTGCTTGCTGCTGGGTGGTTTTGTTGCATAATTAATTGCGGAGGTATTTATTAAAAAGGAGTTTTCTTTCAAGAGGGTCCAGCCTTTGCTGTCCCTGCTGCTGTTGCAGTGAAGTGCACTTCCAGAATTAACTGCTAAGTGGGGATGTAAATTAAGCTACTGGAGTAGCAGATAAATGAATTTACACACGTGTAATTGCTAGGCAAAGTGGCGACAATTTTAGCTATTTTCATTGGCCTATTATTGCAGCTTTCCACTGCTAAAGTAATACATCTTTTTTTTTGTGTGTGTAGAAAGAGGTATGTGCCTTTGACAGAGGGGGCAGAGCTACTGCACATGCAGTAAGGAAGGATGTTGGGAGGGGTTTAAGCCATTCTGTACAGGAGAGCTTTGGCAAGGCCCCAAGTGCACTGCAAGTTAGAAAATAACTGTTCAAAGGGGATGCAGTGCTGTGCTGGCTACTTTGCCAGGGAGCATGGGCAGTGTGCTCCAGGGAGATGCTGAGAGCCAAGGGATGTCTGTATGGAGCACCAGGCTGGGCCTCTAGCAATGTGCATTCCATGGTGGTGCCCCAGAATGGGGCAGGAGCTCCACATGAGCTCAGTGGTGAACCTGTTCAGGGATCCCTGTCTCACCATGGTGAATGCCACAGCTCACTCGGTGGTTGGCATGGGGACATAGTGCAGCACCATGGTAGAAAACACAGCCAATACCTTTAAAAAGCATTGACAAGCTTTCATTTCCTCCCTGCCCCCCCAAACAATTCTCTGCTAATGTTTATTTCCATTTAAAAGCCACTGTGTGTGTATTTGATAATTTTCTTTACTGTGCAACATCCAGGAGACTTGCTCATGTGCCAGGTGACTGGGACTCAGAAGGGAAATGGGAACAGTTTGGAACACGCTTTTGATGTGTTTTTCAGATGGCTCTGTGTAACCTGAGCTGTCTGTTACTTTGTGGGTACTTGGAGCACTCAATGGTACTTGCTTTGGTACATCAGCTGCATGTTTTGATGAGCTGAAACTTTCAGTTGGGGAAAATACAAGATTAGAAATTCCAGTTTTATTAACTGTGCCCACGGCAGAAAGTCATCAGAGTTTCGAGTGTGTCTCTAGAGCCCGAGAAGCTATAAATCATTCAAGCTCGTTAGAAAGTTGCCTAAGCTCCTTTGTTTACTATCTTAAAATTCTCTATTATGCAGTATTTCATTCTGTATATAAAATCCCTACAACTCCTTATTATTATGAAAAACAGGTGCAGATCCCTCTAACTGCTTACTCTGTTTTCATGGAAGAAACTTTTGAGATATTACATGAAGGATAAATATTGCACAATAAAAAAAACAACGACAGAAACACCAAACCAAAAAACCTTGAGGCATCTTTTGACAAAGCTTCTGAGGCTATTCAATCCTTTCAAGATATGATGGGTAAGTGATGGAAGCCCCATCTGTAGTAAACTTAGCCACTCTAAGGTATCTCTAGCAGGTCACTCAGATATAATGTCTGCTTCTGAACATACTGACCTCAGTATTAATCTTTACCCTAAAATTTATAAGTAGCACTGACAAAGGAACCCTATCCAGGGCTGAAATTTCTGCTTTTAATTTGGGAAAATCTTATACTATAGACTTTGCACAGGTCATACACACTTGCAGGTCCAATTCAATTGAAGCAAGGTGTTTGGTCTTTCTGCAATTTCCAATATTGCAATTTTCCCAGAAATATTAGCAGTTAAAGGTAAAAAAATTTAGCTATTCCTCTGTGGCACCCTGTGTACTGATTCCAGGCTCTTCTTGAAATGCTGATATATCATCCTCAGTGCTGTATTCTTGCAGCCTGTTCCCCGAAGGGGATTCGGATTGCCTTCTCAGTAGCAGATCATCTTCTGATCACATTTCTCATATTAGGAAAGCCATGAGACCAGAGTGATCATTTTACAATTTAGCTTTATCTACTCATCTATTAGCAAGTCATATGATACATCAAGTAATTTTTGCTTTGATGAGGGAGAGAGTTTACCCAGACATTAAGCACGCAGTAGTTTGTACACAAAACAAATCGGTCCCTCAAAGCATTTAAATAAAATCCTGCCTCTCTGCCTAAAAACCAGATATTCACACAATCAAGGGCATGGGATGATGTTTAGAGATGCCTTCATGTGTCTACTTTGCTGGACCATTTAATGCTAATCTAGTGTTAGATTACCTTTCTGAAACTGCTAATAAAATCTGCTACATTACCTTGCTTAGGCTGAGGCCCCAGGGCTTCAGAGATGAGATTTCTATCCACTGACAGATCGTGCCTGGCTGCAAACTCAAAGCAGAAACTTTCCTGCATCAGGTATGAAACAGCCTCACATCTTAATCCTGCCAAAGGACATGGTAACAGAGGGATGTGTAAATGCTTGCTTATTCCACAGAAGGTATTTCAGCTGGGGATGAGGGCGAGGGAATGATATATTCCTAAGTTACAGGCAATTGCAATAAGGCCAAAGTAGCTGTAGTATGCTGTTTGGCACCCAGGAAATGTCTGCTTTAGGGCCCAAACACAGTACAGGGTGCTAAAGGCTAAGATCCTCATTTCTCCCCAGCCCTGCTGGTCTTACTGATGAAAACTGTCCAGAGAACTCAAGAACACCTAATGCATCTCAGTGGTGAGGGGCTTGATAAGAGATGTTCAAGCTGGCATAAATCCTTTCATGTCCCAGTGTAATTATGGCTATTTAATTTTGGGGAGGGTACTGCAAGAGTTAGTGAGCAAAATAGCCCTGGAAAACTCCTGTATGGCAATATGTCTGGAAGACTTGAGATTTTTCCAAGAATAATATGACCCATCAGAGTGCTGAGCTCAAGTTATTGATGTTACTCTATTGCATTTATTGCCCAAACTCTTCACTTTTAACAAAAGAGAAACTGGTTTACAACTGTTTGTATTCTTGGATGATTCCTTTGGGAAACACTTCATGTGCTTTTGCGTAGGGAGCCTTTGGGGGTCTTTGATGTTTTGGATGTATAGTGCTGGCTGGTGCCCGACAGGAATGCAGTGTGGAAGGAAGCTTGAGTTTGATTTTTCACAGCTTTGTGTCTTGTGTAACCCTTGAAATCTGGGCACTGGTGTAGCAGATAAAACATCTCCCAGAGACAAATTCAGAGACCATGCTGGCTTTACTGGCTTTGTTCTTTCTATACTGCCACCAGAAACAGGAAACCAGCAGGAAACAAAGCCTTCTATTTCTGCTTTCAAAGTAATAACTCCACTTCCTTCTGCTTCAGATGGCAGCAGATGAGCTCCTCATCCAGGCTCTCCTTATAATCACTGCTAAGGAAGAGGCATTCCTAGGGCATGATTCATGTGAGCTGTTTCCAGGCTGGCTCCAGGAGGAGGTGGGATGCACTGCTTCGCTCTGCCACCTGCCAGGGGAGGCTCTCCATGTCTGCTTCAGAAGGAGGTGTCTCATTTTCACTGACAGAGAGCCTAGCCCATATGTTCAGCTGCTTCCCCTGATTTTCTTACTTGGCCCTCCTAAAGAAAAGTCTTTTTCTGAGTCAAAGCCTGTCTACGGGTTTTGGCAGCTGAGCAGTGCAAAAACACAAAGCCTGCGGGGCAGAGATGAAATTTGTCCTGCGACTTAAAACTGGCAATTCCCAGATGAAAGCATCTGTGTTTCCAAGGCATGCTCGTCTTGGAAGAAGTGCTTGTGGATGCCCTTCCACCAGGAGCAGTGGACTCTGGAAACAATGAGTGACTCTTTTCCAAGGTTGGGCCCCAGGCTTGGTGAGATGTGGGTTCCTTGTGGCTGCTCATAAAAGACGACAGCAATTTCCTTTCAAAAGTGAGTATCAAGAGAAAAGATGGGGCTTGACTCCTGCCCTCATTGCAGTAAGGATTCTCTCTGCACGTGGCTGCCTTCTGCTTTTCCTTCAGCTGCCTCACCCCTCTCCTGCAACGTTCTGCCAGATTTTCAGACTTAGACCTAGCTAGGAGTCGAATGGGAGAAAAATGAAGAATTACTCAAGTACACCACAGTGCATTCTGCTTATACTGGGGAAAAATATTAAGAGTTGGCTTGAAAAAAATGAAATGAAGATAAACTAGAAAACAGCACGCTGATGGTAGACTCCATGGTCATTTTTTGTACTTGAAAACTCTTACAAATACCAGTGACCCTTGAAAGATCTCTGATTGATTGGACAACCCTGACTAAGTGGGGGACACAGCAGTATATTTTTCATATAGACATGTCCTAGAGATAGTCCTGCAGTACAGGCTGAGTAGCATCTTTGATAGCTTTTTCCTAACCCTTTTGCATTGCTGTAACATATTCTGCAGGCTGCCAAAGGAGGAATAACAAAAAACAAGCCAAGGGAGGTCTGAAAACCTCACTCTTTCAAGTACAGTGTCTGCTGTGCGAATTGTCAGGAAAGGTTTAGATACTGGCACAGACTTCTCTCCTGGAGGCAGGACAGTCAGGCACCTGAATTATCCATAAATTTTCCTGTCATTCATCTGCCAGGAGTATTTTTCAGAAATGCTGCTGTTCCAGCCAGGTACTCCCCTTTTGTAATCGAATGATGATTTATTATCCAAGCAATGAAGAAAAATATATTACCTTGGAATTTTTGAATGTGTAATGATATGTAAGCCATAATAATGAATCACTCTGTTCCCTGCCCTCCCTTCCTCATGTATATTTTATATATAAATTTCCATGCCTGTCCTCTGAAGTTCTCCTTCACAAAGGGGAATTCCGAGTAAAGGTGTTGGAGAATTTGAGAGTTAAAGACCAAACAAACAGAGCCATGTGACTTTCAGCTCTCCACTCCCACATTTCCTTGCTCTCCCTGCTCTGTGTCTCCTTGTCAGAGCCATCTCTGTGTGTGACTCCCTTGCAGTTGTGTTTGTGGTTGGGATATAAATGTACTGAGGGTCTGGATGAGGGGGCTTACCCGAGTCAAAGCACAGGCTAAGGCAAGCCAAGGTCCTTGACCCCTTTGCTTCCAGTGCATGCTCAAAAAGGATTGAGAGAGTCAGAAGTGCTCCATTCCATGCAGGCTGTCCTGGTGAGAGGAGCTCAGGGTGACCCCCAGGACAGCAGTGTGATGTGCCTTAAAGTGTTTCTCTACTCCACATTCTTAGGTTTTGCTTGTGTTACTTCAGGTGTTAAAGGGGCCATTCACTGAAGAGCTGGTTTGATGGTTCTTGTGGGTGCCTTCCAACTCAGAACGTTCTCTGATTCTGTCTGCAAAAAGGAACTTGGCGGTCATGATGCCTGCCTTTGCCTGCAGGGTTATTTCTTTCACTCCAATGCATTGCTCCTTCTGGACCCGTTTGGGAGACAAGGTAGTGACACAGAGCCATTACAAAGGAAGAAATTGGTCTCAAATAACTTGAGGAGTGCTCCAGCTTTATTTGGTGGTGTGGCCTTGGCCAGTGCTGTGCTCTGTCAGGTGGGGTGGGTCAGGAGCACTTTCATGACAGTCAGAAGTGGCACCAGTAAAAGAACACCTGATTTTCCTGCCACATGCTCCCTAAAAAAAGCTCTCCTACTGTTTGTCAGGGAATCCCCTAACTTGGCTCATGCTTGTGCTTATTTTCTGGGCTTTTTTTGCAGGGATTTATTTACAAGCCTCCCCAGGTAGTTACTGTTATTTTTTTCTTGAAATGTAGTCAGCAGAATGAATTCTTCTAGGCTGGAAAGGTCAAAAGAGCTTTGTGGCACTTAGAGAGCCAGATCTACCGAAATTCAGAGGACCTGGTTGTCTAGCACATAGAAATTTCACTGCAAATCCCCTGCTAGACCTTTTCCTATGCTTGGTATATTCAGAGCATGTCACAGACAAAAAAAATGCTGCCCATAAGAGCTGTAGGGAACAATGCCACAGTTTGAGATACTCTGTTAAATTGCTATAAGTCAGGATAGACACTGCAGCAGGCTTCATCCCTGTGGGGCTACAACATGTGGCTCTGAAGGATTAATAAACACAGTGTCCTTCAGTGAGCACTGAAAGCAGGTGGTAGTGCAGAACTGGCTCAAATACTGAGTAAGACTTTTCTTTTCAGGGTCTGGACCTACACACACAGGCACTCATCTCGCTTGAGACTAAGTTTGTCTTCAGCAAAATGAAGATGTTGATGGAAAAACATGGAAAAACATAGAGCTTTATCTGTTCTTGCAGGCTGCATTTGCAATTGAATGCATTCTATTCTTTTCATGCTCGTAAAAATTGTTATATTGTATTTGTACATATTCCAGACTCCTGGATTTTAACTCCATTGTAACCAAAATAACCCCCCCAAAAGGACAAAAACCCTGTTTATACTAGTGAAAGGATATTGCAAAAGCTTGTGGAAGAGTTTCATTTTTGCACCAGCCTAAAAAATTCCTTGACTGGCGTCACTAAAAATATAGGAATGATTCTCTCTGTGTTTCTTTGTTGTTGAAATGCAGCTGAACAATAGGGGAGGCAGTGGTCGGTGAAGCCAGAGAAGGAACTTATTAAAAAAAGATAAAAGACTTCTCTTAGGGGTTTTCACTCTCCAGAGGTGAATGCATATGACAGTGACATTCTTGACTTGAGCTGCAAGGTGTCATCCCTGACATTTCCACAGGCTGGGATGTGGATTTGTTTGGGGACATGAGATGGGGGATGACAACACAGAGTCCCCTGCAGTGGCTAGTGCCATGAAGGCACAGCAGAAATATCTGTACTGATGGTGCTGTGAGCTCAGGAGCAGGTGGCTGCCATCAGTTCTGGGGCAGCTCCTTCTGCACTTCCACTGTCTTGGGCAGAACTTGGTGCACACAGACCCCTGTAGCAATGCCTGTGCTCTGACTGCTTTCCTTTCTGTGAGTTAGGTTCTGAGCAGGATGTGAATCTGTGAACTTGAATTTGAAGCAACACAGAAAAAGCAGGAGGAAATTTTCTGTAGGCATAATAGACTTTGGACACATGGTATCTAAAGCACAGTAATTACAGTTTCATGGTCACAATATGAAATCTGCTGAGATACCTCAGCTGCAGCCCCTCATTAAGTTGCTATTTTATCAGGAGGTTTGTCATGGAAACTCCATGTCAACTTCAGCTCGAAGGATGAAGCCTCTCTTTTGAGGAACAGATTTGTTCAGGCTTGCTACACTTAATGCCAAATTCTTCCAGCTAGTTGCTAGTGATTAAATAGAAAGAACTGAAAAGAGTTGTGATTGACTCCATGTGACACAGCCCAGGTGATTGGTGGTCTTATTGCACTGACCCCACAGAGGATGGAGGAGCTGAAAGAGTCAAGACAAGGCCTGCTGACTGCACCGAGCCAAATGTGTGAGTTGCACGTGCTAAGCTAACAGACTATGGTATTTACAAGGCTTCACTAAACACTTAAATCTGTTTTGTGGACAAAAGGATTTTAAGTTAATTTATTTTGTTGAGAGAATAATTTAAGCAAGTTAGCATTTTGTTGACAGAATTACGATGAAATTCATTTTGTCTACATAACTGATTGGACAGTTAGATGAATGCATTTTCTCCACTGAATCAAGTATGTGCCAAGACTGTCAAACAGAGCCTCCTCCATGATTTCAAGACAGTTTGTCAACAAAATGAATACAAAATCCTTTTGTCTACAAAGTGAACTTAGGTGTTAATTGTTTGTTCATAAAGAGCGCAGAGCCAAATGATTCTCTGCTGAACACAGATAAAAATGTAGGAGAGGATGGGGTGTGTACAAAACCACGCAGAGCTGTGTACCTTGCTTTGCTGCCAGAGTCCAAGTGCCACAAACCAAGTGCCAGGCAGGGGACAGTGTCTGATCCGAGCTGGGATGTGACGCGGCCGGGATATCATGTTCATGTTGAGAGCACCACAAGGAGTTCACTTGTGTGGAAATGCAAACCATGGGGGCTGGAATGATGCCAGTGCTGTTTCCAGCAGGGATTCAAGCCTCCCGCTGTGAGGGGTGATCACAGCTCTGCCTGGTCCGGGACAAACACATGTGGGATGCAGGGGTTTCTGGGCCTGAGGAATTGTGTCACAAATAGTCATGGCAGAGGAGGAGCAGAGGGAGCATGTGCTGTAATGCAGGTCATGACAGCTGGAGGCTGAGGCTTAACAAAGCAAGCACATTTGTTTCAAGTCCAACGGGGAAACACCTCTTGCAGAGCAGGAATTCTTCTGGGTTTTCCTGATGATGTAAAGCCCCCTCTCCTTCTGGACAGATGCTGATTAAAGTGGTGCAACATGAGCTCTCTGCGTGTAAAAGATGGATGTTGCACTTAGTCCTTGATTTTAACCACATCCAAAGCCCACTGATAGCTTTATTTTATATTGCAATTTTCTTTTATTTTTCATGTTTTTGTGAGTATTAAGGACTTAGTTGCAAATAGAGGATCTGGGGTGTCAAATCTGAACACTTCTGAGATTATAATAGAAAAAACGCTGTGAGTTTTATTCTGAAAATATGGCATTTTTGGAGTAGTCTCTGCTTGACATTCAATAGCAGGAAAGGAAGGAGGAAAAGGAAATATTCTCATTAAATATGTTATAAAGTTGCACAATTTTTTTTTCCTTTTCTCTCTTCTTTTGCGCTTCTAAGAGCATTAAAGTAAATCAGGGGTAGGAAAAATATGAAGTAAAGCTATGAAGAAGTATGGCAGTGTCACACTGCAAAACAGAAGTTCAGCCTTCTAATATGTTTTTTGTTCATTAAGGAAGAAACAACCATCAAATCCCCAAGTTTATTTATGTTGCTCAAAGTACTCCAGTTTTCAGCTCTGCTCATTGTCAGCAAAGCCAAAAGAAGAGAAAACCCACCCATTTGCAGCTGTGTTTTCTCTAAACGAGAGTGTTGGTGTCACTGCCAGGGAGCTGAAGTTAGGGAGAGGTACATCAGGTGCAGAGAGATGAGGTTAAAGGAATGGAGGCAGTTTCTCCTAACATAATTTCTCATTTACGGGGGCATAATCATCTCTGTTTTCTGCACGGAATGTTTATCAGGGGAGTGCAATAGGACACTCCTGCTTTCACATTCTTTGGCAGGCTGTGACCCTTGGGAGGATGCAGCCCTGTACCTAAGGCACAGCTCAGACACAGCACAGGTTGCAGCAGAGCTGAAAGAAGCTTGGCTGATGGCAGGGCCCTCCAGCCCACGCTGGACACATGTCAGGGTGAGACAACCCTGGCATGGCTCACAGGTGCATTGCTCTTTGTTTGGGGTTTTTTTATGGTGCCTCCAGGATGTTTCCCTGCTGGCTCTTGCCTTTTGCTTTCTGCCCTTTTGCTCTGAGAGGAGCAGCCAGTGGGGTTTTGCAGTTTTATTATGCCATTTATTCCAAGTGTTTTGGTTGAGCACATTGCTGGGTGTCTTCTCAAGAGCCATGATTGCTCTTGCTGCCGCAGGTAAAGCAAATCCAACGTGTTAGCCTCCCTTGTTGCTCAGCAGTCACTAATGACTGCAGCATATGCTGCTGCTTCCCAGGCCATGGGGTGTCCAGTGCATCTGTTACTCCTCCAGGATCCACATCCTGACTGTCAGGGCTGGAATTCCTGCGCCCTTAGCTCCAGAAGGAATGCGCTGAGAAACCTAGGGACAATTAGGCTGCAACTGGGGACCACGGTGTGGTAATCTGTAACACATTAATGATCTAAGTGTCTTGCAGAAATCCCAACCTGGAAATAAAAAAGTTGCAAGTTGTGGATGCTGTATTAACATGGGTTCATAAAGCACTCACTAGGGGCTGCGTGCATAAATTGTCCAGGCAATAAAAGCCTGCAGTGTCAGCGCTGAGGGACCTCTCAAAATCCAGGAGTGCCAAATGGAATCGGTACCTGTAGTGCGAGGGCTCTGTAAATCTGGCCAGTGTGCTCTGAATGCAAAGGTACGAGACCACATTTTCCAAACTGCCTGGTAAAAGCAAACTGAGCAGAAAAGGCTTTAGTCTCATCTCTGTTTCAGATACCTCTTCACTGCTCACTAGCTCTCTTCTTTGCCTGCTTCCCAGCAGATGACATTGCATTTCCATTTTACCCTGAGGTCACATCTGCAGTGTAGGCATTCAAAGTCACACCTACTCCTAAAACTGATTTTGCAGCCTAATATAACTATTCAAGGCCGGGAAGAGGAGAGAGGGTTTTTAATGCAGGCAAAGGCAGGGCACTTGGAAATAATAAAAAGTCTGTATTATGTGCTAGAAGAAGGAGAGAAGGGAGTACTTGCCAATAAACTTAAAATGTCGTATCTTATAATGAAACCAAAATTTGAGCCGTTAAAAAATCCAAACCCTGGTCTTCTTTACCTGTGTGCATTTTCTTTGCTAATGTAATTCCTGATGCTGGCTGTAGTACAATCATCTCCTAAATGACTTGTCCTACATACATGCCCCTTTCTAGGGGAAAAAGTTTCATTTTAGTAGGCTGAGGTGATGTAAGGGACAGTCTGAGTATGTAAATTGTGATTGGCCTCATTTAAAGCCCTAATAACTGAGTGCATGAATGACTAAAGAGTCTTAGTAAGGTAAGTCTGCAAAGGTCACATGGGATTATTTTTGGTGTAAACTGCAAAATTGGTTTTTGGAATGGCTGTGTGATACTTTGGGCATAAATGGCTGTAGTTTACTCCACCTATATCAAAAGATGTATGTGGTATGCAGCTTTGTGTGAAGTAGACTGCAATAAAGGATCACCCTCACTGCATGCAGACCACTGGATGTTTCTGCTGTTCAAGGCATTTGTTCCTCTTTCCAAAAGAATCCCAAACGAATGGAGCTGTCATTGCAGTGTGACAGGTAGCTAGCATATAAAGGAGGGAAGATGCATGACTCAGAAGCACTTGTTTGGAGCTTTTTCATTAGTCACATGCAGGAAATCATTCGGAGGGCAGTGGGGCTCCTGTAATTTAAATGAAAAGAAAATGTATGTTTTCTTCATAGCCTGTGCAGGTGACTGAGCAGATGTACAGGGTTTGGAAGCAGTCTGTAACCAGCAGGGAGGGGGCAGCCAGCTTGAGAGGTCTTGAGGATGGTCAGTCCCAGGTTTTAGGGACAGACCGGGATTCAGAGCTCGGTTGTGCTTCTCCCATGGCCACAGAGCCAAATCCTCACCAACATGCTGGCATCCTCCTGCGTGTCCTGGGCTGTGCTTGTTCCTTTTGCTGCTTCTCAGTCATCCCCTGGTGTCCTTGTACTATGATCTCCCCCTTGACTGGAGCTCCATGGCTGGTATTAAACATTCATGGCACCCATCAGGCAGATGAGTCCCTCTCTGGTCTGCTCAGCATGAGTCCCACCACCTGATCCTGCCTCTGAAAGCAACAGGCAGAGGTACAGATTTGGCAACAGAGGTATCAAAGATGCATCACAGTAAATTCTTACTAAAACACATTGCTTTTACAAGCTCACCTTTAGCCTGATTGAGGCCCCAGAGTACACATTTGGGGAACAGATTTCACTCACAGTGACCAAAGATAAACCCCGCCTTTGTTTTTTTGGAAAAGAAAGCTCAAAGATGTCATCTAGAGAGGCAGCAGTGTTATCTTTCTTCTCATTTTATAGCCTAATGAGAAAGCACAAGAATGATGCTTACAAATAATAGGGTTGACTCATAAGGGTTGACTGTACATGACTCATAAGATGTGAAATTATTCTAGAGACTTGAAGGACACTCCAGAGACTTGAAGTGCACATACATGCACTGAGACTTGGGCTTGGGGGGTTATTTTTCATACCTGGAAGAAGAATGCTTGCTGTTTGTGTTGAGATGTGCATTGCTGTTGTATATGTGATTTATGAGATTCAGCAGCCTTTCCAAAACTTTCCTGGTCTCTGAGGAAATCTGGCATTAACCATGCTTTCCACATGCTTTGCTTTAGCTTGGAAGGCTATGGCTGACAGCTGATACAGTGAGGGCTGTAAAGTTCCTTCTGTAAAGTTTCTTCTTTCTAAAGAAATTGAAATCACCAGTGTTTGTAAGCGGGAGCCTGGGAAAGTGGGATCCCAAACCAAGCACAGGGTTGGCCTGTGAAGATCCCCAGTGTCATCACAGGATTTTGCACTGAAGACATTTTGCTTTGAAAGAACTAGAAGAGCCAGATGCAAAAACACCTGTGCAAGGGAGGGGAAATCTAAGGATTTAAGCTGCCCCCTTAAAGCAGCACAATTAAGCACCGAGTGTCCCTGAGGGACAGAGGTGTGCTGTGTGCTTTCACTGGCACAGTCTCTCTGACCAGCCCATGTGATCCTCAGTAGCCCTGTTCAAGTACAAGGGGTGCCACTTGCCTTTCCTGTTCCAAAATGTCCTCACAGTCAGCTGTGAGGTGGAGGAATAACCTCACACTCCCCTGGAGCAAGGCTTGGGGGTCACTGCTGGGCAGTACCCCAGTCCTGGCCAGGGGAGCTTCACTGCTTTCCCTGCCAGAGAAGTCTTTTGCAGCTCTGCTTTCCCACGTGCTGCCAAGGAAATGCAGGGTGGTGGAATCAGGAATGAACCTGCTTGAATGGGGTTAGAAGCTATCAAGGAGCTTCCCCTATATCTCCTCTGTTCTTTTGGATTACAACCAAAGTTACTTTTTCCTCAAAATGAGGAAAAGTCTTTGGATTGCATCTGCCAGTATTGTTTTCCACTATTGTGATATGGAGTAGCATTTTGTCAAATCAGTGTGCAGCTTGGAGAGTATAAAGAACAGCTTACCATAAAAGGGGTAGCACCACATCTGAGTTGTAGAAACCATTTAGTCCAGAGGGAAAGACCTCTCTTTCCAGCTTTCTGGCCTCCTTTATTTGGTTGAAAATAGCAGAAACTGTAAATTTTCTTTATATGCATCCAGGTCCTTACTACCCTTGAACTCTCCGCTGTGCTCCGGTTCCTGAAGTACTTGAAAAGACTAAAGTAAAGAACATCTTTGGCATGCTGTTTACCTAAAACTGATTATTTTGTTGTGCCTTTTGTGCTACACATGACTGTATATGTGGGGACACCCTCTGAGAAGTCCCAGCAGCTTCACAGTTGCTGGAAGGAGAAGAGATCCTTCATGGCCTGTCTCCCTTTGGTCAGGTGGGGTGGAAGGGAAAATGTCAGCATAGCTAAGCTGCTCTGCCTTCCAAAATGATATTTTTTCCCAGATGATATGCTCCTGTTGGGCTGTGCACATACTTGGGTGGGAGAGGGGCATTCAGCCTTTTCCTGCTCCGCCAAAATCAGGGGTTGGAAGGTTCTGTTGGGAAACTGCCTGAGGAGGCCCACCCTGCTGGAAGTGGCTCTGAGCACACTGTGGGGATGTGTTCAGGCTCTTCTCTCTGTGCTCTGCCCGCAGTTGTTTATCAAAAGGAATGTGAAGAGCCTGTCCCAAGAACATGCTGGGCCATAAATAATGACTTTTCTGTGCTGACTAGGAGCCATTCAGTGAGTGAGCACAGACAGGTGCTGACAGAAGGCTGAATTGTTCAGCAACAGCAGCCACTGGGATCAAGTGTGAATTTTGGAAATGGCCTCATAACTTGCACAGGAGCGTTAATGTGTGACATCAAAGACTATTGGTACTGTCAGGCATCCTTTCTCACAGTGGGCTTGCGTTGGGCAGGATGTACCTCCTGGAGGAAATAAGAGCACAGGTTTGTGTAAATCTTTCCAAATTCAGAGCTTGCTTTGAAGACATGGTTTGTCACTCCCCTTTATGGTATGCAGCCTTTCTCCCGGTTTTAGTAGGGGATCATTCAGCAGTGGGTTTGGTCAGGGGGGCACATAACAGCTACAGAGAGCATTATAAAGAACAAGGTATCTTCTGAAAACCTTCGTGTGGTAAATTAACCCTTTTGGCCAAGACTTGTCCAACAACTCCGTATCATGTGCAGAAACCTGTGCTGCTGAGGCTGGGAATTGAATTTGCCAGCACCACCAAGCTCAGCACACTCACCTACATTTGCCACCTTTAGCTGTAGGTGAATTATGTCCCTACATGTGCACGTGTTAGACACAGAAGGTAGCTTTTCATGATAACTGTGGTTTGGAACACGTGACAAATACTAGATTCTCCTATTAAAAAGTGCAGCACTCCAGCACTTGGTAGCTGGAGCGCAGTGTTACAGAATCATTCCTTCTTGTACCAAGATCAATAAGCAAAGGCTGTATTAGCAGTGGAACAGAAGCTTGGCAGCAGGGCAGCAGCCATGAATCTACCATCTACACACAACCCATGTATTGGGTGTATGAAGTCCTGCACACGTGTATTTATGTAAGTAACAAAATAGATTTGAATCGTGCTTTCCTTCCTATTCAGTGGCTATGTCTCTATATAACAGTGTGTGTACTGTGTTAGCATAAATGAGCCCTAATAATTCCAGATGGAAAGGGAGGTGAAATTTAAACAGACAAGCTTAGGGGGGAAACTGCAAGTGGTGTAAGAGGAGGCTCTGCAGGCCTTGTTAGATGTGCCTGCTTCAGTCACAAGTGTGCGTTATCAGCACATTGCCAGGACACACGGGGAGAAAAATAAGAGATCAGGGAAAAGAAAATTATTGAAGTGGGATCAGATTGCATGGTGAGAGGAGGGTGCAGAGTCATCCCCCTGGAGAAGATCTCCCCATATGAGGTGACCTCGTAGTCCCACAGCTGATTCCCAAGGCTCCTGCCTTCCACTTGCACAACAAGTAAAACAGCTTTGATCCTGTGCAGGGCTTGACCCTGTAAGAGAGGATCAGGGCTGCTGTAAATTCATTAGGGACTTGGCTTCTGCTTTTTCTGAGGGGTACAGATAAAGGCAGTAAGAACAAGCCTTGCAATGAGGGAGAGGAAAGATGAGGCTGTTGCTTAGGCAGCAGTGGGAAGGTGTAAGTGCCAGGGAATATGTTGGGAAGTAGCTGTGGAGCCAGGAGGAGGATCACTGCCTGCTGCCCTGTGCAGAAAGGTACTGCACCTTTCATAGCTCTCCTGTCTTTGACACCAAGTTAAAGACTGTTTTTTTCCCATTGTAAAGCTACACAACTGTCCTTGTATCAGGAAAAATTGCATTTACAAGTATGTATATTAAACTCCAGAAGATCTTATGTGTAAGGAAGCTGTTTTCTTGTTTTTATTGCAAAGTGTGACAGCCACAGCTAGGTAACAAAACCTGTGAGCAAAAATAGCTTTGGTATTTATCCAGGATATGAAGAACTCTGCAAACAACTGTGTGTGGATTATTGTAGATGTGTCAGATACTGTTTTCTTTACCTCTGCTTCCTGGAAATTGCAAGGCTGTATTTAATTGCTGATAATTTTTTCAGCGTTTAATTGCTTGGTTTCATCTTCTATACAAACACAGCTGTAAGGCTGACATTGTAAAATTGCTGCTGTTTTAGCCAAGCCTCTTCACCTGTTCTTGAAAACAAGGAATGGAGAGTGCTGCTTTGATCTGTAGATACAAAAAACTCAGAAAAACTTTTCCTCGGGTGTTTGAGCAGTAGTGGATGTTGCATTCAACACGTGGCTTTCTGCTCTGCCAAGTTAGACTGAGGTGTTAGGGGTAAAAGGTTTGTACATGACAAAGAGTCCTGTTTATTTTACAGTGGAAAAACCTCCAAAAGGCTGAAAGTCTTGGAGCTTGTGCCACTCCTCCCTGTCCTATTGTCTAGCAGAGTCGGATGGGTGCAAGTTTGAGACTGCTGCAACTTTCTGCTCACACTTTTATTACTCTGTGAGTCTGCATTTATTTGTGCATCCTCCTGTTTGCACAGGGCTGCCAGGGGGCCTCTCCTTTCAAATGCAGACTGGATGAGAGGGTCATAAAAATGAAGCTGTACTGCTGGTGTTCTGTGACTGTTACAGTACCAATTATGGCATTTATCCAGATTTGGAGCTTGTGCACAGAGTTGTGCTGGAGTGAGAACTTCATCGATGATGCTGAGGTTCCTTTTTAAAGCAGCTGGTGCTGGAAAGGCACTGTCTACCACAGAAAAACATTTCACTTGCAGAAGGATTCCTTTGTATCAAATAGAAAAACAATTTGAAATGTGCCATTTATTTTGAATTAGAGATGTCTAAATCCTGCAGAAACTAATGAACCCATCTCTGTTACCTTTGTGTACCATCAGGTCAGAATGGCTTCTGAGTCTGCAGAAAAGTCCTGAACGCATATTGCTTGCTTTTAAAGACTTCAGAAAGGTGGCCAGATCCTCTGTCTTCTTGCCCCCATTTGTTATTTATTTCTTTGTTAACACTGACTGACCTTTCTGTCACCCCGTGCCGTGTCCCAAGTGCCACACGCCTGCACTGGGATGAATTTGGGATTTCCTGCTCTGTGCACCTGGCTCATGTCTGGTTGTTCCAGATCAGCCGGTTGCATTGAGCAGTGGCCACACCATTTCTGGATCTGGAAACCCTCCTTAAATCATAATCCATGAGAAGTTGCTATGGGGAGAGGAGGAGGATCACTGCCTGCTGCCCTGTGAGGTACTTACCCACCTCGTAGCTCCTCTCCTCTCTTTGACACCAAGACTTAAGGACACTTTGCTTCCCCTGGCTCTGCAGAGCAGGAGGAAAGCTTTGTCCCAGAGGATTTTTGATCCCACATTGTGCTGGATGGGCGGCCACCAAGGGTCCAGGTTTCTCCAGAGATGATGAGACAAAACTCAGCTTTGTTTCATCTTGTGAGGAAAGAGAGAGTTAATTACTTCCTGGAAAGCGTGCAGCATGGATGAGCCGAGCAGAGCTGAGCAAGCTCATCATAAGTTGTTGCTGACCTGCTTGTGCAATACTTGCACTCAAGACCTCCTCAGGTCCCTTCCAGATTTAATTATCCCGTGATTACAACATGCACCAGCTGCTTCAGAGACTTCTGGCACAGTTCACTCACCTCTTCTGCCACAGGTTTTGCATACAGAGATAGAATTGTACTGAGGAGAGCTGGAATTTCAGGCAAGGGATAAGGGACTTGCACCAGGTCCTGGATGTCCTGGCACCCAGAGTCACAGGAATATCCTGCAAGCTGTGGTTGTTCTTCAGCCTGTGCTTCCTTCTAGTGCAAATCTGGGGGAACCACGGGAAGACACCACTGCTCTGATGTCCCAGGCAGGAGTGGGTTTGCTCTTCAGTACAATCCCCTCTTCCTGCTCCTCTCAGGTCTGGTATTTGTAATTCAGCTGGGTTAAGGCCTGCACACTCTGGTTGTTACCTGTGATCAAACCCTGTAGGAGCAGGACAGCTGGGAAATACAAAATTTTCTGACGTGAACAACAAGTAAGTGGATTTATTCAGCAGCAAAATAGTCTGGATATTTGTTACCATTGTTGAATATTAAATTCTGGCCCTATGCCTGCTGTTTATTCTATCTTTTAGTCACTATTCATCTTCCCTCCTTCCCCTTTTTCTGTTTTTTTAGATGCCTAAATGAGAGGCTTTGAAAAATGCACAACGTGTTTTCCTTCTATTCCTGCCCAGTCTGAGAATAAATTACACCTTAAACTCGGGAATGCTGCATCTGTCACTAGTTGTGAAGCAGCCTTGAAGAATTTTGCCTTGGCAAGCCTAATTGCTGATAACTGCTTCTCTTATGCAAATCTGGGTGCTCACAGGACTGCTAATTTAGTGGTGGGCAGGGTGGCTTCCCAGGCACTGCTCTGCATTGCAATGGGATGCCCTGGGAAGTGGATTTTTCAGGCATCATTAGTTTAGATACCTGCAAAAAACAATGTGGTGTTAGAGCCAATCCCAAGGAAAACAGCCTGCTTATTTAAGGTCCTGCTCATGCCTAAATTAGTCTTCAGTGTTTATCTCTAAATAAAAATAAATTGCCTTGTGGGTTGTGGTTGCTTTCCTTGCCTGGCTGCCTGCCTCTGGCGGTACCCACAACATCGGTGTGGTCCTGCTGCCTGCCAGCCTGGCTCGTGGGGCTCTCTCTGCACTGTTTCCCCATCTCACCTGCTCCTCACTTTTTGCAGAAGCACTTACTGCTTGGCAAGAGTTGGAATTCTGGAGTTGTGAAGCTGCTGGCTCCACACGTGTCCTCCAGGTGTGGCTTTGGTGCTGGGCCAGCAGCCTCACACCCATGTGTACCCTGAGGAAATGAGGTGGCTCTCTCTTTCTGCTCCTTCAGCAAAGGAAAAACAGCTAACAGGGTGCTAGCTGGGAAGGATGTTAATACTGGACTGCATGCTTTGCTGAGCATCCTGTGGAGCAGCCTCTGCTTGTTTTAAGGCTTTGCTGGATTGTATTCTCCTCCCTGGGAATCTGTCCACTCCGTTAACAGCCCTGAGACAGGTACTGTCACAGCACAGCTCTGAGAATAATGTGCAAACTGCTAGCTAGCTGAGGTTTGCCCTCCTGAAAATGGAGTGATTACAGAGCACAGTGGGGCTCAGTGTCACAGGGAAGCGTGTTGAAAGCTGCACAGCCAGTTGTGCAAATTGCAGTCCCTGGTTTAAGCAGAAAGGTCACTGAGCAATGCAGCTGGGTCGTGTCTGTTGGCTGGTAGGGCTGTCTGTCTGCAGCCTGTGTTCAAAGGCTGATCCCCCCAGCACATTCCCTCCAGTGGTGCTCAGTATTCCATTCCTTTTTTTTTGTTTTGTTTCAGGGTACAAGAGAGGTCCTGATTCCCAGTGTGATACATGATGAGGAGATACAGGGCCCAGCAGGAGAAGGAAACTTTAGTGTTGTGGGGTTTTGTTTTTTGCCTTGTTGGCAGGGAAAGGCTGAGGGGTTATTTGTGCAGAAGTGGCACTTCCTGTGTCCTGCCCAGGTCTGGGAGAGTCCCTGAGCTGGGAGGTGCAATAAGGATCAGCAATGCCCTGTCCACGTGAGGAGCTTGGTGCTGTCATCCTTGGGAGCATGTCCTGCAACATGGACCTGCTGTGAGGGCTGATCAGCAAAATCCTTGTCATGTGAACTTTCCCAAGCAAGTGTAAGCTGGAGTGCAACGAAAATCTTAACACTGGGCTGCAAATCCATGTGCAGCAGCTGCCACGGTGAGGGCAGTGAGGAGTCACAGAGGAAGCCTGAAATTAGCTACCAGCTAGACATTTTGGATTAAATCTGAGTGACATCGCACTTAAACCCTTTAAAAACACACTAGGAGAGAAGATTTCCTTTCTTTTTACAATTGTTGGGTTGATTTCCTTGGGAGGTATGCTGCCTTTTTAAGGGACAGGAGTCAACATTGACAGGAGGTGAGCTATCATCTTCCATGTCATGTCACTCCCATGTCACTCCCAAGTCCCAGGACCTCTTATGAGGTGACACCATTTGTGTTACCAGCAGCACAGGCAATATTTTGTTGCTTTGGTGTGAATTTGGCAGGTAGGCTGTCTGTCCTGTCCTTTGTCCTGCTGATGTCAGGCTCTTCCCACCATGTCATCGATTTTATTTGCTGAAAAAAAAAGAGGGCTTTAATTGCATGATTCAGAACGTACAGGGATCATGTTAACCTGGACAATTCCTGCTGGGTCCCACTCCATTTCCATCACCTTTGCCACAGTGAGCTCAGGTTTGCTGTCACAGGCGTGTGTGACCCCACACTGCAGACCAAGCTGGGGTGCGAAAGTGCAAAGGCTGCAGTAAAGTGCAAATAACGCTCCCTACTTTTCCTTGGCTCTTTTCCTTGGCTCTGTTTCCTTGTGGAGGGCTATTTCTTCCCTGCCTTTTAATGGCACAGTGCAGGAGCACTTTGGGGCAGCCCTGCTGTGTGACAGGCTCCAGGTGAGGACAGTGACAGGCTGCTGCAGCCCTCATGGGCAGCACTGTCCATGGAAGGTGGAGCCACCACCTGAGAAAATATTGGATGGAGGGAGAGGGTTGTGACAGGGTTATTTATTCTTTTCCCTGCTTGAAATTGAAGAAAGGGGTTTGGGAGCAAATCCTTGGTCTAAGCATGTACTGGATCTTCTCATGCTCTTACAGTCAGTGATTTCAGCTAGTGATGTCATCCCTTCATACCTCTAAAGAGATGAGCTCAAATTTGCATTAAATTTGTCTGATTTGCCACTTCTGGGTGCTTTGTGCTTCCTGAAGTCACTTTCTTCTTAAAAACTCCTCTTAAAGCAGGGTTTTAACAGGGATGGTGGAATAATTGTTTTGCAATTTATTTTTGATATGTAAATATTATATGCCATCACAGTATTACCTTGCAAAACTCAGGGCCATCAGATATCTTGGCTAGCAAGTGCATAACAAGATAAGAAGAATAGTCAGCTTTTAATTTATTTTTTTTTGTAGGAGTAAGAAAATGCTCAGAGAAAGTGGGTGGGCCTGGGGAGATTTTGGAGGGAAAGCCTTCATAGTTTAGGCAACAGAACAATTCAGCAAAGGAAGAGAGTTCTTTAGTGAGGAAGAAAACTTCCCTGAGCAATCTTTCTCTGGAGCACTTGTTTTGCTTTGCTCTGGAGAAGCTGGTGTGTGCTTGCTCCATCAGATTTTATTTGAGGTCTCAGCTGTGCTCCCTGTCAAAGCCTTGCATGGTCCTCAGTCTCAGTCCTTCCAGCCTGAGACTTGCCTGGAGGAGAGCAGTCTGTGTCATACACTGAAATGCGACTCCCAATTCTGCATTTAATATTGTCAAAGACCTATGCAAAATAAAAACAGAACAAATAGTGCACCTGCTCTGTCCCTGAAAAATGCAGAGTACTTGGCTAGCAGCTGCTTTGGACAGCCAGGATGCTGGAGCTGGACGGATAATTCAAAAAGTTCTGGTGTAGCTATCAGTTATTCCCTTCAGACAGCCGTATTCAGACAAGAAAGCCATGGCTGTCACCTCTCAGCAGGGAAATCACCACAATCTTTACTCATGGCCCTTTTTCCTTCACTGTCTCTAATGAAGAAACTCACACAAGCAGGACAGAGGAAAAGGGGCACAGTGCTTCAGGTCCACGACTGTTTTAGTGCATGGAATCACCTGGAAACAAAGATGATTATGGATCTCTCCCACAGTCACAGGCAGCGCTGAACGAGTCATCTCCTTAACGGGGACTGCACATCTGAGACTGCCTCAGCTCTGTGCACGACTGCCTCCCTTCCATGGACATAAATCTGTGAGTGGGAAGCAGGCTGTAAAATTTATGAGCACTTTAGCCCTTGTAAATTTTATCCAGTGTGGCCTTTAAAATCAAGGGTTGTCATTAGTATTAAATGCAGATTTTCATTTTATTAACCCTCTGCTCACCCTTTGCCTTATGCTGGGGGAAAAGACAGAAAATGAGCACTAAAAAGGGAAAGAGAAGATTTAGTTCATTGGAGGGAAGTAGTGAAATCACTTTCAGATCTACAGACTGGCAGACTAAAGCCTGGTAGTAAAGATTATATAATCCAGATGGGAAGAATTTGAAGGAGGATATTCCCATTAAATTTTAACTGCCTAAATGCAGCGTTGCTAAAATAAAATATCTGTGAAATAAATCACTATTCACTACAGCTAGATGGGAAATCAGATTGTTTTCTAGGCAGAATTTAAGTCAGTTAAGAATGTGAAATTTAGTGCTGTTGAAATATGTTGCACTGATATTATGAGGGCGGAATTGGTGACTGGAACCTTGAATTTCCACCTCTGTGCTTCTTTTCCCGTGATTTGGCTGTTGTCCTGAGTACCCCTGCCAAAGGATATGCATGGCTGGACATGCCTGGGAGCAGGGGAGGGTGAGGCTGTGCTGAGCCCTGGGGCAGAGCAATTTTACAGATCTGCCAGGACCTGGGAGAGTCACAGGGGGACACAGGATGTTTGACTCTCACAGACTTCTTGGTGGGCTAAAAAATCTTATCCCAGAGCAATGTGAGGATACCCACACTCCATCACAGGCCTTGGGCCAGTCCTGATTACTATCAGGGCATTCTATGTTCTCACTCCTGTGTTTTCTTCTCTCCTTCCATGCTTTCTTTTTTATCATGAAATGGGGTGGTTTTGTCTCTTCTTTTTTTAAAAAAGAGAAACTGGTGTTAGGATTATGTCCTATTACTTAAAGTGCTCGTTCTGCTGTGTGTAGAAGCAAATTTGATTACACTGGCCCTATGAAAGATGCATGAAGGTTCACTTCTGGGAAGTATGCCAAAGAGATCTTCTGAATGTGTGGCTGTTTGACGTGGGCATGTGCACAGTAATTGAATTACTGATCAAATACTGTATCAATGAAATAATCTTCCCAAGTTCTGTGTGCTTAAGTAACTATGGCCTTGACGTTGTGGTAAATGGAGTAACCTTTCTATTGATTTTTGTTGTTGTTATTGTTGTTGAACGTGCATATTTTATACTTCTTAATAAGGCCAGCCTTTTCTAGCTGTTTGTGTGTCCTTCAGAACTGAGGCTTTTCTTTCAGTCACTTGTCAAGGATTCTCTTCTCAGATTCCTTTTCAAGGCCCCTTTTGCTGCCCTCTTCCTCAGCAGTGAGGAATCCTGCAATGCCACTCCAGTGAATCACCCTCTGCTCCCCCTTCCCTCTCCTGTGACCCTTGCAAGTAGGACATTCTGTTCTGTTCTCACTGCTTCCCAAAAAACCCCCACCAAAACCCAACCTGCTCTAATTCTGTTGGAGTTTTGTGGGAAAGTTCATTTGTATCTTCTGTGTCATTTCATCCTTATCTATCTCTCCCTCCCTCCCCTTTGTATTTTCCAGAAGACTTCAGGTCACAGGACTGCAAGATGACAGCAGCAAATATAATCCATCCCTGGTGTGTCTCAGGGACAACAAAAGTGGGTCCATCAAGACTCTATAACGCTGTGGGTTCAGAGTTATTTGCTGTCCTTCTCCTCTTGTGTGTTTTTTCTCCTCTGTGCTTGGCTGCTCCACAGTTAATCTGTGGTCCAAGGGGCAACTAAACTAGTGGTCATGGTGTTGGTATCAAATCTCAGAAAAAGCAGCTGAAGAAAGAGGGAGCATCATCCTGGGATCATCTTCTGCAGCAGCTGTTGGAGATGCTGCAAGGCAGTGCAGGATGGCAAATTTAATAACCCACAGTACATTAACTCCATGAGTACGTGACCTCAGGGCACGGATGGCATGCACTAAGTGAACCTGAGGAGAAGTTATTGTGCAGACCTTTATTTTGGAGTCAGTCTGGATCCCAAAGGGAGACATTTCTGCTGTGTTGCATACGAGGATTGATGCTGTCTGGGTGTGCATCACAAACTGATGTTTGTGTTTGGTTTTTACATTTGGGTTTCTGTGTGTATGAGCAAGGGGTGACTCTTTTTGCTGGGCTGGCTCTGGTTTGAAACTTTGAGAGGGGTCTGTGTGAGCAGCAGGTGCACTTTCTGTTCTGGTTTTGGTTTGTTTTAAAGATGAATTTATCCCCAGGTGAGCCAAGAGCTGGTGTGGTTGAGTTTTCTTCAAAGACCTCTTTCCTTGCGTGTGGCTGGAGCTGTGGGTTGATTCAGTCACGTAGCACCTTCGTGTCTGCATGGAGGCTCTCCTGCTGTGTCTGTTCCAGGAGTTACACATCCCCCATGAGCTGCACGAGAGAGCAGCTGTAATGAGATAGAGACTGGCCCAAACTGGGGTGGGCCCAGCCTATGCACTCAGATAGGAACTAAAAGCAATACTTGGAGTATTTTGGGGTGTTTACACCTATAAACTAAGCTCTGTTGGTGCCCTGCTTTTTGAGTGCTGTAATCAAGGGCCTCAGTTGTCATAATTCCCTCCCTCTGTCCTCTCAGCTCTACTGTTTTAAAAGCTGCCGAAGTGAGGGTCTCAGAACACCTGAAAAAGCAACACAGTAAAATCCTCTGTTATGTTTTGGACATTTTAAGCAACTCCAAATGTCAGTGGAATTACTGGTGCTCTGGTTTTGAGTCTGGTTCTCCAGACTCAGTAACTGCTGAGGAGTGCAGTTTGTAGGATTGTTGTACAGAGTAACACCTCTTCAGAACTGCACATGTCAGTTCTCTGTTTCGTGGATTGAAAAATTAATACAGCTTTCCACTCAATAGATGCTGTCACCACCATCTAGTTCTCAAAGTCTGTTACTGGGGTAGCAGACATGCAGAAATGTTACTGAAAATCTGGTGTCTCTAAAGAGGTGCACAAAACAAATACAGTGACAGCCATGAGTATTTGAGTTTTGAATACAACATTGATAAATACACCTCTCAAACACCATTTTGCTGGAACTCCGTGTCCCATTGTGAAGTGCAAAGCTCCCATCTCTCTCTATGTGATAAAAGGAAAAGGACAAAAATGCTGATCGGATCTAGCTCATCGTAGGTGAAATGTAGGTGACATTCAAGCTGTTTAATAGAACAAATACCATTCATGAAAGCCCACAGGATCCTTCTGCTTTTACATTTTTTTTTCTTAAAGATCCTTATGTCATTTAGCCATAATGGCACTGCTTCAGCACAACTTTAAAAAAAGATTCAGTACAACTTAAAAAAAAGATTCAATTAGTGAAGTCTTTAAGCAGTGTAAATGATGCAGTTGTTAAGCAAATAAAGAAGAGGTGAGGAATAGTCTCCAAGGATTGTGCCATGGCCCAGTGCCTTCTGCAGTGCCCTGTGTAAGGGAGCTGCACCTGCAGGAAATGAGAGTCCAAATTTGCTCTGCCTCGTGCAGTATAGCAGTGGAGAAGTCTGGAGGAGAAAAGAAAATCACTGTCCATAGAAAGCATGCAGCTGAGGAAAAGGTCTTTGAAAAGTCTGGTAGCCTTTGTTTATGGCATCAAGCCTGAAGTGTGCACTGTTCTGCCAAGAAGTGAGAGAGACTGTTCCCAGTCCTGTTTGCATTTCATTGTCCATACACAGACATATGTGTATTTCCTTGATTTCTTTATCTGGTGATGGTTAGTATTCTTCGTTCCTCTGTCACATGATCTGTTGGGTGATAGCAGCAGACGTCAACAGCAAGGATTTTGTGTTAGAAACCTTATCAAGGATGGCACAGGCTTGATGTGGCAGAAGTAATAAGCTCTGCAGCTTCTGGTGTGCAGTGAGATTTTCCTTATCAATTAGCCTGCCACTCACAGGCTTGTGCCAGCTTTCTGGAGATAATTCCAAGGGGCTGCAGGCTCGGGACTGCTTACAGTGTGTATTACTTACAGTGTGTGCTCCTTTGAAATGCTGTGTTTTATAGAGTTGGTCAATAATTAAAGCAGCTCCAGCACAACAGGTGGAATTGAGCACTCGAGACAAGCATTCAGGCTGCCCCAGATCAATCCCATTCCATGCTGGTTTATAATGGTTTATAATGGTTCTTGTAGATCCTACAGATTGATGTTTTTCAGGATTTGAAAAAAAGCATAACTCAGCATCAATGAAGGTAGACACAGTCAGTTCCCACCAGAGGTTTTAGGAAGGACATTGCTTTGGCTTACAGCCTCTCTACAGGTGCAAAGTGCTCAGCCAGATGTTTATAATAAAAACCACCCATGGGCAGAGTTCTAGCAGTATAGACACGATTGATTTAAGATTGTCATTCCCCTCTTGTTCCAGGTAGAGGGTCCAATCAGACCAATGTTCTTGTTTTCTTCTTTACATCAAGTGCTGTTGGCATAAAATGCCTTTCTGGTCAGTCCCCACAGTGTGAGGGGCAGGCTCAGGCTGCCTGCCAAAAATCCTGGGGCTACAGGCAGGAGATACCGAGTCAAAACACCTCTGCATAGGGTGATGCAGATTGCCCCCATGCTGCACTTGGTTTGATGGGGAACTTTAGTCAAAATGTTTGATGCTGGAATAAAAATATTCTGACATGGCTGCTCATCTAGCAGGAGCTCCTGACAGACTGCAAATGGCAGAGACAGTCAAGGGAAAGATCACTTTTATTCCCCACGTGGATTCATGTTAAAAGCTGTTACGCTAGCTTAAGGTGTCTGGTGAAGTGCTGGATGTTCCCATGACAATTAGCAGGATTTATATAATCCTTTGTGGAATATCTGAATTTAGTTTCTATATATAACATAATTTTGAATAATACGTCTGTCTTTTTGCTTTCTTTGTTCACCAATTCCAAGGTGGTAAAACTCTTTTAATTCTCCAAGCAAGCCTCTTATTAGAGGTGGTGTTTGAGGAAAGCCCTTTTGCTTTCTGTCTGTCCTTTGCCCATAGCAATTCAGCCCTGGCTGAGCTGTAATAAAACCATATCCAGCTCCTCCAGGAGCTCCTGCAAATATCCCCACTGGGGAGTTGGGCTGTGGGCAGTGCTCCCAGGGAGGAGCACCAGTGTCCCCTCTTGTCCCACCTCCCACCAGAGCTGCTCTGCCTCTGCTGGAGCAGGTGCTGCCCCTTAGTCCTGCAGCCAGAGCTGCTGCAAAAATTCTCCTTTGCTGTAGGACTGGGAAATTGTCTTTCTGGGCACTGTGAAATGCTGCCTCAAAGGCCAGCCTAGATGGCCACGTTCTGTTCATTTTAAAGGGAACTGGCAGAGTGGGAGAGGGATTCCTGCTGGCCACTTGGAATTTCTGTGCTGAAAATGCATTGCATCCATCAGCAGGAAAAATGAGAACCTTAGTTTTGAACTAATGTTATTTGGCTCATGTAACATGTGCTTACAAGCTACTTTATTTCTAAATATCCGAATAATGGGCATTTCCTGGGAGCTAGGGCGATTTTCTCCAAATTTTTTCATGTCCTTCATATTTTCACCCTATTTCCTTTTCCTTTCAGGCCTTTGTTCTTTGCCAAACCCAACCCTCCGCAGAAGCTCTCTGCCTGATTCTCTGAGCTCTAGCAGTGCAGCTGTTTTACAAGCACAGGGGTTGTTGTGGGAGAAGCTGAAATGCTTTCCTGGTGTAAAAGAAATCTCTGCCACGAGGAGTTCAGAGACTAAGGCTAGAAAGTCTAGGTTGAGAAGATAGCAGGCCATTAGTGATTTGGGTATTCCAGCCTGGCTCAAGTGACCAGAATTAAAGCAGATAATTTTCTTCCCACAAGCACAAACCTCCCCTTTGACCTGGGGCACTTCATGGGGACCCAGACAGTCAGAGAGGTGCAGGCAGCGGTGATCTGGACATTATAGAACCCCATTCCTCCCTGAAAGACAGCTCTGCTCCCACCTCTGTGGAGTGCTTAAAAAATAGGTGTATTAAAGACATTAAGACCTCCAGATACCAGCAACAAGAAACAGATTAAGTGCATTAGCAGGGATCAGGAAAAGGGAAGCTCCAACACAAAGGATCATCATTTGTTGCAAATTAGAATTAAATTTGAAAGCACAAGAGGGGTGGTTATACTGAGCTCTCTCACACAGTAAATTGGCATGTGCTGAACCTCTGCTGGCACAGCAATGCAGCTTCCTCCTGAAGGCTGGACAGGAGGAATCCACTGCACAAGAGTGGCAGGAAGCAAAAAAGTTAAGACGTGAAAATTTACAAAAGATGCTGAGATGGAAGATGCAATGTTGACCTGTAATTTTAGCATGTGAAAGGGATTTGTGAGATGTTCAAATATACAGCCCATGCTGGGTACTCAGTACAGGTCCTTTTTTGCAAACTTCTGTTGTTCTGTGCTTGCCACACTGAATTGTGGGTGGGTTCATTGCTGCCTTTCCTGCCTGCAATTTCCCCTATGTCCAGTGGAAAATGACACAAACAATGTCTTTTCTGACTGAGGATCCTGCCTCAGGTTTGAGTTTGCATGGCCTGCAAGACACCCATGTCTTTATCAAGAAACTTCACTTCAGTATGAACAGGGTGGGAAAAAAAAAGTCAAATATCAGGGAGGGAATAAATTTGTTTTCTGCGACACAGTTTGTCCTGTAAACCCCTTGTGGGGATCGATGGATAAAAATGGCCACAGAATTGAGAAGGAACAGTTTAGCCAAAGGGAAATAATAAATATATAGGCCTGATACTAATGCTCTCCACCTGATACCTAATACCCTCATGACCACTAGGACCAGCCTGCAGAAAGTGGATCAGGATTTCAGTGTGTTTGAGCTTCCAAAGACAGCATAAATCGGGTGGGGAGACACTGACTGTGCTGAATTTGCCACTCTGAAATTTGTCACTGAGAACCAGCATTTCTAATGCACTGTTCTTTCTTACCCTCTGTTTAACAGATCTGAGAATGAAAGGTGTTTAAGCAATCTTCTGGTCTAAAAAATGGATTAAACATTTATTAAAACATCTATTAAACATGTATTACTACATCCAAAGGCATTTATTAAGGGACTGCCTGAGCATTGTGCAGCTGTGCTACAGTTGCCATCCATGTACTCCAGGACATTTCTTTGGGATTTCAGGATGCACAGACAACAGAAAGTCTTATTCTGTTGTAGCCTACACAGGTTTCTCGGTTTTCCCAAGATGCCAAACATCCCAAGATGCTTGGAGAACAGGATGGTTCAAGGAAAACACGTCTGCAGCTGCCTCTGAGCTCATCTTCCATGGAAGGGGCCTTCAGTTCCTGTTCCATTGTGCACAGCAGATGTGTGCAGTGCATGAAATAATCCTGTGGGCTGTGGTGTATTTGAGAGGGCTAAATGAGACCAGCAAATCAAATTCACTTATTTATTGGTGATGTATGCTGCGTTTCTGCTTTGTGTTAATGAATGATGGTATTTTTGTTGTGCTTTTAACTACAAGCCTCATCATCTCATATAGGAACCCTTGGCAAATCCATTGGCAAAAACCTGATGAGAAGCAGCGATGCCCCTGGAATGGAAATCTGAGAACAGAAACTGTGGGCACTTGCATGAGACACCAAGGAAGAGTCAGCACCCGGAGTTCTCCACCAGGAGGAACAGGTAGGTAATGGGCTCGCCATGAGCTCTGATCTTCACTGCTTGAAAGATGCAGAACCACTGCCATGAACCCTGGATCCTGTGGGAACAAGGAACAGCCTGCCTGTGTCTTGTGCCTCTAGGTTTTTGCTTTTGTTGGCAGCAAACAGAGCTTGGTTTAAAGTGGTTGCCTTTCTTCGAGCTCACTTGTGACTAACAACAAAATACTGGGTGACAGCTCCCCTGTGGTTTAAGTTATTGTGGACATTTGCATAGAAATGGCAAAGTACCCCCCAAAATGAGGGTTACTGCCCATCTGAGAGCTCTGTGTGGTTCATGGATAAGAATATCCAGTCCCTCCTAGATGAAATCCTGACCCCTGCCAGCCTGCCGCTCCCTTAACCTCTGTCCCCATCCCACCCTTTTCTCCTTCTCAACCATGACTGCCATCCCCATGAAGAAAACCTCCCCCTGCACATCTCCTGGCTTCCCAGGGACAGTAAACAGCTGCCACTGCTTTCACAGGGACAGTGGAACACCCCCAGGTACTCTCCCTATCCTTACAGAGGTGCTCCTTTGCATGGGAGCAGTGTCACCAGCTGGGCTAGGGGCAGCTGCAGAAGGAGGTGAATTTAAGGATACAAGGAAAAATATACCCCCTGCTCTCCTAGAATTTTGTCTTATGTGACTAGACTGAGCTCAGGCATTTTGTTTGAAATAATTGCTGTAATGCAGAATAGTCTCTCTACCCACTCAGAAATCTGCGCTGGCGTTACCTGAGTCAGTCAAGCAAAGTTTTAAAAAAACAACAAAATGGAAAGGGAAAAAAAAAAAAACAACCACACAACATGTTTTCTTTGGTATATTCATCCAAAGGATAGGGGTGAGATCTGAAGTCCAAAGGAACAGACATGCATTCCCTAGAGCATTCCAGAGGATTCCCTTCATGGCTCTGCTTGGAATGAGTGTTGGTGGGTGGGCAAACCCTTGGGCTGTGCATCCTCCCCCTGCACGGGCTGGGCTGCCAGGAGTCACCCCCACTCCTCTGGGCAAGAGTGGGAGCTCAGTCAGTCTTAATTAGATCTTCATTAACCCTTGTCACTAGGAAGCTGGGTTTGTTGTACCTGAAAGCCAGTGAATTTAGACAGGGGGTCGTTCCTGAACTTACACTTTGGCTTTAGTCCTCTTTATCTCTTTGAATTTCTTTGACAAAAGCACAGCTCAAAGCCAAAGGGTTCTGGTTTTGAGTCAATGGCAGTCTAAGTTGTTGGAGTGCAGCGTGTGCTTTCTGATGAGGTTAGCAATGACATGTTCCCAGGTTTGAGGTATTATTATTTGAATCTTTATTCAGGTAGCTCGCTGAGGGAGGCATTCATAATCTGTATGAATTTCCACTGCAACCAATATAAAAATGAAAAAAGAAAAAATGGAGCCAGAAGTAATTAAACTGATAGTTGAACGCACACTGAAGGAACTGTGGGGGGCAGAAAATCACACAGCTTCTATTTTCAGGAGTTTGCCTTTTGTTGCCTCCTTTCAAGTGATTTCAAAGACTTTTCAAAGGGAGGATTAGTGCTGTGCCCGAGTTAGGCTCCAAATCAGAGCAGTCATACGGGATTTGTTTCTCCTGGAGTTCCTTGCCCAGCCTGCCCGAGTTTCAGCTCCCCACACCCCAGGGCATTCCCTGAGGCACCAACCTGTGCCTCATTATCTCCCTGTTCGTGCCTGGGCAAAATATGTGAATAGAACATGTTCTGCTCAAAACATCCTGAAAACAAATTTATCACCTTTTATACTGTGGTGCCATAGAGCCAAAATCCTCCTGCAAACTCTGGAACAGGCTTTGCTAAGAACCAGGAAAACTGCAGAGCCATAAACCCTTGGCCCTCCTTGCTGGCTGTGCCCATGAGAAAAGGAACCGGGAATTTTCTGTGCCTGTAGGACTCGCTGTGCTCCCAAAGGAATAAAAAGCAGCAGGAAAACAGGAAGAGGAGTTGATAGCATTTGCAAGGGTGATTTAGAGAGTACAAATTAGCCACTGCAATAAATATCTCATCTGATTGTGTTGTCATGCACCACTTTTCAGTATTGCTGTCACTGGTACCAAGCAGGAAATAAATGAAAACAAAGATGCAAAAGGAACATTTAGGTATGAATTAATTCAATTTCCTCCAGGGCTAAGGTTGTTCTTATCTGTCAAAGCTGCAAAAGTTACCTGAATTTCTTTGTTTTCCGGTCTTCTCCATGGTCATTCAGCTCCCCCTTTTTCCTTTCCCCTGTGTATGAGTGAACAGAAAACTGCTTGATCAGTGCAGGGGAGTGCAGTTCTTGCTGGAGTGAACTGAAGAGAAAATGGTGGGATTTTTCTTCCCTTGAATAAATATTTTGCATTGAACCAACAATGTTGGTTTGTAAC
Source organism: Cisticola juncidis (assembly GCA_013400215.1). NCBI lineage: Eukaryota > Metazoa > Chordata > Aves > Passeriformes > Cisticolidae > Cisticola > Cisticola juncidis. The sequence goes on along the minus strand of VXBR01006261.1, from coordinate 193,064 downwards.
TTTTCATAACTTTCTGGTGCCAAAGAAGTGGTTAGGGGAAGCCACAAAACCATTTGCAGTTTCTCAAGCTATGGAGCTAAAAAGGTACAAAATTTAAGTGCCCACAGAGCCATGGTTGCTTTCCATGTGAAATGTCAAAGATTCCTCACATTCCTGCAGGACCCATGCCCAGAGATTGGCAGTGAATGTCAGTATGAGGGCTGGGCTTGAGAATTTTTCCTGAATTTACTTCTTGCATGTTTCTTAGACAGTTTACATTATTTCGTGTCATAATGTAATAGAAATGATATATTTTTCTATCCTGCTCCCCTCAGTGAACTGAAATTTAGTGATAATTGAAATATTTAATAGTGGCTGCCCAATTTTTTTTAAAGATTATTTATAGTGTATAATTTTGTTCTACTAAACATGCCAGTAATGGCCATATGTATTTGGTGGAATGCACATATAAATGTGAAAGTTAAAGAGAAACATGCTACTCTGAAACTCAAAGTCTTTGAATGTATTTTGCCAGTGTGTATTGGAAGGAAGACAAATGTTGACATATTTCTGCAGAAATCCTGTCATCTAGCCAAGTGTACTCATTAAAAATGACAGCAAAAGAGAAACACTAGAAAGCAAAATAGATTGAGAACAAACAGAGTCTGGGGGAAGACAAGAAAGAGGTGACAGGATTTTTTTTTTAATATATTTTCAGACATAGGCAAGTGAATGAAAGAACAGCATGTTATTCCCAGAATACCATGGCCCTGATACTAGATAACTGATCCCAGAAATCAGAAGAAGTTCAGTTCTAGCTATTGTATCTTTTCATATAATCATCCAACTAGATATTTATAATTTTTTATTAATCAGTGATGTCTGGATTCGTGCCACTTGCCTCTCACCAAGTGAACAGCATTCTGAAGTGGCTTGCTGACTCCAAGGTCAACCCAGGAGAGTAAAGTTTGCATAACTTGGATCCACTTTTAACACCACCTTTTTTTTTTTTTTTTTCCAATAATAATTTGGGACCCAAAAAATATGGCTGAGGTTGAACAGCCTTAGACCTGGTTTAAGACCAGGGTTCTGTTGCCTGACAAAGAGTGTAGGCTGTGTAGTTCTATTCTTAAGGACAGGAATTCAGTGTCCAAGATTGGAGTTTGGGGTCTGCGTGGCTCAAGGTCTCCAGTCCTCAAAGTGTCCCCAAGAGATGTTCTCAGAGTGTCAGCAAGCCATCCTTTCCAGCTCAGGTCAATACAAGGACTCACAGAATTATCACATCAAAGTAAAAATACCTGCTCTTTTTCTAGTTTCAGACTTTGGAGTGAAAATTGAAGTAACTTGTGAATTAACTCCTTGTATCCAGTTGTCCTCATGAAAGAGAAGGGAATGGCTCTGCCCAAGGAGCTTTCCCCTGCTCAGTGCAATGTGTGCATGTGGACACAGTGGCAAAACTCTGTGCTGATTTCTGCACAGGTGCCTTTTCCAGCCTGCAAGGCTCAAAGGCTGGGCAGGCAGTGGGATCCACTTCAGGCTCTGATCTTTGATGTATCAGTGAGCAGTGAGAACAGCACCATTGCTTAAAGCTGGGGATAGAGGCTGAAAAGGAGCCTTGCTGGAGGGTGTTTGCAGGCTCACAGCCTCTGCCTGAAAGTCTCAGGGTGGTATCTGTTTTACTGCCTTGGAGGATGTGAGATCCAATGACACGTTGTCAGAGGAAGGGATGGAATTATTACAGATGCAAGATGAGTGTTCCATGCCCATTCAGTGCTCCCTTCCTGCCTTTCTTCTTCAGTGTTACAAATTAATGGCAAGATTCACTTGTTTCAGCTGAACTTCACATCTTTCCATCTGATGGACAGCAAATAGTGGTCAAAACAGGAAAAAAGGGGTGAATCTGAGCAGCACTGGCGTTTCTTTTGTGTTCCTTGCACTGGAATTTAATGAGGGATCTGACCCTTAAAACTGAGTGAGCTAAAATGAAACACTTCACTGGATCTTATCTCAAGTGTTGTCAGTATTACACCCGTGGAAAAGAAATTTGAAGCCTGAGTGTGAGGAAAGTACAGAGAGGAGTGTGGTAGAAACTGGAGAGGTGTTCCACTTAGCATCTGGTGCCACCTTAGCCATGACTGCTTCTTGTGATAAAGGAAAAAAACCCCAAAAAAACCAAAACCAAACAAACAAAAGAAAAAATCACCCCCAAACCAACAAACCTTTTTCCCAGTTACCCCCTTGCTCTGAAGGTAGGCAAGTAGGCATCATTCATCCAGGGAAGTGAAAGACCCTGAAGGCTACAGAAAACTTCAAGCATGTTTTTCCTCTGCAGAAATGCAAATGTACTGCACCTCTACATCCTGTGTCACAGAGCTCTCAAAAATTACATTTCTGCCAGCCCTTTGTCTCGACCTTTGCTCTTGCCCACGGCTTCCTGCCTGCTCCTGGGAGAAATGGTGCCTGCTTGGAGGCTGCTGCAGCTGGGGATCCAAGCGGGGATCCAGGGGAAGTCCAGTCCCCCAGGACACCTGGGGGTGCTTAAAGTTTTAGCTTTTATTTTTCAGATCCTGTACTGGATTAGTGCATAGCTCTGAACTCTGCATAGATGGTTAGTAAGCTCCCCTCACAGTTTGGTCAGCTAAAACAATCCTTCCAGGCCTGAGAACCAAGGTCATCATCACAGCCTCAGGCCCAAAAAGTACAAACAAAAATAAACTGGGGAGAGCAAACTGGGGAAATGTGACTTCATCACCTGAAGCTGTAACTGGCAATTAACCCCTGCAGTATGCACATACACCAAACTTATCTGCCTGAAAAACTCGTTACCATTGTGCTACCTTGGGTGTAGCCTCTGCCAGGCTCCTCACTGCCCAAGGTGCATCTGTTCAAGGCCTTTAAGAAAAACTCACTTTATTCTCTAACTTTTCTAGCCTCTGCTCTGGCTAGCCAGTCCAAAGCATCAATAGCCCAGTCCAGTCTGTCCTGGCTGCAGGAGGGCTCCCCACCCTCTCATTCTCCACAGCCCCAAAGCTGGCACAGGAAAGTGAGCAGGTTTTATCAGCTGCACCCAGCTGGAAGGCTGGCCCTGCACCAGCCAGCCAGGCTGTAATTCAGACCATTACATCTTCCCCAGCCCTCCTTCCATGGATTAGTGTCTGCAAAGCACAGCTATGGGCAGTAGCAAATCTTCCCATCATTTCTGCCTTCTGGAGCTGGGTAACAGGCCAGGTTTCCATCACTGCTCTCTCCTCTTTCTTGCTGACTTTTAGGGACAGGTAACAATAATACTCCCTATTACACATCCTCCTTACAGATAGATAACGAATGATTTCCACTGTGTCTCTGCCAGAATTAGGCAATACTCTTCATTTTATATCTGTCTTAAAGGCAGTAACAGCAGTACTCTAAATTATGTACCTTTCTTCCTTTTTCTCTGTCAGGCAGATATTGTTATGCTCATTTTATGTGTCTTTCCTGGAGCTGTAATGGTTTTCACTGTATTTCTTCAGAGCTTATTAAGGTAATGTTCCTACTGCATATCCCATAATCATAAGTGGGTATTTTTGAGTCATCTCTGCTGTATTTTACCTGTAGTATTTATTGCAATTTGAGTAATTAAAATAGTGTCCTTAGGTTAGGAGCTCTCAGAAGGGTTGTGCTTTTCCTTTCTGGAGCTCTTCAGGGGCTGTCTTGGAGTTGGAAGTGTTTCCATAAAGAGACCTCTGCCCGCTCTTGGTCCTGGGACCAGCAGGTGCATTCTGGAATTTCCTTGCTTTGTGCTTGGCTGCTGAGGGGGGCTTGGCCTCTGCTGCTGCTAGCTCACCTTCAGAAAGCAGCTTGCCCCAGTGCCTGCCTGCTCTGCCCAGAATTCTGCAAACTGAAGTGCTGGGTTCCACTGCTCCTTCACCGTGCCTAATGCCCTTATTCTGGATTTTGATTTCAGCCTTCCTTCCTAGCTCACAGATGAAAGTTGCCCTTGTTCTTGGTTTTGATTTCAGCCTTCCTTCCTAGCTCACAGTATGAAACCTGCTGAGCATGGGCAGCCAAGGCAAGTGTCACAAACTCAGCCATGACTCCTTGATTGTTTGCTGGGATTTCATTGCTTGCTCTGCGTTTTTCTTCAAACAGTACAAGTGTATTCTGTGAGGCCCTGATGGAGCAGAAATAATCCTGTGTGTTTTAGGTGATCTTCCTCTTTGCTGCATGTACACTAAACAGGGTAACAAACCAGTGGTTGTTCCTCAATCTATGTAAAATAACTCCAAGCAGCAAGACCAACCTGAAAATCTCTTAATAAACTATTCAGTAAATGGATCTATGTAAATAATACACAGGAATAAATTGGAGCTGGCTTTAAAACAGAGAAGGAGGGCTACGTTTGCATCATGGTTTAGAGATTATAAATTAAATCACACCAATTTTGTCTCCTGTTCCAACTTTTATTAGAGAATCAAAATTCAGATCAGTCTCATAAAAAGAGTTCCTTGTACTGCTTGAATCTCAGAAGTCTCACTCTACTTGCGAGAGAATGCTGCCTCTAAAAAAATTAAACTGCTGCCTGGCCATGATACAGCACGAAAAACCTGAAAAGTAAAATACATTATGAGACATATTTTGTTTGAATTTTGAGATGAAATGAAGTAGAAGCTGCTTAGAAAACCAATGTGATGTGGCTCCAGGTTAGAGGCATAGCTTATGGAGAACTCTTAAAATTCATGGGAAATTAATAGATATAACTGAAGAGGGTAATTTCAGCAGTGTAGCCATAGAAGATGATGCAGACCTGTGAATAACATCGCACCCAAAACTGTGTTATTAAAATTTCCACCTTATTGCCTGGCATGGACATGAACCACGGAGGAAATCAGTCACAAGTATAAAGGTCTAATCAGGACAAGGCAGTGGAAATGGAGGGCATTCTGCAACTTGGAAAAAAGCTGCAAAGTTCATTGCAAAGAACACTACATTGAGGAGAAGGGCTTCTAGCAAGGCTATTCTAAGTGAAGTTACCTTCAGCTTAGATGAGAAAAATATGCTGGCCATATTTTTTCATATAAAAGAAAATTGAATTCTTAGCCAGAATAAAGAGAGAAAAAAAAATATTGGAATCTAGCGTGATGGCGAAATTCTCTGTGGTAATCTGATCCACAGCCCATCAGCCAGGGGAGGCTTTATCTGTCATGGCCTGACAAGGAGAATTTCTAAAGAATAATGTCCAAAAGAGTGAGCAGAGGTGATTCTGTCAGCAGCAAAGCACATCAGCTGCTCTAAGAGCAGAGCTGGGCTGGGGCTGGGCACCTCCCATGCCAGCCCTTCCTTCACAAACCCACTGGCATGAGGGTGCTGGGTGTTAACTGCTGCTGATTTCAGCACGTGCAAAACCAGCCTCACAAAGAACCTGGATGGGATGGGTCAGTTCAGCACGTGCAAAACCAGCCTCACAAAGAGCCTGGATGGGATGGGTCAGCTCAGCACGTGCAAAACCAGCCTCACAAAGAGCCTGGATGGGATGGGTCAGCTCAGCACGTGCAAAACCAGCCTCACAAAGAGCCTGGATGGGATGGGTCAGCTTGTGCTGCCCAGAGGGTTCACTACTCTGTGCCTTCCTCCTGGAGGAAATGGTTTTGTGTCTCACTTCCCTTCTTAGGAAGCAGGGAAAAGTGGCCACTGCAGCCCTTGCGGGAGTGGAGGGTGATGGCCACGGCAAGGCCACCAGATCACATCCCAACTTTACAATTTAAATGTTCCATTTATCCTGCTGAGGTAGGTGTCAGTGCTAATGTGATTTCTGTACAGAGTTTTGCACAGGTGCTCTTCAGGCTCCCTGGAAACTCGACAAACTGAGTTCACCCACACTTGTGGCCCCAAACATCTGTGGTACACAGGACCAAACAAGCAGGTCCCTGTCCCAGATGAAGTCTTTTGAGATGACACTCTGACAAAAATCCCTGCCTAGTACTTGCCTTGTTGCATTAAGCAAGTTAAAAGAAAGATTTCTACCTACATTCTAATATAAGAAAAATTGAAACTAGCTATTCTGGGAGTCTAACAAGGTCTGCCAGTCTTCACATAGAAACATTTAGCACAGGCAGCTGTAATAAAAGCCAAGGAATTTACTGAGGAGGAGCTGAAGAAGTTGAATTCTGATAATGGCAAGTAGTTTACACTGAGGTAGTTTTTCCATTTCTTTCCAATAGGGCTCTATCACTCAATTATTTCTTTAGAAACCTGAAAAATTTTTACAGATTTCATGTGTTGAAGGTAGCTTATGCTTCTGAAGAGACCTGCTTTCAGTAATCTGCAAATAGTTATGATGGAGGTGGTACTAAACAAAGAAAAGTTACATAAACGCCACGGAGCAGAGGCTTCATGTGTTAGGAATATTAAATATAGCTCATCAGTGTTCACAGGGTGTGATTTCAGTAAAGCATGCTGTGTTTTCCATCCCTTTATGCATGACTTCAGCTAGGAAACCATTACGGAATTGAGAAGTATCTGAATATCCAAAGCACAGTGCCCCTTGGCAGAACTTGTGGGAAAATAAGAGGCCTGAAGAGGGGAAACACATTTAATATTCACAGATTAATTGACTGTAAAGTCAGTACACTCTGTTGCCTTTCTGCTTAGTCTTTAGTTAAGTGTAGCTGCTTTATGTCTGAGTTGCATCAAGCTCCAGTGATGCAGCACACAAAAAAGAAAATTCCTAAACAGAAATGTCCCAAATGAAAATTTCACTGGGATGATCCATGGTTCAGGGCTTTCTGTATTCAGATGGAGCCCAACTTTGGACCACTGGATCCAGATTTCATAGGGATTCCAGGGAGGGTCTTGAATTCAGATTCCTAAATTCTGCTTTCAAGTTTTCTATGAATCCATGCCAGATCTCTTCCTGCTCTTTTAGCCTGCCTTCAGGTATAGAATTTGTCTCTGCAGGGGATAGTCTGTCATTCTTTCCGCAGTAACTTTTGAAGCTGTTCATTCCAACCTTTCCCAAGGGATCAGAAGTCTCAAAATATGGTATTTCCACAAACATAATGAATATAACCAGCTGCATAAAGTGGAAAGAGTGTAAAACTATTTCAAATAAAGAGGTTGCAGTGGGCTCTTCCTCGTAGCCATCCAGAAACTGGGAACTGTAAGAAAAGCTCAGGAGAAAGCATTTCTCTTCTTAGGTTACAAAAATCTAATCACAAAACAAGGACCCATGGTATCTTCAGGCTTTTAGTATGAGTTTTTCTCCTACATGGGACTAGCAAACAGGATTTGCTGTAGTGGGATACAACCCTATTACCTTTGAAAATTAATTTACTTACATACTCAAACCAGTTCTCCAGACACACTTTTGACCCCTGATTCACAGAGCATGAAAAAGTGATTGCAAGCAGATTGTAGTCCTGAAAAAAAGTGAAATAATTCAGTGAAGAATTATGGGTTTAGTTTTTCTGTGGTTTTTTTCTATTATATTCTAATTGATTTAGAGGAAGAGAAGAAAGAATGTGATCTCTCAGAGCATTTCACCCTCTTCAGAGAAGAGGAAAGAAACCCCAAGCAAAAAAAAAAAAAATCTAGATTATTTAATTCAGTTTTTGGAGTTGTCAGGATGTAAATTATTTACGTGCAATGGGAATTCACCTGAGTTTATATTCACAAAGGCCTTGGAACTCAAGCAGGAAAGTAATTTTTCTTAATCTCCCTTGCAATATGGAAATCAAAGGAAGAGCTGTTTTACAGACACAGCAATTCCAGCACTTAGGAAACTCTGATAAGACTGGAGTGTGGGAGATTTCCCAGGTGCTTTCCTAGAGGGTTTCTGGCTGTCTCTCCTGACTGCAGACCCTGGGTGTGAGTTTCCAGCCTTCACCAGGTATCTGAGCCAAACCTCACTGGGCAGGTGTCAGGAGATGGCTGGCACACATTTAATAACATTAACTGGTCATTATATTCATTTTGAAGTGTTCCTAGTGGTTTCATCCCTATCGCTGCCAGGAGATGAGAAAGGATGAGGAATGCTAGGGAAAGGGTTAAAGGAAGAGCCCTGGGGCCTGTTTTGGAGGAGGTGGAGCACTTGGCTGGCTTATTTTATTCTGCATTCAAGCTGGGTTTCAGGAAAAAGTTCCCACTATGTCCTATAGGTCTAGCGAACTAAAAGAAGGCTGAATTCTTGCAAGGGGTAATCTTTCAAGATCAACATTGCTATTGAAAATACTGTCAAGATACACCAGATTAGGCATGGTAAATTTAGGATTTCAGAAGATGAGGAGTGAAGAGAGTAGTTTTAATCTGGATATTTCATGAGCAATAAGGAGAGGCAAGCTTTTTCTAGGGTCCCAGCAGACACCAGTGTCCCATATTGTTGATTGTTGAATGTCCCCCATGGTAAAGCTAAGCTTGTGGAAGAAAGTAATTGGAAAACAATGTTTCAATAATTTTGTAGCTGACCTTAAAAGCTAAGCTGGGAAGCGGCATTTAGCTGGTGTCAAGGATTTCAAAAAGAAAGAAGATCTTTTTTCCCCACAGAAACATACATCTGTATGTATCTCTCTGGGGAAGCTCATGAATATATAAAACCCATGTATTTCAAACCTGTATAAATATACATTTATAGGTATACATTAACCTTTACAATTGCAATGAGAAGGACCATTCTGGCTGTTGGGTCAGAGACTGGTTATCATGGTGCACTTGGAGGTGAGGGTTAAGGGGGGAGTTTACTCTCTGGAAAGACACAAGGAGGGTTTCCAGTGATGCTTGTTCTGGCAATAATGTGAAAAATATGGAAGTAAATGACTTCTTGTATATTTATGCAGAGGAACTGCCAAACCAGATGTATGTTTTCCTGGTGGTGTAGTTAGAATGAAAGCAGATCACATTATTTTCAGCATACTCTGATAAGGCCAAATAAATATTTCACTGATCTAGACAGAGGTTCTACCAGGGTTTTTTTTAAGGCAAGCAATGTGCAGGGCAGATTTCACCCATGCATGGTGCTTGGTGTCAGCTCTGAGTGCCCTGTCAGCCTTGGCACTGTGGGGAAGGTAAGAGGGATCACACAGCACCCAAAAATGTGAGGGTGGAGAAGATGTCATCAGGAGCCGCTGTGAAGATGCTCTGGCTTGTGCCAGAGAAGGAAAAATGTGATTGTTTAGTGGCATGGCAGCGCTGGAACCAGGAGCTGTTTGTTATTGAGACTCTAGGTTATCAATGACTCTTGGATTATTTACATGGGCAGTGTGGCTCACTGCCCCAGGGCAGGCAGCAGGGTCTCTGTGTGCAAATACGGCTGGACTGTAAAGCTGAGAGGTAGTAACACTTCCACAAAAGTCTTTTATTTCAAAAAGGACATCAATAAACAAATCCAAAAGGCCCTCCCCTGAGGTCACTGCCTGAACTCCTGTGATTACAGCAGAGTAGCATCGGTATGTGCTGGAGGGAAAAGAGATCATTAAAAAATAGCAGCAACTGAGCAGCAGCAGATTGGTCAAGCTGGGGAGTTGCAAGAACTGCAGAGAAGATGGACAGGGCGAACTGGAGACAAAGCCTGGAGTCTCTGGACCTCTCACCCCCATTTGCAGTAGGAGCTGCTGCAGCTTGGTAGCATTACAGCTTGTCTTTTCAAAGAAAACTGGGATAGGTAATGTTATGCTCTGTTTCTGAAGAAAATGACAGCAGTTTCCCCTTTGGAAAAGACTCCCCAGAGACAAGCTGATGATTGAGTTTTGCAGAAATTAAAGCATATACAGACTCATTTGGCAGGGCTGCTGTGCCAGTGAAGGGGAGGAATCAATTCCCCAGAGAAAGAAAACAGCAGGGACAGCTGTGGTGTGCTCGAGACTGGCACCCAGAAATGGAGAGTGTGAGTCCAGAGCCCTCAGCACAGTCCTTGTCACGCCTCAGGGTCAGAGAAATTCCTGGGGATGGAGGTAGGGAGTGCACAGAGCCTGCCAGCAGCATCCTGTCAAAAACACTAATTACACTGGCTGGCAAGGGTCAAAGAGCCCTCAAAATACCTCCAAGGGGGGAAACCTGAGTAGGAGCCGAGAGGCAAAATATGTCCAGTAGTGTCTGTGTGTGAAAGAACTGGGTGGCAGGACACTGCTGCCAAACCTGGGGCTGGGCTCTGCCATGGTGTGTGTACCCTGAGGGCTTTTGGTGAAAAATCTCACCTGCTTCCTGCTGCAGGAGCCTTCCTAGGCTCTGCAGAAGGCAGTGTACTCTTCCTGGAGGCAGGGGGACCCTCACTGTCAGAGGGAAACCCAGTCTGTGCTGGGGTCAGCTTCTCACCCCACAGGAAACCTGCAATACTGCCTCCTTTCGCATTAAACCTGCAAAATCCTGTTAGCCCTACAATGCAGCTCATTTACAAAAGGGCTGACTGCATGTGCAATCTTCAAAAACAATGTTCCTTTCTTCTGATTTTATGTATTTTAATGACAGTTTGCAAGGACTGTTCCAACACCACCCGAGCGAGGCATCTAAACATGTCTGTGATTTTGTGTAGCCTATGCAGCTGGTTTTCTGCAGAGGTTGGATGTTATATTGGATAGTGTTATTTGTGTTCTTTTGCTTTTGAGACTGGATAGGATTTTGTAAAATCATACTTGTGTGAAATGAAGTCCCTCCTCTGAGGCTGTGAAGGCTGGAGCAATGAGGAAAGAAAAGATCCATGCTTGTACTTTCTCCACGGAGCTGGAAATCACCTTGTGGCTTTTCTGAGTGCACAGCTCTTACAAGTGGCTTTTTAAGGCCAAAAACAAGGACAAGGACCCATGGGCTGGTAATTCTGGAAAGCAGAGCTTCCCCACAGCAAAGCTTCCCTTTGTCCCCAGTGTGCAGTACCTGGGGACACTCTGTCCTGTTTTGCTCTGTGCCTTCTCCAGGACAAGCACAGGTGAGGCTCTGGTGTGTCAGAGCTCCACATGTATCAGCACATACACTCTCAGCCAGCCTTTTTGGAGGAGTAAATGTTTTTTATGTCTGGGTGGATAACTCTTCTAGCTGTTTTTGGAGAAGCTGGAAACTTTAATCTAATGCTAAATGTATCAGTTACACACACAGCGAATTTATTTCCAAGTTGTGTCATTTGGCCGTGATCATTTGGGTGCTTGCTCTGTACTGAGTACCTGAAGAGTCCTAGAAAATCTCTTATTGGCAAATTGGAAATCATTCTATCCTTCAGTAATTGTGAATAATGGAGAAAAAAACCTTAATAATTATGTATCTTCCTGGGGTTTTACATTGGTTCCCTTTTTATTAGCTTGGTAAAGCAACTTCCAAAATTACATTGGAGGGCTTTTAAATGACTGCAGTCTCTGGACATATTATCTTTGGACTACTCAATACATTTATACTGTGTTTTCTACACAGTATACATTTTTTAGCTGTCTTTTCTTCTTTGTGAAAGAAATATTGATTTATCCAATGAAGGTTAGTTAATTTAGGGGGGAAATCATCCTCCACATGGACAATGAAATACATCTGATCTTTCCCTGATGAAGGCAAACACACTAGAGTGAAATGCATTTGGTGCCCAGTCCACTCAGCTGTGTTCTCCACAAGTTTCACACAGGATTTTTAGCAAATGGAGAAGAAAGGACTTGAAGAACACCTTTCTTATGCAGGTCCTTTGCAGGCTGAAAGTCCTGATGTGCCTGGTCCAAGGTGAGAGATCAGGCACTCACCGCACCCCCGGCAGTCTGGCCTCTTGCAGCTCGAGGTGTGGGGTTATTCTTTGGGGTGCTGTGGTTTGGGGTCCAAAGGATGCTGCAGGAAGGCTGGCAGAGGCTGAAAGCTTGCTTTGACCTACACAAGCTCAGTGTTGAATTATAAAAGTTCAGTGGTAAGTGCAGGCAGGTGCCTGAGTTGAAGAAAGCAACACAGTGGTATTAATCTGAATAACAGTTAATTCATAATATAGGCAGAAGTTTACATGTGTCTATATATATATATTTAGTATACATATGTATTTATTTTGTATGCACGGTCTCAAATGTATGTACAGCTTGAAGCTCACAAATAGCCAAAAAGTTTCCAATTCCTCACTCCCTGGGTTTCAAGGCTGCACAGCTGTAAGGAAGTTTTGGGAAAGGATATTTTAATTTCATTTTTTGAGGCTTTTTTTTCTTTCTTTTGATAAGTATTAGCGTTTGTTCTGGTTTTTTTTCCTCTTTGAGGGGGGAAATCTGCTCTCGTGGAGAGCTGAGACTTGGCACGCTGCAATTAACAGCCTGTGGGTTAGCGATAGATTTAGATAATTTTGAAAATCTTTCACGCCACTTGTGATTTGGAACTGTGTCCTCGATGGTGTGGGGTTAGCAGAGGGCTGCCAGGAGAGCTCACTGCACACCAGGCAACCACATTCAGATTGCCACAGTGGCAACAGGCACCAAAACATTTTCAAATACCCTGTTTGGATCCTTACGTTAAGGTGACCTAAACCCAACCCAAGCCTCGTGTTCAGCTGCTGAATCTGAAATTCCCCGGGCAGCCACTCCTCCCCAGCCTGCAGCACTGCCCAGGATGGTTGTGACCCCGGTCCAGAACCTGCCACTTGGTCTCCTTGAACATCATACTGTTGCTCTTGGCACATTCATCCAGCTTAAAATGGAATAAAATAAAATATCCCCCATCAAAAATAATATAGAAGCAGCCTAAGGGGAGTATCTCTGCGATAAATCTAATTTTACTCTCTGAATCCAAATGGGATTTTCTTTACTGTGACCTCTGGAGCATACTGCAAAAATGGGGATAAATCTTCTCTTCTAAAAGGCCAATAGAAGGTTCTCATTTGTGCTCTCCAGAACAAATGAGAACCTTCATTCTCATTTGAATCTTCATTCAAATCCAGAACAGCTCTCCCTACAGCTGTCGCAATCCTGCAGAAAGATTGTCACAGGTGACTTAAATATTCGGTGTTTTGGTTGTGTGCAGAGGATTTTAATTCTTCTGACTCCAAACCAGCACCAGGAGAGCCCCTGTGTTCCTCTACTCAAGTATGGCGTAGAAGAGGAAAGAAAGAACCTTTTTCATTCCCTTAGTGAGATTTCTTTAAAGTGGCATTCTCCAAATAGCTCCAACTAACCAGAACCAATTAAAACAGAAAGAAAACTAGCAAAAATTTTGAACCACAAAGGCTAAGGAAAATGAAAAAAAACTCCCTCCATCTGCCTGTGCAAAGAAGCCTTGACTCAATGCATAAAATCAGTTCATAGAAGTATGTACAGACACTGTGCAGTAGAAATGAGTTCACATCATTAATGTGATGAAAATAGCAAATTGTTTTAATGAATATGGAAGGAAACACATGTATTTAATGTGCCCTTCTTGGGAACTTTTTCTAAAAAATTACATTTGTGTGTTATCTGCCCCACACACTCTTCTGGTTTCTTCAGTGATTTTATGGCATTAAAGGATTGGACCAGTTTCTGTCTGTCCCATGGAGCAAAGCTGAATATTGGAGGTGTCTGGTGTTGCCAGCACTCCACAAACCTGCCCAAGGGTGTTGGAGCATCTCTGCTATCACACTGACATTGTATCCTCTGCTAGTGCAACAAACAGACTTTGAGGGATGGTCCCTGTCAAGTTCAGATATTCTTATATTCTGGGTTTTGCCTCTTCTTCCACTGGAGTAAGGCTTGAGCTCCTGTTTGTGGAGGCTTGTTTATCACAGGGTTTCCAGTGTGCCATTTTACCAGGGTTTGTTTTTTCCTCCCTCCACTTCTGTGTTTTTAAAATGGCCAGATAGATTAAAATTTGGGCACACTAAAATATATGGCCGTTAAAATTCATCTCTTGGGAATTACAGCTTAGTGCTGCTTAGTAGAGGGGTCAGACAAATTCTAAATCACATACAATTGCTCACCTCATTCCCCAGCGTGTTCCCTGCACAGATCCAGAGACCAGGAGTGCAACAAAATTGAGTAAGAGGTAGAGAGAGGAAGGGAAAAGAAGGAAGATTTGCTCCTGTCCCTTTTCATGCTGCATGTTGCCTCCAGAAAATACTTATTTATCAAGAGCTAGAAGGACAAAGGGGGTTATTTTCCTCTCTGGAGGACCTCACGTGGGCCTTCTTTTACTTGCTGAAGACCAGCTGATAAACAGCACCATGTACTTTCAGCTGTATGGCACACTGCATTTTTCCTGTCATGGGTGTGAGGCAGGAGAATGCTGCTCTGCTCTCTGCATAGCAGGAATTCCCTCCAGTCACTTTTGGGAGTAACTAAAACAGCTTCTCAACAATGGAAAACACATGCCAGTACCTAATTAGGAGTACTTTTGGAACAGAGAGAATAAAGGGCCTGGTGCTCCTCATCTCCCTCTGGCACAGGGGTTACCCTGGACAGAGTTTGATCTGGCACAGGGAACTCCTCATTTCCAATCTCCTCATCTCCCTCTGGCACAGGGTCTACCCTGGGACAGTTTGATCTGGCACAGGGAACTCCTCATTTCTAATCTCCTCATCTCCCTCTGGCACAGGGTCTACCCTGGGACAGTTTGATCTGGCACAGGGAACTCCTCATTTCTAATCTCCTCATCTCCCTCTGGCACAGGGGTTACCCTGGGAGGTCTACCCTGGGACAGTTTGATCTGGCACAGGGAACTCCTCATTTCCAATCTCATCTCCCTCTGGCACAGGGTCTACCCTGGGACAGTTTGATCTGGCACAGGGAACTCCTCATTTCCAATCTCATCTCCCTCTGGCACAGGGGTTACCCTGGGACAGTTTGATCTGGCACAGGGAACTCCTCATTTCCAATCTCATCTCCCTCTGGCACAGGGTCTACCCTGGGACAGTTTGATCTGGCACAGGGAACTCCTCATTTCCAATCTCATCTCCCTCTGGCACAGGGGTTACCCTGGGCAGAGTTTGATCCGGCACAGGGAACTCCTCATTTCCAATCTCCTGAAGGGTTCAGTGCTCCAGCAGGGTGGGAAGCAGCTCCATGCCTGCAGCTGGAACTCTCTGGAAGAGGAGGGTGTGATCTCCACATGGCCCTTTCCCTGTGTGTCCAGGAGCCAGCAAATCCAGCACACCCAGAGCATCCTGGCTGCCTGCAGTACACATTTCCCTCCAACTCTTAAAAAATGAAGCACACTCCTAAAACTTCCCATGCTAATTGCTGACACAACCAGAATTATGTAGTCATAAAGAGAGAATTTTACTGTTGCATGGGGAATTACTTAGAGTAGAGGAGTATGTGAATGCTGAATCCTCCGAATGATTTCTGTGTGAATTTCACATTTAACTTATGGTAAGTACCTTGATAAAAGCCCTGGGAGAATAATTCCATCTTGTAACTTTTTCCTGATTGCTATTGTATGAGTTATCAATCTTACACTTTACATTTAGATATGCTAAATAGGGCTTTTCTTCTATTAATAATCGGAAATTTTCACTTTTTTTTGTGTACTTTTCAGAATTAAAATCAGTATTAACATTATTTGGCTATCTGTTTGGATAGGGAATTTCAGTGATGGGAGAAAGAAAGTTAATTTTATTTTTAGATGAATATTACTGGATGGAGAAGAGCCACACAAAGGAGAATTCATAAGATTAATCCTCTCTAGCAGATTCATGAGTGGTCCGCAATGAGTAAAATTCTTTTATTTTTGCAGAAAACAGTTTTAGAAGCTCCTCCCTGCCTTAAAAGTCACACCCTTATTGTGTAAAACTCTAAAATGCAGGCTGCCAGTGTAAGCATGTTTTGTAGGCTCTCAGAGCCCTGGGGTGAATGGTGCTGGCAGCAGTTCACAGCCCCCAAATGGAAGCTGCAATTCTGCAATTCTTAATTTCGAGCCTTTTCTGGTCCCAAACTACTGCACAAGCCTTTTTCCTCTAACACAACCCTGTGGCAGGCACAAACGTGTTTACAGATGTAACGCAGGTGAATTATTCCTAAGGGCCAGCTTTATCTTTAAAAGGCTGATCTCCCTGGGAGAGTCCTGCATGTTCCACAGGCAGGCTCTTTCCCAGGGGGTGGATTGATGGGGTAAGATTTACTCTGTTAGTCTGGGGCAGGAGTCCTGTCCCCCTGAACCCTCCTCTGCAGGTCTTATCCTGGCTAGCACAGAAGCAGAAAACAGAATTTTTACCATAGCCAAAGGAGGCCATTCTTTCCTGTCTCTGTTTCCTTCTTTGAGGTTGTTCAAATTCTTTCAGTGTTTTCCACAGAAGTTTTGGGGTTTATTTCTGGATCTCTGATTCTGTTGAGTGCTCCAGCCTAAGCTCTTCCCTGGTGGCATCTGCTTTTCTGGAAAGGCAGAGTGTGAGTAGGCAGAACAAGCCCTGGGTCCTGGAGTCATCACACCCGACACACCAGAACTGCCCCAAAGAGGGCTCTGTCTGGGCTTCTGGGTCTGCTCGGTGCTGCTGCTGCTGCTGTTGTTTGTTTGCCTTGTTACATATATATATTCTAGTAAAGAACTGTTATTTCTTTTCCCATACCTTTGCCTGAAAGCCCTGTTATTTCAAAGTTGTAATAATTCAGAGGGAAAATTCAGAGGGCAGGGGGTCAGATTTTCCATTCCAAGGGAGGTTCCCTCCCTTGGCAGGCACCTGCCTTTCAAACCAACACACTGTTCCACTTCATTTTTTTATTTTCCCGGGATTTCACTCTGCTTCTGTTTCATTTTTCCTTTCAGAGGAGCCAAACCCAAGGGTGTGCAGACGTGGACACTGATATCACCCATCCCACACGTGACTGCTTTCAGGTAGGGGCAGGGATGCCTCTGTGTGTGGAGCAGGGGCAGAAGGGAGTTCTCTGCATTAGTCCAGGGTGACAAATGTTGGTGACCAAAGGCTCTTTGCAGAAGCTTTGCAGACAGCCTGTCCCAGCTCACACAATTCTCATTATTTTTTGGGAGTTTTTTTTGCGCTCACGTTGTGCATCTGGGACTTCTGTCTGCTCAGGAGCTCAGAACAGACCCTGATTTTTAAGAGTGATTTCGTTTCAAGTGTAAACTTTACAGGCAGATACAAAATGAAAGCTCTCTGTTGCAGAAAATGGTGTTTACTCTCTCTTCCTCAATTCCCTCTCCTGTAAATGAGGTCAGGAGTGTTATGAATCCAACACCATTAATGGTAGCAAAGAGCTTTGAGATCCCTGAATGGAAGGACTTATATAAGTGGGAAAGCTTATTAGGATAATTATAATTGCCAAATGTACTGGCACAATGTAGATCACTTAATGAGTTATTTGGCTTTTCCTTTCTCTCCTTTTCTCCCTCTCAGCTCCCCTAAGCCACATAAATAGACAGATTTTTAATTGGCAACTTTCATTGCTAGCAACTCGATTTCTCTCCGAAGTTCAAACTCAGCAGCAGCATTTAGAAAATGCAAGTTGCTTTCAGATCAATTGAAATGTGCAGGGCCACAGTAAAAAGGAGTCTGTGTGCTCTTTGAACCAGAGAAACACACAGCCTGCCTTTTGAGTTCTGAGCCCTTTTCTCTGCATTACCCTGGCTGCTCACCATTAGGGGTGCTGAATTCACCAATCTGCTGAGGGTGAACTGGGGACTCGGGCTGGTGAGGGACAGGACAGAGCCAAAAGGCCTCTGCAGGGAGAGGAAATCCCCTTTTACTCTGATCTCCCATTTCCCTTGTGTTGGTTTGAATGTTGCTCCTCAGGAACTGCTGCAAAGATGGGATCATAGGACCAGCTCTTCCTCTTATATTAGGACTAAAATACTCTGGATAATCAAGCAGCTTCCTCCCCATAAAACTTTTTCTCTCATCTGCAGTAACCACTCGTGTTCATCCCTGGGAAGCAGCTGCTTAAAGCTTTATAAAAGTAGATTAAGACAAATATTAATAGTTAAGGAATTTTGATCTCCTTGTAGGTATTATTACCTTACAAGCCGCAATATCAGTGCTTGAATCAGTAGCATTCATTATTTCATTATTTCATTCATTCATTATTTTTTGTTGAGCCCTGAACATTTGATCTCATATGAAATGTGGGCCCACCTGGAAATGGCAAGGATGTTGACTGCTGTAGAGATTATATGCCCTTCCTTTCCTTTCCTTTCTTACTTCTGGTGTGTTAGAAGTGTCCTTAGAACTCCTCCACTTCTGGTCCTTAGAAGACAGCCCAGAGGTTGTTTGCCCATGCCTGGAAACACATTTTATATAATTGCCATAATAAGGGCACAGTACTTTATTATCATTCCTGCTATACAGTATTTAGCTGAAACTCGTACATACAGATCTGTCTATTTCTGTTAAATGCTTTTCAAATATGCAAGTCACAGGCTGTATTTGTTGCTGCATCAGTATTTTTCTCTGCTAGTAAATCAAACCACTTAGAGAGCAACAAAACAAAAGCACAGTCACTACTCTGTTTAACTTTCCAGAGTAGCTTGATATTTTCTTGCTCTGTTCTTTAGGATGTAACATTTACCTCAGCAGACTCAACCATACTTTTAAAACAAGGGGAAGGCAGATGAATGAATACTGAATTGTGCCTCAGGCTCCTTCTGAAGCAGCAAAATGAGCTGAACTCTTCCTCTGGAGAGGAACACCTTGCATTGTAGAGCTGCTGTCAGTTTTTTCCCTTGGACAAGTTAAAAATTTGCATCTTACTGCCATCTTTGGTAAAGATACTGCTGATGTTTACAGCCCCTGGCAGCCCTTAGATAAATGTACTGTGTCCATGCTGCCTGCCTTGAATCCAAGACTGTGACACAGAGACCTGTTGCATGTCTCACTAGGTCTGTGTCTCAGTGCATAAATGTCTGTGTGCACCTGCCAAAAAAGCATAGACACAAAGTCCCCAGAGCATCACCAGGTCTCTGGGGGAATTCTGCCTCTGCTCTGCTCTCTCTCAGCCTCAGACTTCCCCCCTTGTGCTCAGTACTCACGAGAATGTTTCTGGTGCTCGGGGTTGGAACTCACTCAGAGGTGAGCTGGGCAGGAGTCTGGGTACAGGACACATTTTGGGTACAGCTCTGGGGGCTTAGGCTTTGTGTGTTTCTGCAGTTCTTGTAACACCTTGATGTATTTTTTAATGTTATTTTTGAAGGCCTTTCCCTTCAGTTAAAAGAGAAAATGTTAGTATTGAAGGTATGTTACAGTTTGTAAAATCAAAGGGCATAAAGTAGGATAGCCAGCAGTGGCATTGTAACCAGTGCCACCAGTGTGTGTGTGCATTTATATATCTGGGAACATTTTGTCTTTCCTTACCATGGAATATTCCTGTGCTCTTAAAATACCCCATGGTTCTTTCGGTAAGAACAGAATGCTTTGATTTCTGCTGTTCTGTGGGAGTGATGTGTTCCAGAATCTCTCCTTGCCTCTTCCTCAGGGATTTTGTGACTTTCAGAGGAGCTGGGCCAGGACTGTGTGGTGTGTGACAGGTCCAGGCATTCCCATCTGCTGCTGGCCACAGGCTACCCAGAGGAGCAGTGGGAAAAGCTGAGGATATATAGTGAATATACCAGTAAAAAAGAAAGAAAAGACATAATTTACTGGCTCAGTGGGGACCTGGAAAACCCCGAAAGTCCCTAAATGGAAAAGGAGATAAAAGGAAATTCTCAGCTAGTTCGTTCCTGTGGTTTGCAAACAAAACTTGTTTAGCTTTTCTTTCAAAACCACATTTCTGTACTTAAATATTGACCTACCATTTTAAAAGGAGAAGAGGTTTAGAAATAGGATCACTAATCTGAGATGAAGCATTTTGTTTTGGAATGAATGAAGCATTTACCCAAAATTACATTTTGAGGGGTTTTGTCCTTTTTATTGGCTGAAAGATCTTTTTACTTGGAGTGGAGTTAATTGTTGTGTTTCAGTATTACAAACTGCTGCATCATTTCAGGGTGACACAGGCAGGGGAGACTCAAATTATTGTTTATTAGCTATGGACAGTGAAGCTAAGGGAATAAAGTCTTGGACTTGAGATTTTTTAATGCTGCTTTTCCACGCTTTATGAATTTTGGCTAATCCTTACTTGCTGCCTGCTTGCATTAATCTTCTTTCTTCAAGCACCTCTTTAAATGTGAGTCTGGCAGCATTGTCTTAGTTTGGGTTTTTTTTTCCCCTCTGTTTATTTGTCCTTTTTAAATTGTTGCACCTGCAAAATTTTGAAGGTATCACCGAGGAGAGGGAATTGTGGATCAGGGCTGGGCCAGGTGAGTGCTCCAGAGCATTCCTGGAGGTGTAGCTGATGGAAAACATGGACTTTTAGTGAGAAATGATGACCAGCAGGTGTATTGCTAGGTCACTTGGGTGCCAAAATTCAGCTCAAGGCAATTTGAAGCCAACCGCTGGTGCCAGAAGCTGCTTTGGGCACCTTGTAGTGCAGGTAAACAGGTAAAAGCAGCCTGCTGGCCAGGTCTCAGGTGGCAGTGCCAGGAGATGGAAGAGGCTGCTGGGATCATGGATCTGCCCCCAGGGTGTCCCTGCTCCATGGGGAGGGCTGGGAAGGAGCCACCAGGAGAGCCCCGCTGCCCCCACGTGCTGCAGGAAGGAAAGCCAGACGGCAGGATGCCATCTCCTCCAGTCAGCCTGCTGTTATCCTGATCTAGCATGACAAATTGGTGTTCCCAGAATGGCAGCAGAGTAATCAGACTGTGACAAATGGTTTACTTAGAGCAATTTGTTTTCATTTCACTGAAAATTTCCGCAGTCTCGACAAAAGGTTCCCCCCGCCTCCTCACTCCCGACTTCCTCCCTCTAATGTCATTTGCATGGTGTGAGGAGAGGGACCTGTGCCCCAGAGGGCAGTGTGGCAGTCAGGAGGCCACTTTCCAGGCTCTCTGGGCTTTTTGCAGCTGGAAGCTCTTGCTGGAGCAGTCTGCTTGTTGAGCATGAAGTTAACCTCCATTAGGCATAGACTGTGCCCCTGCTTTTGCCTCATTTCCCACACAGGAGCTGAGCCACCTCACACCTTTGGTTCCTGGTGGATGAAGAGTGAGTGGGATCAGGGGTTCCCTGTGTCTGGAAAGGGTGAGGGTCAGTCTGGCACCTTTCAGTAGCTAAACCTAAGGCAGGTCACTAAACACAGCCCTGCAGCAGTGATGTGTGTGGAGAAGGGAGCAGTACCTACCTGAGGTACTGCAGCCATGATTGCCCTGTGGATGGCAGGAGAGCTGTACAGCCC
This sequence comes from Cisticola juncidis, assembly GCA_013400215.1. Taxonomy (NCBI): domain Eukaryota; kingdom Metazoa; phylum Chordata; class Aves; order Passeriformes; family Cisticolidae; genus Cisticola; species Cisticola juncidis. The sequence goes on along the minus strand of VXBR01006261.1, from coordinate 171,993 downwards.
CCCCGGCTCCTGGCACAGCCAGATCCCTCTGCTTTAGCACACTTGCAAAAGTCAAAAAGTACGGAGAATAGCAAAAAATGCTAAAAATAAACAATGCCAAAACCAGCCTAGGAATTTGAGAATGTTCTGGTCCCTGCCATGCCAGTACTTGCAGCTGGCCCTGGGATGTGAACCTCATGGCCTTTTCCTGCCCAAGGGCCAGCCCAGTCTTGCACAGGGCTTCTCAGTGCTGTGGTGTCACTGCAAGGTTCAGCCTTGGGTGGTTTGACCTGCTTGGCTGTCACAGATGAGACACAGAGGAAAAATAGGCAAACTTGACATTGCCTCTGCTGAGAATTCTCCCTATGGAGAAGGAATTCTCCCTATGGCAGAGAAGGAATTGCCATAAGACTGCCCTAAGAGCCTGCTCAACTCGAGATCCTCATCTTCTTCTTGCTCAGGTTGCTCTCATTTATAACAATTACCTGTTTCTTTCAAGTGCAATTCTTGCAGTTTCAGCAACCAGTGCTTTCCGTGGGCTGCAGGAAAGGGAGACCAAAACCTTGTGTAAAATAAAAGGACAGTGGTATGAGGGGACTGCAGCTGGGAGCTCTATGCCATGGGGAAAGGGACAGAAGAGCAGGGGAGAGTCAGGCTGGTGGCAGGGCACACTGACACAGGTTGTTGAGATGAATGTTCTCCAAAGCCTTGCCCCAGGATGGGCTTGGTGGCAGAGCTGGCCAGCAGGCCTGTGCCATCCAGCTTTCTTCACTTCTGGCTTCTTTCCTTCTTGGTCTTTTTCAAAAGTGCATCACTGCCCAGGGCAGAGTACCTGGGGCTCTGCAGGTGTGACATGTGCTACTGCAGTCCTTTCAGTCTACCCCAAAGCCAGGAAAACTTACTTGAGGCCTTCTGGGTGCAATCCTTATTTCTGGACATGTGAGTCCTGAGCAGTAGAGAAGAAGTGATGGAGCCAAGGCTTTTGTCCATCATGCTGCCTTGGGCCTGTTCCTTTTTTGTGCCTGGAAGCAGCTGTATAAGGATGACCTCAGTGCAGGCTAATGGATGAAATGCTCAGGCCACTCTGGTATGGGAGTTAGACATTGTTGCAGCAGCCCTCTTGTGAGAGGGTAGAAATGAGCTGAGACACAGACTCCTTGTTTACCACAGCATGAAAAGGGCCCTGGTTTGTTCCCCTTCACAGCTCAGCCATCCTGACCCCAACCTTTCACTGACCCTGGCTGCAGCAAGCTCCTGCTGGAGGTTTCCTGCTGGATTCCTTTCTACAAGGGATGAGAGTCCAGATCTGCCTGCAGGAGCAGGCAATAAGCCTCCAGGACTTGTTTTGCCGAGCTCTGTTGCATCAGTTGCTGCTGCTGCTGCCTGTGTCCTTGTGCTCCTACTCAAACACTCAATAGTGTGATGCAATTTACTGCTGTGTTCCCCTCCAGGCACCACATCATGGTCTGGGGGCAGCCAGGACAGCTCTGCTGCTGCACTTTGTCACAGTGGCAGCTGGGTCTGAAAAGAGAGCAGTGCCACTTAGGGAGCCTGGCAGAGTAATGGCTTTCCTTAAATGAAATTCCCACTCTCTTGGCAACTGGGCTCTGCAGAAGCTCCTGGAAATAGCACAGTGGTGAGTAAATAAGTGGTGCCCACTGGAACATGTCCCTGGCCTTGGCTGGAACGAGCTTTCTGGTATGTGCTCATACAACAAAATGACTTAAGCAAGAGTATTATCAAACATGGTTTTCATAATGTATTAGCAAACATAATAAAGCAATGGAAAATCACTTGCACTAATCGGACATCCATAAATAGATTCAAGTCATAGGTTTTACTCTCCATTGAAGTGAATAATTTATCAGCTGATTAAATCTGATCATTTTGTGCGACGTGCCAGTAGTTCCCCAGTGCATGTTTTTACAGTCCATATGTCTCCATTAGATTGACGGATTTGGGTGGTTCAGAATGGTAGTAGTTAGGGAAATGCCACATGTAAGCAAATAAAGCTGGATTTATAGCATCTGGGCCCACTCTCAGACCTCTAACACAAAAACGGGGTGCTGTTGCATGTTTAAATAAAAGTTGCTCTGTGTCTCACAGACAATTTCTTAAGAGCTAGGGAGAAATCAAAAAGCAACCCCCAAACCTTCAATCACTAAATAACACCTTGCAGCCATGGCAGGTAGGGCAGGAAGGCTGCCCAGAGCCCCCTCAGTGCCCTCTGGGGAGCAGAGGGAAACAGTGGCCAGTGGGGGAGACCACAGCACACAGAGCTCCTGTTCTGCTGTGTTGGGAGGCATGTCACAGTGCTGATCACACTGCAACCCCATCTCCCCATCCTCCATCCATGCCTTGTGTTCCTGTCCCTGCCCCCATGCACACTGCCATGCTCTCTGCACCCACACAGGCATTTTCTGAGTGTTTTGGTCTTTACTTTCCTGCATTTAAGTTACTCACTGGTCTCTTCTGCTGTTTGGATATGGGACATTTCCCTCAATAACAGAACAAAGTCTGTGTTTGGGTGCAGAACCCTACAAGGCTGAAAAACTTCCAACAAGATTCAATTAAAAAAGAATTGTGATTGTGCATAAAATGAATATTAGACAGCTGGGGACATCTCAGACAAAGGCTTCAGGGAGCGTTTGGTGCTTAGTGTGATACCCCATTTCTGCTCTCCTTTGAGAACTGCACCAGTGAAAATTGTGCTGGCTTCTCTAGGAGGGAAGGGAGGAACTCGGCTGCTTAGCACGGTTGCTTAGCTGTAATTTAAAAGAATTAAAATGAAAAGCAGCAGGAGGCTGAGGCAGTTGGCTAGGGGAGCATTGGGAGGGCTAGCTGGATGTGAAGCAGGGATGGAACTGTTGCCTTTTCCCTTCAGATCTGTAGCTTAGATGTCTCTCTGATCCCCTGAGGCGATCAGTTCAGTTACTGACTAAGGGAGAAGGAAAACTGAGAGCAAAAGCAGAGATTCTCTGTGATGGATCAATACTTCAGGGAGGTAGAGATGTGACTGTAGAATAAGTATAAAAATTAGTATATATACCAACATATGAAACCAAGTATATGAAATATGCACCTTTAACAAGTCAATAGAGTCAGTGCTGGTGTTGTTAATTTGTACCAAAAATGTTTCCTATGTCTGTCTCAGGGTGGGGGCAAGTTAGAACCCATCTTAACAGATATAATTGATCCATCCATTTAATAGAGACAAAAAGGCATTTTTTTTCTCTATTATGTTGTTGCAAGGCTTCATCCCTGCTGAGACTGACACAGAAAAGTAATGTCTGGAGAGTACCTAGGGAGACAGTGGTTTTTGGAAAGGAGAGGTATCCACATACACCAGAAATACAATTGCATTTTTTTACTCATTGACAGTGTTGCTAGTTATTTAAAAAATCAAAGCTGTTTCTCTAGCCATGTCCTTCTGTCACTCTTTAGACCAGCCTGGGTTAAGCATGGTGTGAGTGAGGGATGTGGCCAAATGGGAAGTACGGCCAAAGTTTTGGATTTAACAGAGCTTTCTGCTGTTCACCTTTCTTGAGAAGAGCCACTGCCTTCAGCAGGACTTGCTTTTGTCCAAGCTGAGATGTAATTAGCACCACTGGCAACATTACCTTCCTCAGGCAAAACCAGTTTTGTGGCTCTAGGCTGGCAGGGTTGTTTTTTGGAGGCTGGAGCTGTGTTTTGCCACTTGCCAGTCCTCTCACAAGAAGAATTGCTCAATTTTTGGATTGGGTCTTTTGGGAATGGACGGAAATGCTTGTCCACCACACCTTCTCTTCTGGCTTCTTTGGCTTTTTGCATCATTAAATCAGCCTTGAGGAGCTCAATGAGTTTTGTTACTTATGCAGCGTTGCAGTTTGTCTTTCCCACTTGAAGGGTCAATTGTTTGGCAAAGCTGCTAACTGTTCATCAGTTAGTGAGGAACTAATTAGAGATAAGGAGCTGATGTTCAGGTGTGTGGCCCAGTATGGCACAATATTTTTTGCTGTGTTCTTTTCTCTTTCAAGCCTGAGCATGACCATGGATTTGCATGTGCCCCTTCTTTTACTGTGGGATCAGGATCTTCCTAACCAACAATGTGTCATTGTCATCATTTTGAAAATGGAGTTTTGGTAGTGCCACAACACTTCCTGAAACTGCTTTTTCCATGGCACCATTTGCAAGTGGAAAGGAGGACAGTTATATGAGGAAAAATACTAGCTTTTACTTTTCTTGTCATCCCACCCAAAGAAGATACTCCTTTTTAAACCAGCTCAAGGAAAACATTGCTGTAGAGCACAAATCCCAAGCCATTTAGCAAGGCCAAAATATCAGATTCTCAGCACTGAGACAGAGCAGGAAGTGCAACTCAGCTTCCCTCCCCGAGGCTCTCTGAGGGCTGTAGAAGAGTGGGCCAGGGAACTAGGACATGGAAAAATGTACCTCAGCCCAGTTACAGCCCAGTTACCAGCGACCTGAGAGCTGCAGCACCACGCTGCTGTTTTTGTGCTAAGGACAAGAAGAAAACCTCCATTCCTGGAGGCAGCAATGCTTTATCCCAGTGCTGGCCCACAGCACTGGCCCACAGGGTGTATCCCTGATGTCAGGAGGGCTGGGAAGGTAAACTGCTGTTTATCTTCATTCATGACCCAAGGCTTAATAAAATGTCTTCCTGAGCCCTGTGTGTTTGCCCAGTGCATCATCTGCAGCGTGGTCCCTGCAGTGACCTGTGCATGCCACATGGCCTCAGCACAGCCCTGTCATCATTTCACATTGCTCTGGGGCTTGTGGCTGCATGAGGCAGCACTGGGGGAGCCCAGCAAACACTGATTTCCAGGAACTGAACCATCTATTATTGGAGAGCTCTGGAGGTAACCCCGGTCAAGCCTGCCAGTTTGCTTTTTGTGCCTTTACCCACTGAGAGCTTCAAGGGTTTCCAGCTGGGAGAAGCAGTGGCTGGATATGAAGTCAGGTCCTAAAGATTCATGAACAAACTAAGCAGCAAATCCAGAGGAATATAAATAGTGCTGGAACATCCTGATAGATATTTACCTTCAATCCCTCCCAAGTGGGGAGGACCTACTATGTGAAATTCTATCTGAGAGAAAAACCTTTTATTTTTACTGTTTATTGCAACAAAACTGGAAGCAGACTGCAGTGTGTCTGAAATGGGAAGCACAATCAGTGTTGCATTTTCCTTCTGGATGCAACAAGATGACCTTCATAGCTCACTTGGGGCTCTGTCCCTTTAGAATTATGGGCCATTCCCTTGTTAGTGATAATAAGCTGCATTATATTCCTCTTCACACTGATTTTTTTTTTCCACATAATGCCAGGGAACTTAAGAAAAACAAAAAGGAAAGAATAAAGGTCAGTGAGTTTCAAAATGTGCTTTATTGAAAAGGATATAGAATAGAAAGAGCTGGTATCACTTCTGTGATGACATCAGTTACATTAACAGGCCGTTATGTTTGAAGCACTGTTTGTAAGTGTTGTGCACCCACAGTGTGGGATGGTGTTAGAGCAGTATAGTAGATGGTATATGAGTGTACCAGATGTTCAGAATTTACAATGGACTGGGACAAAAATCAGGGGGAGGCACAGAGAGGGTGTCTCCTTTACCACTGAGGAGCTTCACCTTGGTCCTCTGAATCAGTGGCAGGTCCCAGCATCTGAAGCCCTCCCAGATCTTTAGCTCTGCTTTTGGATAACCCGACCTGAATAACAGAGACCAGGACAGTGTATCAGTGCAAGCCCAAAACTCTGCTGATGTTGATGCTGTGCCTTTAAATAATTGTCAGAAACCCTCTTAGCTCCCCTCTGCACTTCTGACCTCCTGACAAACCCGTAATTAGCACGGATTTTTCACATCCGTGGCTGGATTGGAAATCTGGAAGCACTTAATGAAGAAGGTCAGTCACCTTGGCCAGGCTGCAGTTGCAGTTAGAGGACATTTGCTGGCATGTCCATGAATATTAATGGAAAATGCAAACACTGTGGTGGTGGCTGCCAGGATAGCACCCTGCTCTCCATGTGACTCCAGCCCCGAGGGCTTTCTCCTGTTGGGGGCATTTCCTTCTAAACATCCTAAGGCAGGGTTTGCACTTTAGGACATGACTCTGGGCCCAGATTAACTAGAAATTCGGATTACCAGCCTCCCATATGATTCGAGATGAGGACCATGTCATAGTCACATAATTCTTGCATGGTAGGTCCAGCAGTGTCACAGTGAGGGTGGCTGTGACAAATCTTTGAGTCCCCAGGCTTCAGGGTGAGCATGGCATGAAATAAGAAACAGGAGTGGGAATGATGGAGTGCTCGAAAAGAAAATTTACTCTAATGAGAAGTAAAAATAGGGACGATGCCCAGAAACTGAATGCAGTATAGGGACAAGCTCCAGAAGACCAGAAGCAAGGGAGAAGTAACAATATATAGTCTTGGGGTGGATCATTCTAGAAACAATACCATATATGAAACACAAGTAACCAGTAGAGGAGTAGAACTTGGACTGGTTGAAATAACAACTTCAAACGCTCCTGGGAGGAGATTTCAGGCTCGCTTTGACATAGATGAATGTTTCCCAGGGCTTGAAGCTAAGGCTTGGCTGCTTAGGGGTGAAGTCTGGCTGATAGTATGCAGGGGATAAGGCCACTGAACAGTGACCCAATCTGATTTCACCAGAAGCCATTCACTGTTTACAGTACTATTCCAATTATAGATTCTCAGTCTCTGGCCCACATGGGCACACATCTCTGGGTTGGCCAAGTCTCTTGCTCAGGAGGCAGGTATGTGTCCTTCAGGACATCCAATTGGTCAAATGTCCATCATCAGATCACACCCTCTGTATCCAGGGTTTACATTCCTTGTGGACAGCTTCTCAGGCTCTCTGTTCTTATTTTAATCCTGTTATTTTCCTGGTAACCTCGATGAATCCCCGAGAACCCTGAAAACAAGACTGCAGGTGGCTTGATGAGATTTCTCACGAGCAGTTTGGCTGGTGCATCAGAATGGCCTGGTACACAGATGCATTGTCTTGGGAAGCTGTTTTTTATGGGAAACTGGCTGAGGTTTTGATTTGGGGTTGGGACCAGGGCCCCAAGGATTTTGGTTTTATATTCTTGAAAAAAGGAAGTACAGGAAACGTCCTGTCTGCAGTCTTGTTGGCATTGGGGTGATCTAAAAGATTCACATGAGTACAACAACACCCTCTGAATATAGAAAGGCAGGGCCTCTGTGTCTGGTTTTCCTACATCTTCCCAGATGCCTCCAATTTAATGTTTGTGAGCTGCAGGATGGCAGTGGAGGCTACCTCCAAAAGCTCATATCCAGTCTGGGAATTCATGAAAGGGGTCTTGAGGAAACTGAAAAAGGCTTGTGAATAATTACATGATTTCTTATCTCTCCCTGTAGTTCATGAGTCTAATACAGGTGTCTATGACACTGGGCAGTAAGTGCATAACACATTTTTATTCATGTTTCAATCTCTCAGACCATCATTGACTATGACAGAAGTAAAAGAAGGAGCACACAGAGCAAATTCTCCAACCATTAAGTTGGGAAAGCTCTGATTCTTTCATTTCTGGATCTCTTAGGTGCAGTTAATATATAATGGGAGGAAAAAAGAGTTCCTTGTAATAATTACACAGTTTGAACTGACGCTTATGGTAGCAGTAGGGATTCTTCCAATAATGTGCAAAGCATCATGTCCTATATTAAAAAAAAAAGTGCCTTTAAACATTTACTTTACTCTGTGTGTTTAATACTAAAAATTGTTATAGCACACAGCTCTTCACCTTAATTGTCTGGCAAATGTCATATTGTAAAAGCAAATCCCTCTCTTGCCATTAGAATATCATGGCACTGTCATGCTGCCAAGAAGTCCCTGCAAGATGCTTAGGAGAGCACCCCCTGTAGCACAGTTTGGGAGCATTTTGTAAACCTCTCACCCCTCAGAGATGAGTGGGGTTTTTATTCCTGCCTCTTCACACCTGGAAAACTGAAGTACAAAAAAGGCCCAGATGCCCTATGGTGCTCAGGTGAATAATTCCCTCTGAGTTCATCCCACCAGACTTTCAGGAAGTGACTGGAAGTTTGGTTACCCTTAAAAACCAGCTCTGAACCAGAGCACTTTTCTGCTTTCCCTTCCAGTTGTCTAAAGCCCTAAAGGTGTCTTGCCCACCAGGTGCAGAGCTGGCTCTCCAGCCATGCATGGCCAGGTTTCCAAAAGGCAGCAGGGCCAGGTATTTGAACCTCTGCCACCATGTGGTTGCAGTGCTTTTGTTTTTACTGGGGCAAACTGGTCTCTAGTATGAGCACTATGTGTTGGTTTAATGACAGAACAAGTGAGCTACTCCTTCTTAGGAGTAAAGAGAGCAGCGTGAACCTCAGCTCAGAGCAGCCAGGGCTGTCAGAGCAGAACCAGCATCTCTGTGAAAAGCTGGATGAGCAAGGCAGGGACAGCTGGGTCTTCTTCAGCATCTCTGACTACCCATGAAGGGGACACGGGTGAGGCTGCAGAGAACTTGTCAGGTCACCACTAGGAAGGGAAATTCAGCACCTTCAAACTTTTTCATGTGTGCACACTGGGTGCCAGGCTGCTGCTGCTCTTTGCTGGGGTTTGCTGGTTGTAGTTTAAAAACAGAGCAAACAGAGCTATGGGCACCTCAGGAGATGCCTGATGCCTTTCAAGGTCGTGTTCTGGGAATGAGGAATGTGCTCTGTAACACAAGGACTGTCACCTGCATTCTGCTCCACTACTGGATGTACTGTAGGTCTGTATCAAACAAAGGGACTCATCTGTGCTGTCACCAGGGGACAGGATGGATTAAAACAGCCATGACCATGACCAGTGCTGCCAGAGGCTGCTGGACTCTGGTAAATCCCATGAAAGTCTTGTCACAGGGAGACTCCCAAAGTCCCGTTCTCAGTAACAGAGGGGAGCTGGTGCCCTTCCCAATGAGGGGCAGCCAGGCTCTGCACAAAGCAGGGAGCTCTCCCCTTGTGAGGAGGAATTATCTTCAGAGTTACCTTCCACATGTCTCATCACCTCCTTTCCTTCACTGCTCCAGAATTCGTGGAAACAAAACGCAGACCAAACCTGCAGTAAAAGAACTGTGGGCTTTATGCAGCCCCCACTGAAATCAGCAGTGACAGAAGTCCTTGTCATTTAAATGACATGAAATCATGTGTTTGGGTATACAATTATGGTGCCTTCCCCTCTGTTTCTGTGTGTCATATGCAGGTGTATTTTATATCACATATGTACACTTAGAAGAGATGAGCACCTGTTTCTGTCGAGGCAGCAAATCCTGGAGTGTCTGTGTGCAGGTAGATGTATGTCTGTGTGTGCTGCTAACGTGTTTAAGCTGTGTTTGTAAAGTATTCCACCAATCTGCCCTCCACTGCAGAACTCTATTCCAGATGTGAGCTGCAGAGGAGACCTTTGATTTATAAAACCTTCTCTGCTGCTGCTGTTTGTGTAGCATATTTGGGTGATACAAAATCTAAGTTGGTCATTATCTGTTAGGCTGCAAGGAGAAACTCCACATGGAACCCTGTCAGGTACAAGCTCCTTGTGCCCTGCCATTTTATTTTACAGGTGAGCAGACATCCAGGGAGAACTTTCAGAGAGTCTGTACTTCCAGCAGCAGTCCATGTCCTTTCCATTGACCCCTTTTAATAAACCCTGGCTGGGGGGAGAGGTCAAGGAGAATAAGAGTCTGTCTGTTCTCGGTAGCAGTGGCCTGGCAAGCCTTGTGCTGACAGCCTGGCAAATGATCCCTGCCAGGATACATGACCCAGGTGAGGGGTGAGCATTTGGCAATGCTGTTGTGAGGCACTCAGCACTCAGGGAGGAACTGGGAGCCTTGGGAAGGCCAGGAGAGGGCCTCTGCCTGGGGGAGGAGCAGGGCTTGTGTACGAATTCAGGAATGTCTACAATTCAAGGTGAGGTCACCAACGCATCTGTTCATACCCACGGGAGATCCATGCACTGCACCTTTGTCACCTGTACTCAGTTTGTCATGCAGCCACAGCCACCTGGGCCTGCCTGCTCAAACACAGAAACTGTACAATTCCATCTTCAACATCCTCCTTTGCTCCTGGTGCACCTCTTCTCTTTCCCCAGCCCCATCCTCCCCAGTTTGCGTATTTCTGCCTCCAAAGAAATCACTAAGGGAGAGAGGCCTTTTTTTTCAGCATCCTGCTGACCACCTTTCTCCTCCCCTCAAGCTCTGAAATTAATTAAATGATGTCACGCTTGATTTTAACTGATTTGGAAGCAATTCATCACCCTTTTGCTTGTTCTATTAGTCCAAGCGATCAGCACATTAATTCATTTGTGAGACTAAGCTCAAGGGTAATTACAGTGAGGAAGCTTAATGCCTAAACTTGTTAATGTCTGTAATCAGAACTGTTTCCTCAGTGTGGAAAAATTGTTAGACAATTACACTTGGATATGATTGCTCTGGTAGGCAGCAGAGGCTGTGTCAGGAGAGGAATAGCAGGAGCCAGAAGTGAACCATCAGCAAATCCATCTCTTTGCAGTCTGCCTGTGGGATTCTGTGCAGCTTGCCCCTTCCTCGGGTTCTGCATTATTGCTTAAGTTGAAAAGTCAGCATCCTTCTCTCTTGTTCAGGTTCAGTTCTGTGGGGCACAGAAAAGAGACACCTCTGCTTTTTTTTTTCTGATATAAATGTCACTAGCTTTTGCTTCTGGTGTCCTGGTTAACGAGCATGGGGAGGAATAACTAATTTAATAGATGGCACTTTACTTCCCAGTAAACTCAATCTTTTTTTCCTGGTCAATAGTCAATGCTTTCCAGTGAAGAGATACTTAAGTAACAAAATTTAAGACTGAGGCCTTCCCCTGTCTGGTGGACTCTTCATTAAGTGCTTGATGGGGAAGTGTCCACGGATCTCCCACTGCTGCTGCATGGATCCAGGCACTGTGGCTTTTCAGCTGGGGAGAGGTTTCCTTCCAGCTCAGCCTGGAGGTCTTCCAGTACACAAGGCACTGCACCTTGCAGAAATTCTCACTTGGGATATGTCCCCTACACTGATGCTCTTGAAAAGTGATTTTCTTGGTATTTGAGAAACCCTCTCGTGCTGGGTTGGCAGCATCCTCAGAGCCCCCTGTGTTAGTCCTTAGCAGCAGCCTCAGCCTGCTGTCCCTAAGGAGGCGGGGCAGGAAATGAGTGTACAATGCTGTGTTTTGCACACATGGTAAAGCTGGTGCCACTCACAACCTCAAGAGGAGCTGTCTGCTCTGATGCTTTCAGAGGCTGTCTACACCCAAAGGAAGGTACAGTAAATCTAAAGTTTCTGTTGCCACTAGTGGTACACATGAAGAACAAATATTTCCTTTTCCTCCAGAGGGGAATCCTCTGGTCTCCAGCTAGACTTGCAAAGCAGCTGTGGCTGTGACCACCTCCTGTCTGCACATCTGATGTGGTATCAGCACCTCCCTGCTTTCTCCAAGGCCCAGCACACACCAAAACCCTGCTGGGGTTGAGGTCTGAGCCCTCTCTTGACAGCATCTGTGGATGTCTGGGATTGCTGTCTGCCATCCCAGTGCCAGCTTGCCGAGCAGTGTGGCACAGCAGGTGGATTTTGAAAGGATGGTATGAAAACCAAAAGGAAATCACCTCTTCAATGAGTTAAAAGTAATGCAGTTCAGGAGAGTCACACACCTTCTCACCCAGCTTTCAGAGCTGCCAGTGGGGAGTGTAAGCACAACAGTGTGTCCTGATTTAACCCAAACTCAGCTGCACCCCATGGCACACCTGAATCAGAGGAGTAATAGTGAGGAAAAGTGTGAGTTGAGACAAAGGCAGTTTACCAGGTAAAGCAAAAGCTGCCACAAACAGGCAAAACAAGGAATTAATTCTCTCCTTCCCATGGGCAAGCAGTTCTGCCCTCTCTGGGAAAGCAGGGCCCTTCAGGTGGAGCAGTGAGTTGGGAAGGCAAAGCACCATCACTCTGAGTGTTCCTCCTTTGTTATATACTGGGTGTGGTCTGGGCACCTGGCCTGGGATATCTGTGGGGCTAGCTGGGGTCAGCTGTCCCTGCTGTCCCCTTCCAGCTTCCTGTCCACCCCAGGGGCCCATGTTGGGCTGCAATCCAAGGGGATTCCCTGCTCAGCAGGTCCCTGGCCTGGGAATCAGGAGGTCAGCGTTTGTTTGTTGGCTCTAGCACTTAGCCAAAGCATCTCCTGCTATCTTTTGCCCTCCTTGCAGGTTTAATCCAAAGTCTTCATTCTCCTGATAAGTTCAAAAGCACTTAAATATGTTATTCAGAAAGACACTGAAGCCTGGGATGGCTGAGCCCATTGTACTGCCCAAGGTTTCCTGATCTTCCTTGTGTTGCCTTTGTTGCAAGGAGCAGCAGGAGACATAGCCCATCTCTTGTGATATGGATGTCATTCCTCAAGATTATTCCCAAATTACTGTGGATACCATTAGAAACTATTGAATAATAGCTTCTAAAATATCCACCTACTCCTCCTCTTTTAGTCTTTATTAAAAGCTGAAGAGTATTTCTAATGTGACAGGAAACATGCTCCATTGTTTCTCCATTCTGTTTGACTGAAGTGAAGCAGCTTCCCTGCACAAAGGTACCCACTGAATAATTCACTATTCTGAGCTCTGGTAATTTTGGAGCCAAACTTAGCTTAACTCTTGCAGTTTCAGAGAGCCACCTGCTAAAGTTCTTCCATGCAATTAAAGCCGAGTGGGGTTTTGCCCCACTTACCAAGAGAGACCCAGAACAGTACGTGGATTCCAAGGAAATACACAGTCCAATCAGCTGAACCATTTACATCCCCCTAGGGCAGGGGCATGGGATGTGTCCCCACACGTCACCATGGCAGGCTGTGCCCCCTGACCTCTCCCTGTCACCTGCAGGGTCCAGGGACAGCAGCTGATGCTCTCCCTCAGGTGATGGGCAGTGAAAGCCAAGCTGCTCTGTGGATACAGGTGACCTGGAGCAGTGAGGTTTGCTGAGAACAGACTAGGGGGTGTCACTCTGATTCAGGAGGGGATGATGCCTTGGGCAGGCTGAGCTGGAACAGACTGACCAGAGCTAGAGAGTAAAGCAGGGATTTATTGCAAGGCCTTTAGGGTACACCTTGGGCAGGACAAGAGCCTGGCCAGGGCTACACCCAGTGTGGACCCAAAATGGACACAAAATGGACAAAGGTCTGACACTTTTGTAAGTTTTGGTCCATTTGCATATTGGGGTTTAATTGTCCAATTACAGCTCCGGGGTATGAAGTCCCATCCTTCTTGTTTTCTCCCTTCAGCCCACCCTTGTTTGTGCTTTTGGGCCTGAAAACTTGCACCCATTTCCCTTGGTGTCCAGCAGGAAAAGGATTTGTTTTGTGGCCCTGCCCTGTAAAGAGGGCTGAGTGACACTGAGTGTGAGGCTCAGAACTGCACCCCTGGGCAGCAGAGTCTGAAATACATGGAAGCTGAAACTGAAGGCATCAGTGAGAGCCTGCTGTTGCCACCCTGGCTGGGCTGCAGGGGGTGGAGGCAGAGCCCTGCAGCACTGGGGTTTATATCCTCAGGTGTTCCAGCCTCTGTGCTGGGACACAAACAGCTGCTCTTAATCGTTTATATGACCAACACATGGCTTGATCCACCTGAAAACTTTTTGAATTGGTGTGACATCAGACCCAGCAGTGTGGGGAGACAGAGACAGTGCTGGAGGCAGTCCTGCCCCTGATCTATTGCAGCCTTGTTAATCACCACAGAGTGGGACCAGCCCTGCCCTCCCAGCTCTGGGGGTGAGAAGGATGAGTTGGCTGGGAGGGGGCTCAGCTGGGGTCTGCTGGCCCTGCTGTGAGGAGGGAGGGACAGGGACAGACAGGGTGAGATGCTGCTGTATGTAGGACAGAGTTAGGTGGTAGTGCTGGGGACAGGAACCAGCAGGAACTGCAGAGGAAAGAGAGAAGGAGGGAAGGAGCCAGAGCTGTGTGGAGCTGCCCATGGGAGGCTGCACAGAAAAGGTAAGAGAGACTTCTAGATAACAAGGTGCTGATGCTTGAAGCCCTCTGAAGTTTTACCGAAGCACTCTGAGTGTCTTGGCTGTCTCTATGCCACATCAGAAACTCCTTGCTCACAGATTTTGGTTGCTGCTGGGCATGGCTCAAAGAACAAAAAGCCAGCAGTGAAAACTACTTAGTCATTTGTCCTGCCTTCCATGCACAATTGTTTTCTCCCTTGAGGTTAAGAGGTACCTTCAATCAAAATGAGGATGTTTTACTCTGCTCTGGAAACAATGCAAATGCAGTGCAAACATTTCACTGTCTGATGTTGGTATTTCTGCATAATCTGACAATTCTGCATAGAGCAGATAAAGCAGCAGAGAAAGAAAGTTCTTGCCTCATTTCTCTCTTCTGGCCAAGACAATATGTCTAATGGCATGACATGCAATCTGTCTGCCCCAGATACACAAACAATTCCTGTCTAAGCCTGGCTGATACCATATTTGCTGGGGTCCTGAGAGACTTTGCAGTTCCCACTTCCTTCCACAACTCCTGGCTCCTGATTGGAAGCCACCACCTCCCCACCAAACACTGGTTTTAGCAAAGCAGCCAATTCAGTCAACAAAATATTTCTCAAAGAATTCCTCTTTTCTGCTCTCTGTTCAGGTCATTCAGACCAAACTGCAACTGGGGTGAATGGCTTTGTTGTGGGCTGGTGCCCCTTCCCCTGGTGTCCATTTAGTCAGGGTCCCCAGAAATGCCTGGTTCAGCTGAGGGAATCACCCTCATGGGGGGCTGGAGTGTGCCCAGGACACACTCCCTGCAGACAGCAGCACTGACAGGGACAGGCTTCTGCTGGGCTTCTCCTCATCTCTGGTCTTACAGAAAGCAGTGCAGGCAGGGTGGCTTCAGTGTTCAGTCATATCGGGTGTGTAACACTAATTAAAGTTTGTTTCCCTTGCTTTGGCAGGATTTGGGGATGCCAAAGCTCCTTTGAAACACAAAGCAGTGACGTGGCATTCAGCACAACTGGGGAACCCAAATGTGCCATCTGCCACCTTAGAAAGTAATAAAATAAGGGAACAACTCCTCTGTGGGAAACTGCTACCATCCATGGCCAAGGAGGGGCAGGTGGTCTCCATCCCCAGGTGCTCCTCATGTCTCTCAGAGGCAGTGGTGTGTGCAGGATCCTCTCTGCTGACTGCCTGTGTCTGTGGCTGGATGCTGCTGCTGCAAGCTGGGAGTCACTGGAGCTGTGTCCTGCTGCTTTCCAGGCTGCAGTGTGTGATGCCTTCATGGTTCAACTGCTGAGGAGAGCAGGGGCAGCCCCCAGCCCCAGCTGGGCCAGCAGGGTCAGGACACGAGGACACAGCTGCCAAAGCAGCAGGGAGTGCTGTGCAGGAGCTTCTCACAGAGTGCAGTTATTTGTTCATCCCTCCTCCCCTCCCCTGGGAATATCCCCTCCCTAATTTGGTCCTTGGTTTGCCAGGAACACACACTGGTAAAGAGGTCTGAAAAGTTATGGTGATGTCTATTCTGTGGGGTCACAGTATTTCCTTTGTTGTTACTCCTTTGTGCAGCTCTGTGCAAGGCCCTTGCAGGGGGCACAGCAGCAAGGTCCCTGTGTGACAGGGACAAAACAGATTTCTGTGGTCATGGCTGAAAGGAAAATGTGACTTCTTCCCTTGCTTTGTGACTTCTCATCTTGTTGACTTGCTGGTGTGTTGCACGAAGCAACTCATACCGATTTTCTTTGCATAGTAGTAAAGGCTTTTCTTGGTGTGGAAAAAGCAGAGTGTAGTGGGGAGGATTTATCATGGGGAGAAGAATTTTGTGGTTGTGCTGGCTGTTTGGCAGCTGTTCCTTCTGGAGCAGTGAGCAGGAATGACAGGCTGGAGCTGTGGAGTGGTTGCCCCTTTGGAATTTCTGGCTGTCCCCTTGAGCAAAGGCTTTGTGTGGTCAGGGTTAAAAAGCCAGCAGGGCCTTGTGATGGGGAAGTAGGATTGCAGACACCATGGAAGCAGTTTTCTAAGTATAATAATTTTTTTTTTTCTAAATAGTCACCTGTAAAGACTCGTGCCATGGGTTGGGCTGTGGCCATGCTGAGGGACTTCACCCAGCTGTGCCCTGCAGCCATCATCATCTCTTGGAGGTTGTGGAGACTCCTTGTGCTCCCAGGGGCTCTTTCAGGGCAAATTATTGTCACAGGTATCCATGACTGCACCCACACTCTGCCTTTATCTGCCTCATTGTGTCATAACCCCTGTGTCCCATGTCCATTTTCTCTGTGGCTGCTGAGACAGCCTGGGTGTTATGTGGTGGCCACGGCCTGGGACATCTCCCTGGTGGCTGCACTGGAGGCTGGAGAA
Source organism: Cisticola juncidis (assembly GCA_013400215.1). Lineage (NCBI taxonomy): Eukaryota > Metazoa > Chordata > Aves > Passeriformes > Cisticolidae > Cisticola > Cisticola juncidis. The sequence continues at coordinate 155,671 of VXBR01006261.1, read as the reverse complement.
GGCTTGGACTCAAACAGGCAAGTGAGGAGCAAACAGAGCTGTTTGGTGGTCTTACCTCCTTTCTGGCCAACTTTTAAAATCCTTTTTGTCCTGGGAAGGAACAAGCTTTGAGTGCAGCAGAGCAGATTATCTAATTGGGACTGCAGGGAGCAGGGAATGCACTGGTGCTGTACCAACACCCCAAGATGTCCCCAGAAATCTGCCTGGGGGGGATCTGTGTAGCCAGCTAAAAAAAGAAACCCAAATGAAAGGTCCCCCAATAACACAAACCAAAAAAAGCCCCACTGCCCCTACACCAAATTTTCAAAAGGACCAAGCCAGTTTTTGAGTTGACTGAAGCCAAAATGCTCCCAGTTGTTCAGCTGGCAGACATTTAGTGATGTGGTCTTAAAACGTCTCAGGAGGACAGAGCCTGCCTTGTGCCAGGGGAGGATTTGCCAAAACAGAGGGATCAGGGAGGAAATGCAGCTTTTCAGGTAAGCTCCTCACTCAGTGCTGTTCTTGGCTCCCTCTCAGAGCCCAGTGTGCCTGGGCAGCCCGAGTGAACGCCTGCTCCAGCCTGCCCCACCACAGTGATGGGCTCCCTGTGAGCCTGGCACAGCAATTAGGCTGAGCAGTGTGGTACAGGCAGGTCAAAGGAGCCAGAGGGAAGCTTGCTGTTCTCTCTCCTGACTTTTCCTAGCTTCTGGCAGTAGCTTCCAAAATGTTTGCTGGCCCAGTTTTTGAGAGATTATATAGGAAATGCTCCTGCACCTTAGCAAGAGCCTCAGCCTCAGCAGTGGAGCTGAGCTGAGTTTTACCTGCTGATGGTTTTACTTACCCTGCTTTGAGCATGTGGGAGTGTTACAGGCAGCTCCTGCTCCCTGAAGGCCGTGGGGAATGTTCCAGGATTCCAGCACTGAGAACTGTGTGTGCCTGCAAGGACCTTTCCAGGCTGCTGGGGATAAAATGTTGAGGCCATTCGTGAAACAAAGACTTGCAATCCAGGGAGACTGGAGTGTTTCAAAATGTGCCTCAAAGAGCCAAATGACCTTTACAGGTTCCTAGCTAAATTTAAAATGCTTTCCAGAGGCCTGGCAGTGTGGGGCTGGCTGGGGGCAGTGGGAGCAGCTCGAGTTGGGGTGTGTGCCAGGCTCCCTGTGGCAGTGAACGCCTCAGTTAAATCCCACAGGTCTGGGTCTGAGTCAGGGGTTTGATGTGGGCACCTGGCAGCTCCTGGGCTGGGGAGGCTGATTCAGCCCCTCTGAGAGCTGGAAGCATCTCTGTGTTTCAACTCAAAGGTACTTGAGTACCAGCCCTGGCCAAGCTGTGGTGTGAGATGAGGACAGGAGGTGTGGGGTGCATGTTTGCATAATGGGGTGTGTGGTTTTTAGGGTTAGATTTTATGTAGGCACTGAATAAATGTGTCTAAATATACACATGTCATTTCCTCACAGCACTCTCTATCCCCCCCAGCAATGAAGCTGGGAAGATAAATCAAGATAAACCAACCCAGGTGAGCCAGGGCACTGTGGGTGAATGAGCCGCACTGGAGTGAGCTGGGGCACAGGGCACTGACACCTTCAGGGGCCAGGGCTGGTTTGAAAAGGAATGAGAGGCTCAGAATTGGGATGGTGGGTTAGGGCACACACAGAGGGCATGGCATGTTCAGGGAACAGGGGCACTGCTGGAAGCGCTTCTCCACAGGAACTCGGCTGCTCCATGTGGGGTCAGCTGGGTGTGATCCCTGTGGGCAGGCTGTGTATGTGATGTGTGGGGTTCCCTGTGTGTGTGGGGTGTTCTGGGGTATGTGTGCAGGGTGTATGTGATGTGTGGGGTTTCCTGTGTGTGTGGGGTGTTCTGGGGTGTGTGTGCAGGGTGTGTGTGATGTGTGGGGTGTCCTGTGTGTGTGGGGTGTTCTGTGTGTGTGCAGGGTGTATGTGATGTGTGGGGTTCCCTGTGTGTGTGGGGTGTTCTGGGGCGTGTGTGCAGGGTGTGTGTGATGTGTGGGGTTTC
>VXBR01006261.1:102868-153570 GCA_013400215.1 Cisticola juncidis | reverse complement strand
TGTGTGGGGTGTTGTGGGGTGTGTGTGCAGAGTGTGTGGGGTTCTGTGTGGGATGTGTGGGGTGTTGTGGGGTGTGTGTGCAGGGTGTGTGGGGTTCTGTGTGGGATGTGTGTGTCTGCCCCAGCTCAGGGCCCTGCCAGCGCTTTCCATGGACACAGGGACTCAAAGCCACCCTCCAAGAGATTCCACTTGTGCACAGAGACTTTGTTTCGTATTTTATTGAATTTCATTTATATTAAATTAAAAATATATTTCTGACAGATTCATGTAACAAAAAGGCAGAACAGTTTTCAAATTGTTCAGCTGGGATGAGCGTGGGTTGATGCAAGGTGGGTCGCAGTCTACATTTGCCTGAACAAACAGATAAAGCTCTACCCCAAGGACCATGAGGAGAAACTCCGGGCTGCACACGGGAGTGGGGAATAGAACCACACAGAGAGAAGATCCACAGGTTTCTTCCCAGCTTCCAAACAAGACAAAAGGGGAAGGGAAAGGAAAAAAAGAAAAAACCCGAGAAACCATGAAAAGGAGGGAAATTATGCTAAAATATGTACCTAATATTAACCCAGGTCAGTAAGTATTTTAACAGTGTATAATTCCCAACAGCTAAAATATGAGAAACGAAAGGTTAAAGTAACATTACGCCACACACGATTGGCATACCCTACTGTGTAAGCAAGTGCAGAAAGTCTGAACACACCACAACAGTGCTAAAACACGGAATCACACAGAATGCTGAAAATGGGACTTCTAACCAAAACCAGAAGGTGGGAAGGGAGAGAAAGGAAAGGGGAGGAGCGGCTTAAATCACAAGCAAATTACCTATATACAAATCAACCCTAAGGACAATTATGTTCCAAACAATGGTGTTCACAAGGAAAATAAAAGCAACATTATCCTTATTTACAAATGCAACTAGCTGTGTCTTTAACAAGCTATAAAAATACTATTCACATTTTCAAAGTAACATACAGTAGGTATTGAATTTCTTTTTATTTTTGTTTCAGAAAGGCAGCTAACTCTGAATGCATCACTTTGCAAGAAATGAGTGTCTTCCCCAACGTGCTGACACTTCTCTTCTTCTGAAGGTACTTCATAAGGCAGAAGTATTGTTGTTTTATGTGGTGGCTCTTTCAGAACACGGAGGATTGGCAGAAAGCCAGACCACCCCCTCTGTGCTGCTGGTTCTTCTGGGCTGGGCCATGCTGGCACCAGGAGTCCCCAGGGGCTCAGTGCCATCCCAGTGTCCCCTGCCAGGTGGGAGTCTTTGATTCGAGGGGACAGTGATGCCACACCCCGGGCCTGAATTTGAGCCTCATCTGAAAAGTCAGTGGTTCAAGACCACCAGGTCAGGACATACAATTTGGCTATCTCTGTTCTTACAGAGAGACTTCTTTTCCCCTCAGTTTCCCTTCCCTGTACAAGGACTGATACCTATTCAGCAATCCCAACTTACAACATTGGGGAAGTAGCAAAAACCGGGCAAAAGAAGGGATTAAAACCATTGTGAATAATGTATCGAATGGGTACCAATTTCCACCTTGAAAATGGTATAAAAATCACCAGTTTTCTCATTCACCTGCATTTTCCTCTAGCATTGCCCCACCATGAGTACCCCCACAAGAGTAGCCAGCGCCTCCCTGCCATGCCATGTCCAGAGAACAGTGAGTTCATGCATTCAAAGTTAGCTACCCCTACACAGCTGCTCAGTTAATAATCGACCCATTTAACAGCAGGACCAGTTTATGCTACATATGTCAGAGTACCTTACCTCGAAAGAACGGCCTACGTATCTACACTTAGAAAATACCAGTCACAGTTCTCTGCTGTGGTGATCCCAAAAGGGCTCAGTCTTCAGAGTGCTGGGACAGTACAGTGCTTCCCACCAGGAGAGCTCACAGGCTGAGCTGGGACCAAACTGCTGGCAAAGGGCGCTGGGTGACAGCCCCTGTGACCCTGTCACACCTGAGCCAGCAGCCTCAGGGGGCTGGGCAGGATGCACCCTCACCCCGCAGGCTTCATCCACACCACCACTGGAGTGTGATTTCATGGCTTTTTATTGGTGAGGGGAGAAGAACTGGGACACAACTACTCACACTGCCTTACACAGCTCCCCTCAAAACCTCTCTGTGCCAAGGTCCACAAAGCTCACTTCTAAAATGAAATAATTTATATTATTTAGGAAGAAAACACCCAGCTTAGACTCCTCTTGTTTCCTGCTGGGATGTCCTTGGGCTTCCCCCGCACCCCCTTTCCTGTATTGCTGCCCCAGACCCCAGCTGGAGGCTGCCCTGGGTGGGAGTGTCCCTCTGGCTCTGGTGATCAGGAGATGAGACTGGCCACAGCTCAAGCCCCCCTGAGCCCCACCACCATCAGTCAGAGCTGGACACTCACTAAGTTCCCCAAAAAGTGCTCTGCGTTGTCCAAACTTGCAGGCAGGTCCCAGCCATCACTGCAGCAGCACTGCCTGCCAGTGCTTTCCTCAAGAGCAAGGACCCTACCATGGGAACAAACCACTATTCCACACAGTGGTAAAATAAACTGTGCTAAAATAACATTAAAACTAACATGGAGACATGATCATTGGACATTTTAGAGTGGTGCTCCTAACCACATAGCTTTATTCTTGTTATTAGTTCTCAGGCTGAAAGCCCCATTTGTAACAGTGCCCTTTTTCACTTTATAACAAATACTTAGCAACAGACAGAAAATAAAATTAAGAGGGAATTCTGCACACAGAGTGGTGCTTCACTGAGTCTGCTCTGTGGGACAGCTGCAGCTTCCTGCTGGATGGAACACAAGCCCTACAGCCACCCTGCCCTGGCTTTCTGAAACACAATCTGAACCCAAATCCAAGATTTTTACATAACTCCAGATGAGCTGTTTGGTCAGCAGCAGAGGTTGAAGATCCACAGGGTGAGGCTATAGCAAGTGACAGCTGGGAATGAGCAGGGGCAGGGACTTCATGTGCCACCACCTTTTGGAAACACCTTGCCAAAGGGAACCCAAGGTGACCTTGTCCCCTCTAAGATCCAAAGAGGTGACTGAAAACTGCAGGCCTGGCTCCCAGCATTCTAAAGCCTCTGTTTCACCAGTCCCCCTCTAGCCAAACATCCTTCCAAGCATGTAAACATCTATGTGAGCTCCACAGTTCTGAAAAGCACTCAGGAAAGCAGGGTGGGCGCCCTGAGACAGCAGCTGTGCAGCGTGGAGGGAGCAGCCACCCCTGACCCGTGGGCACTGCCCAGCTGGCAGCCCTGGGCACCTCTGCTGCTGTTCCTTCCTCCCTAGAGGGCTGGCACACTGCAGGGGAGTGTCCCTGTGTGTCCCTGTGGGTGCTGCAGTGCTGTTCTCTCTGTAAGGACATGCCCAGGGTTCCCGGGCTGCCAGGGAAGCACAGCTCATGCCTCCAGTCATCCTGGGGAATTGATAACCTTGTGCCAGTGTCCTCATCTCCCAGAGAGCTAAAGGAGCTCAGACAATCCCATTGCTCTGTCAGCTGCCTCCATCATGGACAGCACCTACACAGACACACAACCGGACAAAAAAATAATTTTTTCTTTATCATCTGTTTTTCCATCCCCAAGACCAAGCTGTATTTCTAGGCTGCTTCACCTCATAACTCAAACTTCTCTCCCCTGTGCTGCCCAGCTCTGCCTAAAGCTATGGAAAGACTGGATCCACAGAGTCAGGGCTGAGCTTCTCTTCCAGAGCTGCCACTTTCCTTCCTGTGGCTGGATTGGTGGCTGAGGGTAAGATCTTTAGTGGAAACAGGTGTCGGATCATTGCATGTGAGTCCTGTAGTCAACAGGCACATTTTGTGCCACATCCAGGGGTAATACAGCCTTTCTTTGTACACAGAAAAGGATTTCAGGGTACCTGAAACACACCTATATTGGCTCCTATTGCAGATTTATTTCCATCTCTTGCTACCTGAGAGAGACAACCTGTTTGAAATACAGTTGTAAATACTCTGCTACGTCTGAGCCAATGGCCATCTAAAAATCCCTCCTGGCTCTTTTGCCGAAAAAGAAAAACCTGAAAAGATCTGAAGGAGTAAATGTAGAAGCAGTTGGTTTCAGTGAGTCAATTTGCCCTCATCTGCCTGCAGTAACCCTCAGGTAGGTAATATCAGCTAGGACAGGTAGCACTGCAAGAGATCAGGAAAAAACATAAGCTGTTCTCTTTCCTTTAGCTCCTTGCTCTGTGCCTTGGAGAGCCACACTCAGGTAAAAACGTGCTCTTGAAAAGTTGGCCACTGCTCTCCTGTCACCAAGCCATGACAGGAGGAGGGAGAACATTTGTAAACAGGGGACTGCATTCCAAACCCCACAAACCCTAAGTGTGCTGTGCACAGATACTCCTGCAGCACTGGAGTGAAAGACACCCAAGGTACTCCTGCTGACACCTCACCTGCTGCTTTGTGCTGACAACACACAGTTTGTGAATGGATATATGTGCTTTCCCCCACACCTGTCATTGTGCATTGAAGAGCTCGGCCCTCTCTTTCATCCCATATGAATCCCAGTGGAATGCTTGCCATGCTTTTGCCATGTGCACTTGCCCAAGTTCTTTCACCAAGCCAGCAGCAATTCCCAGTAAGGCAAAGATGGAGTTGGGGACAGCCAGGTGTTCTGCTGATCAGATTAAAGCAGGCAAACAATTCTGCTCTCAGCTCCCCTTTCTCTTTTTCTTTAGCTGTGATTAAACTCTCTCTTGCAAAGAGGCAGAACCTGCCAGCTAAGCCTCAGGAGCCTCAGAACTCCTCTTCCCGAGGAAAGGGGAGGGTTCGGGTAACTGCAGCTCTCTGGGTTGTTCACCAGCAGCCTCAGCACCACACAGGCCCTTCTGCTGGGCAAGGGGCAGGCACTGGCATGGCATGGAACCCAAGGGCCAGTTATGGCTACTGCAACTCAAACCAGCAGCTCAGAAAATGATAATTTAAAAAAAGGTGAAGCTGCAGTGTGTGGAGTTGTCCCTCATCCCGAATCACTGTGTTCATTGAGCCTCTGCCTGTCCTCTGCTATCCCAGACCCCACTACCACGGCTCTGCAGGGCTCATCCTGGCTGCCAGGCAGAGCCCAAGCTCCTGTTCCATATTTCCTGCTGCCTCACTTGCAGGAACCTCTGCATTTCCATGTTACTTAACATATTATAGCACACCCACAGTCAACAAATAAAATTAATAAATAATTCAAGCCTTGTAAGAAATGAAACGTTAAACTGTTAACCCCCCCAGTATTTACATTTGGATTACCCCACAGCTTGTTTCTAACACGAGCACTACTTCATGAGCAGAGGAACAAAGGGGCCTCACCTTGTGTGAGCAGCTCCATCCCAGTGCCTGCCTCTGGAGATGTGCCTGCCTCTGAGTCCATCTCTGAATTCCAATGTGTGAGCTGCTACATAACTTCATTTTATATTTATTTTTCCCCATTAGGAGTTACTCTGTTACAGGACTTGCTCAGGATAGATGAACCTTTCTCCACCCAGCTGTGGTACAGCAGGCAGTGCTGTGCTGCAGGGGACAACCCCGTGGCTGTGGGTGTCAGCATCAGCAGCCACCAGGGCCTCTGCCCCCTCTGTGCCCCAGCCCCTGTCCCACTGAGAGGCTGAGCAGCTACCAGAGGCACCAGAAGGGGCCCCTCAGGCCAGGATTGTGTCCATCTAGCCCAGGACAGTGATCTGCTGGCCATTTGGGCTATCACCACAAACCACCATTTGACCCGAGATCTCCTTTCAGCAGCTCAAAGATCTGTACCTGCTCTTTCTGCTTTCAGGACCTTCAGCTGTGCACACCTGTTTGCAGCTGGCCTGGACACACCTGGAGCACAAACAGCTCACTGGCTGAGCCAGCCTTGGGATCACACACAGTTTGTTTTCCATCCACAAGGGCAACAACCAGCCCAGCTTTATCATCTCTTCACACCTTTGGCGAGCTGACCCTCAGCCAATAAGCTTCAGGTAACTATTGCTTGTTTCTTACCCCCTTCCTCTGCTTCCCTAAGATTAAAGGTGGCAGGCTGTTGGAATGGCAGGAATTTAGAGGAAGGTGATGCCACTGCAGTTGCTGGTTTTGTTGCCAGGTTAGGTCACCCCAAAGTTGTCAGCCCTAGCATAGCTCAAGTGCAGAAACTGAGATACTGTTGCATAACCCAAGATTGCCACGCACCAGGTGTTGCTTATTCCCCCTAAAAGCCTTGATGGACAGAGACAGGCAGACCTCCAAGGGTCCCTAATAGCTCCTTAAGGTGTTTGGTGGGAAGCAGGCTCAGAAATGCTCCTACACACGTGGTCCTGGTGTGCCAGGAGCCAGCCTGGGTGTCTCCAGCCCCTGTGCCTCCTTTCCCAGCTCCATCTGCCTCAGGTCTCTAAAAGCGTCCAGAACTCTGGTTTGAAAGAGATTTCCAAAGAGGAGCAGGTCAGGGGGAGCCTACCTAAAAACTGAGGTTGATAAAAGCAGAACTAAGTGCAAGGAGACTGACTCGTACTTATTTACATTTTTGACAGAAAGCTCTGCAAATCATGCACATTTGACTTCTCAAACCTCATATGCACTGTCTTCTGTGCCCGAGTAATCCTCCTTTTAGAAAAATGGTATTCTGCACTGTGCTGCAAGCCAGAGCAGGACCTTTGCCTCCCCTGATCCTTTCCAGGGTTTGCTCTGCTGTCCTTCCCAGAGCAGCAGGAAGAGCTGGCTGCTCTGTCACTGTATTCCCTGAAGCAGTCACTGCATCGGCCTCTCAGAAGTGGCAGACATCGTTCCAAAGACTTGATTTGCTTCGTTTTGGCATTTCCACAGTCATCCTTTACAAATAATTTATATTTCTTCTTTAATTTAAAATTATTATTTTGTATTTTGCTGGTCACTTCCATATTGCTTCATTCAAAATCCAGAAAATTCAAATAAAATCAGAGGTTAAGTGCAAACTATCTTTCCAGTGAACCGCTATGTGCGTTTTCTCCAGTCCAGTGTCTGTCTTCCAGTTTAAAGGACCCTTCCCACCCCACCCCACACAACATCAAATTCTTCAGTTCTCTGTCTTGTCCTCAGCATTGCCTGACAGCATCCCCAGCTCCCTTCATGACCATGGAGAACAAAAAGAGGGAAGAATTAGTGACAATCTTTTGAAGTGTTTATAGTCAGCAGGTATAAAACAGGAAAGAAAAGCTTTTGGCATACAAATCTTCATTTCTTGGTCTGTTTTTTAGCTTCAAAAGGAACATACTGGAGGTGTGGTTTTGTTACTCTCTTCTGAAAGGTATTTAGTGTTTAAAGTGTTTGTTGTGTTGGCACACGTACAAAAATGATCATGTCAGGTTCCAGCAGGAGTCTCTGTGGCTGGGAGTTGGCACAATATCACGGCGTGGCTCAGAAGAACCGTTTAGCTGGATGTGGGAGTCACATTATCATTTCTTGGAAAGCCACAATGAAGATCTGAATGGTTTTGAAAAGCTACGTTAGCCATTTTCAGTTGCTGGGATAGAAAGTGTTAGAGAAAGAAATTGCATTCTCAATCTCAATTACTACGCTATCACACAGGATATAAAAATTGTCCGTTTTTCACCCTGATGGAAATTGCACGGAGATTTCCAGGAATGCTGTACAGACTCTAATCAGTTCCTGCTGAAAGAATCAGCCCTTCTGTGGCTTTCCCCACAGTGTCTGGTGGACTCACTGAGAACAAGCTGGACAGCAGCACTGCCACTGGCCTTTCCTGGTACCACCTGGCTCCTCTGGGCATCCAGCCCCCTGCTCTGCCGACAGTGGGAAAGGCCAGGCTGTACACTCCTTCTTCCAGTCTCTGTCCTTCCTTCCTTCCAGCTTCCCAACCCAATCTGCAACCAACTCCAAGACATCCTTTCACTTAGAAATATCAAAAATGAGTGAACTGGCAAGAAGAGGAAGCTCATGGGAGAAGGAGAGCGAGGGAGGATGGGCAAGGGCAGGGAGAAGGGGAGCGAGAGAGTACGAGTGAGGCAGCTAGAAGGGGTTGCCTTTCCACGTGGGTGGGAGCACGGCCACTACACCACGGTGTTGCGGTGTCTGTAGGGCGGCGGGGGCAGCACAGTGCCAGGCTTCAGGGAGAACTCGGAGAGGTATTCGGGATTCTCTGCCACCATGGGCCGGATGCGCCCGTTCTGTTTGTAAAAGTACTTTGTGCTGTACTCTTGCAGGTAGTCCGGGTGCTGCAGGCTGCTCCGTGGGGGCAGGCTGTGGTTCCAGTAGTCTGGGTTGTCAAAGGCCTTCTTGGCTTTCTCGGGCAGGTTGTTCTTCAGGTACTCGGCGCTTTCCAGGGTGTTGGCAAAGGTGTTGAGGTACAGGGGCTCGTTCACGTACTCGTCCTCGGCCTTGGGCTGCCCGTTGGGAGCGCTGTGGTACTCAGGGTTATCCACGGCCTGCAGGTCTCCATTCTTCCGGCGGGACACAAACGGGTTCTCTTCCACGGGGTTCAGGTAATCTAAGGAAAGACAGAAAATCAGTCAGCCAAGAGTGGTGGCAACCCATCCATGCAGCGTGACCAGGAGCAGCACTTGGACTAGAGCATCCTCCACCTCAGTCATTCCAAGAACTCCAGATGGGATCAGGAGCCAGCTACGCTGAACACACCCCTGTGAAAAACGAAGTGTTTGCAGGCTAAACAGACAACAGGGGTTCAAACAGGTACCTTGGAAGATTGACTTAGCAACGAAACTGCAGCTCTTACTGAGCCACAGTGCACGTGCTCCCCTGGACTCCTCTCACTGTGATCTACAGACCCCAACACTGACCCACTTCTGCCTCTGCAACCTTGGACTTGTTAGCAAAGCCCCTGCTCTGCAGCCCTTCCATCCAGAAAACTCTATAGGAATCTTAGTTAAGCCTCTCTGCACAAAGCCTATCCCCAAGGGCTAACTTTTAAGATAGCTTCATTTCTAACAGGACAATTTGCCTGATTAAAAAGCTTCCATCCCTGAAGGACAAAGGGCTCATGCACATTATGAAAAAAGAGTTACACAAATGAGCCCTGGAAAGGGAACAAGAGAGCCTTAGATCAGCTGCAGGAGCAGGTTACAATTTCCTCAGATCACCTGCTGTGGATTAACACCCCATTTCCAGCAGCACAGGGCTGCTCAGGGGCTCTGCACACACCCCCACCAGGTCCTGGTGCAAGGGATCATTTGCTCTCATCGACAATGGGGCCAGAACTGTTAAAGGCAAAAGTTCAAAGTGCAGTGAAAACCTTTGGACCTGTAGCTGTCACTGAACTTGAGCTGAACACGAGGAACATTTGTTTTTTTAGTGTGACAGCCCAGCAGTGCTTTGATTTGAGCCCTGCAGCTGGCATGGAGCACAGGGTGTGTGGCACACCGTGGCAACCCTGTGTCTGTGCCCTCCTGAGCTGCCACTGCCACATCCCGAGGGCTCAGGTGGCTCCTGAGGGTCCCAGCACATACCTGTGGGCTCACACAAAGTGAATCACTGCAAGGGAGACTCCCTCAGCCCCGGGGCTCCCTCCACTCCTCCATCATGTAACACAAAGTGGCTCCCAAATTCTTACCAAACACAGTAGTGACTTGCCATTTACATTTGCACTTATTAATTTCTTTAAAGCTAAGGCAAAGCTTTGGAAGCAAATGAATGACACATCCCCTTACATCTAAATGACTGCTATCATTATTTCAGGAGGAAGAAATGAATGAGGGCAAACTGGGAAGGGCAGCACGCTGAGGTGGCACGGATTTAGGCAATCTTCCCCTTGCAGTGATGTTCCCTTTAAAGCACATCTTGTTCTTTCAATCCTAGGCTTCTCTTGGGTATAAAATGCCAGCTGTGTGTATCAGTTCTGTGGCAGGTTCAACATGACATTTACCAAGCACAATGCTAAGAATAGGAAGATCAATAAACAAAGCAAAGTTGGGACTATGGCTAGATATGTCCTTTCCTTGGAAATAACTGAAGATTTGTATTTGGGTAAGAAGGGGACTTGGGTTTTTTTCATTCCTCTAGTTATTTCTCCAAAAAGAAGTAAAAGGGGGACTTACCAGCTTTGACATAGTGCACATTTGAGCATTTCAAAGTAGAAAATTCAGCAGAGAAAACCAAATCCCCATGTAAAGGAATATTAATCTACTCAGAATGCTTCAACCATGATGGGTAATTAAATTAAACCATTTTTTAGATGAAAAGCTGTGATGTACAAAGAGAATAAATGCAGCCAGGCTAGGCCAGGAGGCTCTCTGGAAAGGCAACACTTACCTGTTTTGGGTTTGTCTCGCATCGGTGTCATGTACCCGTCCTCATCCAGCTCTCCGCGCACGGCGCGCTCGGGAATGAAGATGGTGGGGTCGGCGCTGTACCTCTGGGTGCTGCTGTCCTCCTTTGCCAGGGCTGCCACCTGCTTCTTCATGGTGCCATTGCAGCAAGAATCCTCAAAGATCTCTGCCGTGGCCCCTTGGGCAGCGGGGGCCTCTGGAATGATGCAGCCCGGGGCCCTGTAGGGCATCGGCACCTCCGCGGCGTAGCCGCCGTCCCGGTACACAAACTGGTTCTGTTGGGAGGGAGAGCAGCATGGAGAGGGGGCTCCCGAGGGAGCAGCTGCCACAGCAGCCACAGCTGTGCCCCCTGTGCCTGCCCCTGCTGCGCTCCCAGGCTCTGCTGTGCACCACAGAGCATCCGTCTGCCCCTGGGGACAGAAACCGGGCAGCAGAGCTTGGCTCCTACTGGACACACACGGTGCAAGAGGGGAAGGGGGGATCTCCTCTCCTATTACTGTGGCAAGCTCCCTGATTTCTGACCACAGCCCTTTAAACCTCCTAACTGGGAAATCTCCACCTGACTGGGGATGGAAACCACAATCGTCTGTTTACTCCTGGGGTGATGCTTCCAGTGCATCATGGGGTCACCCACACACGTGCCATTCCATCAGGAATGTGTTTGTGTTGGCACCTCAGCTCCATGGTTCAACTCAACCTGACATTCTGCTTCTCAGCATGGACATGCAAGGAACTGCCAACATCATGACCTATAGACAGGAAGGAAAGATGTACAGAATCACCCAAGCCTTTTACCTAAATGCTTTCTCAAGAAAAGTTGTCAGAATTTTGGGTGTGGGTCCTTAGAGTTTGCACATGAATCCAGGCTGAGTCTGGAGATCTTAACTATTTGATTCCTTATATATGGACTTCATTACCTGTTGGCTTTTGGGCCATTTATGAAAGAAAAAGGAGTTTGAAAAAGGAAAAAAAGCAGTGAAGAAAGGAGAAAAGCCTAAAGGATGGAGGCATAATGTGAAATACTCCTGACATAGAGGTGTAGGCAGGAGCAGGGCTGTGTCCAATTTCACTCTAACAGGAAAGAAAATTGGATGATGGATACATGAATGAAACAAGTCACATGAGCTGTATGAGCTAATTGGGAGAAACCTGCACATCAGTCAGATTTTCTAACTGCACCCAAAAGTCAAATTCAGCCAGGGCAAATGCCTCAGCCCACAACAAGCTGTGCCTCATCAGTGTTACGCAGAGCTGCTGACCCCACCTGGGCTCTGTGAGTGAAGGCCAGAACAGAAGAGGGAACATAAGGCACTTTACCAGATGTTAATTTTTTAAAGGGAACAGACACCAACTACACTGGGCACTGACTTTGCAGCAAGCCTCCAGCTGCATGAGTTGCTTGTGCTGGAGGATTGTTTGGGACAACTGGGAAAGTCTGTTTAATCAGGGAACACCTTGAAAACTGGAGATGCTGTGGTTACCCCCGAACCCCTCAAGATTTACAGTCCACTTGTAATGACATATGGGCAAGGACAGGCTACAATACAGAATCTGTTAGACAAATGGATAAAAACCATCTCCTGAGCCTGCAGATGCTGCTTTAAAGCCCTACTGATGGCTCTGAGACACTGCACTGTTGCTTTTTCCTCAACCTGGAAAGGAAACTTGAGATAATTTTAGTGAGGAGGTTATATAAGAGTGGATCTTTATGTGAAGGGCTTCAGGGGCAGTTATGGAAACAGGTCCACAGAGCCACACTGGGATGTATCACACCCCTTCCATTTACACCTCCCCTTTTCCACGCAGGCACTCCCACAAACTTCCAAGTTTGGCTCATTGATTCTGGATGAAAAAGGCCAGAGCTCTCTTTGAAGTACTTTCAGTTCACATCTTTCAGTGATGTCTTGAAGACAATGTAGAAAAGCAAGTCTTTTGCCAGTAGGCTTGACTTCTGCACACTAAGATCTCTGTAATTGTGTTTCTGCATGCTCCTTTAGTGCTCTGCTAAACATCTGTCATGCAACACCCCTTACCATAGAACCTCACACATGGCTCTTCTCCCCCACTGCTGTCTGCACATTTTTTTTATTTCTTTACTGTTTTTCCCCACGAGCTGATACCCTGTGGCCACTGTGCCATTAGAAAGCAGGCAAAGAAAACAGCTGTGGTGCCATTTAGTTGGCTTGAAAGTTTAACATCGTTGTTTAGGTGTCCTTAAATTGACTGGTAATTGCAATGTGAGGTCATAATTTTGTAGGCTTCCAAGATTACCCTCAGACAACTCCTATTGGTCAGGACATGAATCACACTGTGAGGAGAAAATATATTTGGATTTTACCAGGTGAAACATAAATAGCTCATTTTGTATGTGAAATCAAATTTACTTTGTTGATTTTTGGCAGTGGCAGGGAGGTTGTTGTTTTTGCATTTTAAATACTATCTTGAAAAAAATCAGCAGGTGTTCCTTTACTGAAAAGTGCTAGAATTTGGATTTCTGATCCTAAAAGTCTCACTGGAATTATCATGTCTGTCTTTTTCGGGTAGACAGAGACCTTAGTGGCTGGCTGCTCGAAGACCTCACTACATAAGCCTACTTAAGAAGTCTCATACTAAAACAAAAAAACCAAAAACAAATGAATACTGGCTCCCGTTTGATGGTGTAATGTGTGTTATATCCATTGGTCATGGAGTGCACACATCCAGTGACAGGGGAGCTCATCCCACTCCAGAAGGAGCCTCACTGCTGTAACTGCCCACAAGCAAAATGCCCAAGATTTCATTCTGTATGCCACATGATTGGATTTTAGGCAAAAACATGACAACATGGAGAAAGAATAGAACCCGAGAGAACGTCTCCTGAAGGTTTTATCCAAGGCCCTCTGGAATGAAATACCAGTGACACATCAGCTGTCAGTACAGATGTTTCACTGGGCCCCTGGGTTCAGGTCAGCACTGACCAACCTCTCAGCTTCAGAGGAGTCAGCACCACTTTCTCTTGCATAATTTTCTCTCGTAACAACTGTTTCTGTTTTCTTACTTAACTCATAAGGAGTTAACTCTCTTTAACTCTTTCAGAGCAATCCATATGGATTGAGATCAGGCTGCCCCCTAGGACTAATTTAGTCTGGACTGTGAACAGTAAATGGCACAAACAAAATCTTGGCACAGTGGTATGGGAAACAACTTACACACAGCACTGAGTATTTCCTGTGCTGTTACTGGAAAATACCAGACATAAACCATGTATTTTCTGTTTAACACTTCACCAAGAGGAGAAGTCAAAGATGCCAACACCGCCAATGAAACAATCTCTGAAGAGATGCCCAGTTTGGGCACAAAACTCAGTACCCAGCTACACTGACAGGCAGAGGCAGGTGAAATGCTTTTCTGCAGCCTCCTCTCTTCCAGCCTGATACCAGGGCTGGAGATAAAAGCATTCTCCTGCTGCATGGTTCCAAAGGCTTGGAAACCCAGCTGTTCCCTGGAGCTCAGAACCCACATCCCTCCTGCCTCCAGAGGGGCTGACCAAGGAATTCCAGCCGGCACAATGTGCACCCTGAGCTAAGCAGGACACAAGGAGGGAGGTGCAGGGATCCCCTGTGCCTTTTGCCTTTAATGCACAGACACCAATGCATCTGAGTGTCAGACAGAGCAGGGCAGGGACAGAGACAGCTGGCAGTGCCTTTTCCTTTCAGTCCCCTCCTGTCACCCATGAGTAGCTTTCTGCCACTCTCTTTCTTAACACACTCTCCAAGACACTTCACAGGAAATGGCACCTTTTAACTGAGCCAATTCCCTGCAATTTGAAAGGCACAGGAACCATTTCCCACCTGTTTAACAATTCCCTGTGGGACAGAGGGGTCAGCGCTGCCCCTGCCCCTGTGCTGTCCAAAACACAGGGCCAGCAGCGTCTCCTTTTCTGTACAAAGCTCCAGCTTCAAATCCCAAAACAGGGAAAGGATGGAGAACAGGACCGAAACCACAAGACACCCATGATTTGTGATTGTGACATGGAAGACAAAAAAAAAAAAACAGGCACAAAAGAAAGTTGATGAGTGATGCTGGGAGGAGCAGCAGCCCCCTCCTATGTGCACGCTGCACTGCCATCTTCCCCAGCCTGTTTTATACAGTAATCAAAGGATATTCTGAGCCTCTCAAAATGCCATCAACCCTCATTGAGAATGAAATAGAGCACATCTCCATCGAAGCCTTTACAGCAGTAATCATTGCCACATGCTGGCCTGAACAGGGAGCTTTTACAGACAAAGATGGGTTTTAAAAATAAAATAAAAAAGCCTTCCTAAAATCTGAATAGAAACTTGATGATAATCTCCCAATTTTATTATGCAAGGGGGAAAAGAAACCCATAATTGTGCTCTCTTGGTCTCTTAAAGCAAAGAATAGGCTTCTTGATGAAATGCTGAGTTGATTTAGAGCAGGGCTGAGGTTCTGGTGGCAATAATAGTCTAAAAGAACTAACCATCCAGCTGATTTGGATAAAATAATCATTTTTCAACAGTCTAAATCTACACTTCATCTGTGCCTCCTCCCACCCCTCCCAACTGCATCTTTTGGAGAGTCTTTTTATAGCTTTGAAAATTATATTCCCCTCCCCTCCTGCAGCATTCAACAAGAAAGACAGACTCTACTCTGGCTAACAAAGGGCGTTTTTTAGGCTGTGCTGGCATTTAGCTCCACTGCATCTATGTTTAGAATGTACAGTATTTAGTGTTTATTTTACAGGCTGCTCCAGAGTCCTCCCAGAGCATTATCCAGGAATCCCACTGCCCTGGGACACTGGGCACTCTCCACCTTGGGGGCCAGACTGGTGTTCCAGGGCAACTCCCTCAGCTCTGCCTGGTGCACTTGCAAATCATGCCCCTGTGTATTTTTTAGGTGCTTTTATTATTTTAAGAAAACCACAAATAGTGTTCCTCACAAATGGATATTTTCCACTAACAATTTCTGCTTCACATCTCGTCACAGAAGGAAAATTTTCTCCCAGCTCTCATAATTATTTCCTGACTCTCAGTCCACTTTTCCATCTACTGAATTATGCAGAGTTGTTTAGCTTGCTGTTTTCCAAGAATGCCTCATCAGTGCAGTGTAAAAATATTTATTACTTACCCTTTTTATATCTATTGACTTTTTCTTTTCAGGACAGAAAAGAAAAGGCATCAGCTGTGAGCTCTCTTTACTGTTAACACAGCCAGCAGCTATTCATGGACCAAGCAGATGCTGCCTGATTTTAAACCAGTTTATATCAGAGCTCAATGAATTTACACGTACAGCACAGTCTGCCACCGATTCCAGCCAGCCTGCAGAAAGTGCTGTGAGGTGGTGAGTTTGTTATTAATCCATCCTACAGTTTGTAGAGGCCAAAACACCACCCTGCTCTTCAGGAAAGTCTCTGACTCTTTGTGCCTGAGTGTGACAGGAAATAGCTAATGCATTTTTAAAAAGCACAGTCTCAAGGCACTTCCCTGCAAAATCACGAGTTAATTTGGCCAGTTGGTGCTGATAATCAGTCCAGGCTGAGAAGGGTTTGCTCCTTGACAGATAGCCCTGATTTCAGCCAGCCTGTCTGCAAAGCAAGAAACTAACTGCCATAAGGCACTTGCAAAGAATCCTCTGTGAAGACCCAGGAATCTTCTGTTCCATCTGAGTCCTCCACAGGAATTTTCTTCCTTTCTCCCCCAGCAAGTCTTACAAAGGTATTTAGATACACTTGTTCTAGATACATGTATTTTGTAAGAAGCTTTCCTTTTTAATGTAAAATATTAAGGCCACAATAATTTTTCATGTAATATATTTTACAATGTATTTTTGCATGCTTATTCTCAGTACTTTTTCACTCTGAGCACTGAAATTAGGCTGACTGGTGTTAGTATGGGTTCATCTGCTTTTCATGGACAAGGTCAGCCTGGTGCTATCCACACTTTCAACAAAGACTAGAAACACATCCAGAAGAATTTTCCAGAAGAAAAAAAGGTAAATAGGTAAAAATACTTGTGATGGTGTGCCAGACACCAGCTAAACACTAACAGCTCTTGGGAAGTGCTGAATGCAAAAGGCAGAGCAGAACAGGCAGGAAAATCCTGCCTCTGGAATGTCATTGAAACACAGGAAAGCAGAAAATGGGAATTGGAGCTCTTGAAAGGGGGCTTGGTGGAATTGGGGGCTTTCAGAATTACCCTAAAGATGTGAGGGCTGAAAATGCAGCCAGTTTCTCCTAGGGAAACACACAAAATGTAGTGTTTAGCAAGAGGCACAGAGAAGGGCTGCACACACACATCTCTAAGGGATCCTGCAGTTTTAAAGGAAAAAGAGAGTTAATGTGGAGTTACTCAGTGCAATCATCTGAAAGGCTGTGAAGTGCTTTGAGTCAGTGTCTACTGCGTTCACCAGACCATCTGTTCTGGCACCGGAGATTTTACTGCCACGCTTGCATAAGGAAGTGACAGAGGCAAAAAATTGACTGCTAAGGCTTTCAGGAAGTTTTTGGTCACCTTTTAAAGAGCAGCAATTAAAGAAAAGGGAAATAAAAAATTATAAAATTCCACAACCTGACAGACTGCCCTAAGAGGCATCAAATTTAGGGGGAGTTTTGGTTATATTACTTTTTGGGAAGATACTGCAGAAGCAGAAAGGTGACAACCCCCACAAATAAACCAAAACAAAGAGACATCTGTGTAGCCATCATTTAACAGCAAACACATGCAGATGGTAACATCCTGTTTAGCCTTTTAAGCAGAAGAATCAGAGAATCACAGAACATCCTGAACTGTAAGGTACCCACAGGGATCACGGAGTGCAGTTCCTGGCCCTGCACAAGACACCCCAACAATCACACTGTGATAACCAGAGATTTCTGACAGCTGGCAGCTCCTGAAATCCAGCACAAAAAAGTGCACAGCAGGCAGGAACAGGAGCCAAACCCTGCTAAAGAGTCAGCATTAATTGCCCAGTAAAACTGTGATGTATTTTCCATCCCACCTGATACAATCAAGACAATCCTTCTAAAAGACAAACTCCACCTCAAGTAGAATTTCTGCTCTTGATGCAGAAATTAAGAGACAAGAGACTCTTGTCTATGCTGTGCCAGAAGGTTGGAAAATGCTTTTAATGGCTCCACATAGCCTGGAGGTCTCCTCACATACATTTTGGTTAACTTCAAGATGAAGCAGTTTTACTGCCATCAGTGCCATGTGGCCAGGACACACCTGGAGAAATGACTGGGGCAGGAACATTTAATTGTCTTCTCTTACAGGAAAATAAATGGGGATCAGGGGCTGCTGAAGCCCTGGACACAAGAGGAATCATGGTCAAACCACAGCTCCCCCTGATCCTCACTGTCCCTTCTGGGCCGCCAGAAACTGCTGCCTTGGGAGGGCTGACCTGGAGCAGAGACTGGGCAGAGCTGGAGAATAAAGCAGGGATTTATTGAAAGGCCTTTAGGGTACACCTTGGGCAGGACAAGAGCCTGGCCAGGGCTACACCCATGGTGGACCCAAAATGGTCGCAAAATGGACCCAAAACGGTCACAAAATGGACAAACGGTCACAAGGTCTGACACTTCGATAAGTTTTGGTCCATTTGCATATTGGGGTTTAATTATCCAATCACAGCTTTGGGTTGTAAAGTCCCATCCTTCTTGTTTTCTCCCTTCAGTCCAGCAGTGTTTGTGCTTTTGGGCCTGAAACTTGTACCCACTGTCCTTGGTGTCCAGCAGGAAAAGGATTTGTTTTGTGTCCCTGCTCTGTGAGAAGAGCTGCTGACCCTGAGTGTGAGGCTCAGATCTGCACCCCTGGGCAGCAGAGTCTGAAATACATGGAAGCTGAAACAAAGGCATCACCTCCTGGCATTGCCAAGGGCCGAGGACACTGCACTGCCAGACCCAAGGCCTTGCCAGGACTGCTGCAGTGGCACAGAGATTCTACTCCAGTGTCCCACAGTCTGCTTTAGCCAGGCAGGATAATCTCCATGGACATATGGATTACACATCTCTGAAAACAAATTGCTTGATTTAATTGCAAGGTGGGCAGGTGCTTCCATGATATGCAGCGTACAGAATAAAATTACAGGGGCAGTATCAGTGAGTAATAAAGAGTACAGGCAGTTTTCATCAGGAATTAGCCAAGGATTTAGAGCAGAAAGCATGGTGGGGCACACAGAGTGCTTGCAGTATTGGCATTATCTCTGCACACACAGGACAGCCCTCGTAACAAACACCTGAATGAATCATCCAGTGGATGTGAATGCAGGACACTCGAGCACTAGCTGGGGTCCTGTGCTCATGGAAACATTGCCGAGGATACAGCTTATCTCTCACAAGCACAGAGCTTCTAAAACTCCATTTTTCTGGAGTATCTCTAGACACTGGAAAATAAAAACTGGAAAGAGCCAGAGACAAAATTGCAGCTGTAGAGTGCCAGATCCAGCGAAAGAGTTCAATTTAGCTTAGGCTGGTAATTTTTATTTAAAAGCTGCTGCAGTCGCAGAGTGGACTTCACAACAGAGGCCAGTGTTAAAGGTCAGAGCCTGTGCAGGGCTCTGCTCCCAGCAGCACAGGTAGGAGGGAGCCAGTGTGGATGGGATGGAAATGCTGAAGCTGTGGCTGATCCTAGAGATTTATAAATCTCTGTAAGCCCTGGAGGATGAGGGATGTGGGACTTCCTCAGGAGCTGGCAACCTCCCAGAAGCGTTCCCTGTCTCCAGGGCTCCATCCATGGGCTGCAGCACTGCAGTGTTAATGCACACACAAAGAGCTCTTTCCTCCCCATGGGAAGGAGTGGTTCACACAACCCTCCTCCACTGGGGCCTCTCCCACCAAGAAGCTGCAAGGATTTAGACCTGAGACCACTGCAGGGAACCTTCAGGGCTTTCCTGAGGAAGCAAACGCTCCTGTTCCTTCCTTCACTGCTTGACTTCAAAGGCTACGTGGGAGAAGGTTCATGATCTCCTTGCTTTCCTCCTGCCCACTTCTGTCCCCCTGGGGCCGTGCTGCTGGAACATTCAACCAGCACAGAGAGGGAGCACAGTGCCCTGACTGACTCCTGGCCACTAAAACTGCCTTTGGAGCAGCTGAGGTGGGACACAGAGCCTTTCATGCTTCTTATGCCTGAAAATGGCCTGGAGATCACACAGCTCTTGCCTGTTTTCCATCTCCACAGTGCCTCACAATCTCCCCACAAGATGCAATCTGCCAGACACAGTGAACACAAACTCCCCAAGCTGAATCCATTCATTTGGTGCCCATGGCTGCAGCAGCACCATAATCAGTTTGTGCAATATCAATAAACAAGCATATATCAGAGCCTGTCCAAAGGAAGCACCGAGACAGAATCAGACAATGCAGGTAGAGCTCTGACAGCACTCCAATTCCGTGTGATTCCTGTAGCTGACACCCATCTGCACTGAACTGTGCCCAGCAGATGCACAGTGCCTTAAATCAATCTTCACTAAAAGAATAGTTAACGTACCGAGAAACTGAGTGCCTCAGAAACGTGTGTGCACACATGTATTACTGGATATTATTATCCAGAAAACACCTCTCTGCACAGGAAACCAGCAGTGCTGGTTTCAGCCTGGCCCTCTTTGACCTCTCTGATCTGGTCAGACAACTTGGCTCACAAACTGAAAACCTTTGGCAAAGGGTGATTCCAGCTTTGTTTAAATGTTAGATTATTGTGCAATGCCAGAGAAAAATTCCCAGCAACAGGAGTTGCTAAGAAGAGGATACAGTCTGCCCACTGTCATTAAATTGAATTGCAAAGCAAAGCTCCCACTGTCTTTGGTGGTACAAGATCACAGTTTCAAACCAAGATGGGAAATTGTAAGCTGAGGAAAGGAGACATCATGTCAAGAATGTGATGGAGTCTCTGTATGGCAAAAATAAGGCCTGGGGTCTCTTTCTGCAGCTCTGCTGAATTCAAGGAGAGGACATGTGCAAGCTGCAATGGAGTGCTTTGAAGGTGGGAAAAGTCTTTGTGAAAGTTATTTGAATTTTCATACAATAATACCATCACCACCACCATCACTAATGTTAATGAATAAAAATAAATGCCTGTGCTTTCATTCCATGAGTATCCCAGTGACCATGTTTGTTGCCCAAATAAGATGTTGTAAATAAATCTTTCAGAATATTAAACCCAGAATTTTTATTGGAATTCTCTCAGCTCTAGTGGGCTCCTCAATGGGGCTGGTACCAAAGACAGAGGGCAGAAGGAGTGACAGAAAAAGCAGAAGAATCAGAGAATCACAGCAAGGACATTTTTCTGCTAAGCCTTTCTCCTTTAGACGTGTCCAAGTGTTTCCAGCAGATATGGGAGAGAGATGAATTTTCCAAACCCAGGATGTCAGACCCTGCCCTCTCAGCCCTGTGTTGGTGTAAGTGGCAGTACAGCACTGTGTCACACTGAGCTCCAGTGATTTACACCCCTGTGACAGCCAGCACCTTCCAAAGGTGGCTGCTGCCCTTCCCTCCGTTCCGCAGAAGCTGGCAGGAAAGGAAACAACCTCTCCAGAGAGAGCCAGTAGTAAACCTGACTCATTTCAGATCACCATCAATCAGCTCCTGTAGCCACAAAAAGAGTTTCTCGCTTGCTGCTAAATCATGCATTGTCCCCACTTCACTGCCTTTCAGTGATGCAGGAGAAATGCCACATGAACCCAGACATCTCCAGCTTCCTTACCGTTAAAACAGCAGCAGTTTCCTTCCAAACTGACTATTAAGGTCAGATATTTCTTCCTTATTCCCAGAAAGCACTGATTTCCTCAGGAGAGGGTAAAGAGCTTCCAGTGGGGCATGGATACTGGCTCAGATTATACTCAGCTCTTCCACTCAGCTCACACCTGGCTATGAATTTGGAACTACCTCAGCTAAGGATATGTCTAAAAGGTGTCATGAGGAATAAGCACCAGCATTTCCAAGGGGCTGTACTTGGTATTTCAAGTGTGACTTTGGAACAAAAGGAGCCTGGAGAGAAGACAAGTCCCTATTTAAAACACACATGATGCCCATGTAAATGCCCTCATGTCAGTGATGCATTTCCCCACCCATCCCTTAGGTATGTGGGAAGGGGTGGGAACTGAACTGGTAAAAGGCTGGAGCCAAGCACTGAACAGGCAGAGTCAGACCTAGCTCAGGAGGGAACACAGATGCCAGATTCTGACCTAGCTCAGGAGGGACACAGATTGCAGATTCTGACAGCTCAGGAGGGAACACAGATTCCAGATTCTGACCCAGCTCCTCACCTGCAGCAGGGCACAGACAAGTGGGACAGGATTCAGCCCCCCAGAGCTCACACAGCAGGGCTGACACTGCAGCTGTCAGGGGTTAGTGCACAGAGAAAGTCACCTCCACAAAGTAACTCATCCTAAATGCCCAGGGTAGGCAGCTACATGCGCCCCTGCTGCTCCAGGAACATGAAATGAGGTCTGGGGGAAGAGCTTGAATTGTATCCCTGTCCCTGAGTGGCTGGAGTTCTGTGAGCTGAATTCCCCCTGGAATTCCCTCTGTGCCTCAAGTCCCCACGGGCAGTGAAGAGCATTTGCTGCCCTGCCAGGGAGGGTGCAAAGATCAGCCTGCCAACATCTGCCACGTGCCCAGCACAAACACACACTTGGGAAGGGGGGCTGTGAAAGCATCACATGCAAACAGGAAGAGGGGCTGGGTTGGAAATCTGGCTGTGGACACAAAAGCTGCATTATCTGCACATTCCAGCTGCCCTCAGTGCCACCAGTGCCAGCCCTGCCAACACAACAGGCTGGCACACAGGGCTCTGCACTTCCTGGCCACATCACAGTGCAGAGGCGGCACTGCTTGACTTCAGGAGCCCCAGCTGTGCTTTCAGCCCAAGCTGAGCCTTTGTTCACTCCAGGCTGGACCGTTAATTCAGAATTCACTGGGGCACAATGAACAGGGAGCCCAGTGACAACATTTTTATAGCCCCTCTCCTTACAACAGGAGCTGGTAATTCCCAAGGCAGCGCTGGCCTGTGTTGGATTGGTGTGCTTAAATCTCCCCCTGTGCTTTTATAATAACCAATATTTCCTGTCAGAGTTTGCTCTTACCCTGTTGGAATCAATTCTTGTCCTGGAGGTGTAGATGGGAGGAGGAATGTTGAAGGCTTGAGGAACAAGATACTCTTCAGCGTCCATCATATCTTCCAGGTCTTCCTCATCCAGAAGGTTTTGGAAGAACTTGCTGTCATTTGGGCTTGGGAGCTTCATACGATCATCTCCCTGAACAGATTGTATTGAGAGAGGAAAAACATCAAAAGATGGATTGATTTCCCAAAGAGAGAATTTCAGCCTTCCCAGTGCCTTGGCAGCCAGGGGGCAGGGACCACACGTGCTGGTTTGTTTGTTCACAGAATTTGTGGGTTTGTTTTGTCGTTGGTGGTTGGTTTGTTTTTTTGTTGTTTTTTTTTTTCCCTGGAAGTATGATGACAAAAAAGGGATTCACTGTGTGGATCAATCAAAACCATGTTTTTTGCATTCCTGTGACTGAACTTTTGTTCTTTCTTCTCTCTTTTTCTCCACACAAAATCAGTTTCTGACCCAAATTGACATATTTGGTGAAATATCTCAGCTGTTTAGGCTCAAATAGGAGGGGTGGGGAATTACAAGGAAACTGTTGTGTCTGGATGTTTGCTTTATTTTAATTTGTACTATAAGGGAGTTAGAGGAGAAATTTCTCTCCTGTCCACATGGAAAGTTCTGCAGAATGTAAGAGAGCTGAAAACAGCAAAAATCAAACCAGGGAACAGCAGTGCCTTGGAATAACACCTTGAGCTTGAGGGGCAAATCCAAGTGTGGATTTGTGGCACTTGGCTGGTGCCACAGAACATCCCAGAAGGCAGCCCATGCCACAGACAACCACCAGCCTATGGCAACAATGCTGGACTGCCCTGGCTGGCTGGGAGTGGCCTCCCACAGCTCAGGAATCCCCATGCCACATGAGGAATCCAGCAGGGAGTGATGGCTGGGCTGTGGGCTCTGCATGCAGAGACGTTTAAAAGCTCAGCAGCAGGTTTGTGATGTTGACTGTGCTGGTGGCACAGGATCCAGTGCAGTGCAGGGACCCTGGATTCTCCTCCAGGAGCTCACACCCTCTGCAAGGAGCACTGGAGAGGTGAAACACCCACCAGAACAAGCAACAGGGCAGGGAAGGGCGGGGGAGAAATGCAGGAAAGAGGTTTTTGGAATAAGGAAACATGTCCTATCTAACAAAGTCATTTACTCAGACTGATTTTTCCAGAATCAGCTGAACTTACAATTTACCACAGTGGGTAACTCCTCACTCAGTTGGGAATTTACCACTGCAAGAGGAATTCCTCATTCAGGACCAAAATTCCTCTGGACTATTATTTACTTTCCACCCATCTTTCCTTGTGCAGAAGCTGAAGGAGAGCAGGATGATGCACAGAGTGCAGGACACAGCACAGGTCACCTGGCAGCTGCACCCAGTGAATCTAACAGCACTGTGGGGCTGGCACTGCACCCAGCCATCCTGGCACTCAGGAGACAGGAATGATAATGGCTGTGCCTCAGGAGGCTCTTCCCGCAGGAATTCTTGGGTGAGTGTGAGGCTGAGGATTAGCTGGGTGCACTCTGCCGTTTGCTCTGTGATGTGGAGCAGATACAGCACAAGAACAGCATTCCCTGCATCAATTCCCTTGCTCTGGTCTCCAGTGTTTCCCCATCACTTTTAAGTTTTCCTTTTCCTTTGAACTGCTCACACAATGTGCCCCAAGAACCTTACACGTTGTGTGGCTGGAGTGTGAGCTGAATAAGCACACACACAGGTCCAGAGCGGAGGACTCATGGCTGTACTCAGCACACGCAGCTCCAGCCACCTGGGCTCTCCAGGTGTTACATTCCCCTGTGGGAATGGTTTCTCCCCGCAGGGACCCCTAGAGCTTATAACCATGTAGGTTGACCCTTCCTTCCCTTTCTGACCCCATTGGCTGTGTCCCAAACTGCCCCTCCCTGACAGGAGCTGAGAACAGACCCTGTTCCTCTGTGCACGCCCTCTTTCCCTCTGGACACCACCTGGAATGAACATCTTACTGCAGCTGAGGGTCAGAGCCTCTTTTGAGTCCTTTGTCCTGTCCATGGAATATTCCTCCAAAGCCTGAGAAGGCCTGAGCTAGCACTGGAACCTCAGAGGGGTTGAAGGAGGATTTATTTCATCCAGGTACTGCCCTGCTGCCACAGGGCAGCTTATGGGATGAGGGATGAACCCTTCACACCCTGTCAGGGCATGGGAAACCCCCAGAGCAGTTTATGGGATGAGGGATGAACCCTTCACACCCTGTCAGGGCATGGGAAACCCCCAGAGCAGTTTATGGGATGAGGGATGAACCCTTCACACCCTGTCAGGGCATGGGAAACCCCCAGAGCGCTCAGGGTGTGAGGAGAACAGAGA
Organism: Cisticola juncidis; assembly: GCA_013400215.1. Taxonomy (NCBI): domain Eukaryota; kingdom Metazoa; phylum Chordata; class Aves; order Passeriformes; family Cisticolidae; genus Cisticola; species Cisticola juncidis. The sequence continues at coordinate 128,879 of VXBR01006261.1, read as the reverse complement.
GGGGAGCTCCTCCCCAGCACTGGAGGTACCAATGAGACACAACCCCCTTCTTCTAAGAAACTTCCAAGTTCACGCTGTGAAAAGAACCCTGCGTGTGATCTCAGCAGTGCAAGGGGAAGACTCAGCCTCATTAATTTTAGAGCCAAAGAAGCCCTTGGTCTAAAAATAGACCCACTGTCCATCAATGGACGAAATTTGTCCCTGGTTTCACAAGGGAATGCAAAGCACTGAGCAGCTTGTGAAGCCAGAGCTCTGTATGTGCTCATAAACACGAGCCTAGGAAATGAATTTCAGATTGTTGCATTATTAATATTGTTATTTTTGAGATACTGGCACTGTCCATTCTGCTTCCTGTAGAACACTGTGGTCACAGTTTGCTGTAGGTTCAAGAGCACCTTGAATTGCAGCAGATCCCCAGGCAATGCCCCAAGCAGTCGGGTGCTGCAGACAGAACTCTTTTCCCAGCCCCGTGGTACTGCAGGGCTGCTTACCTGGATCACCAGGTACCTCTGAGGGTCCCGAGCCATCCTAGAGAACTCAGCAGCCAGCTCCTTGAATTTTGGCCGACTGTCGGCGTCAATCATCCAGCCTGGATCAAAGATGAGAAGGAAAACAGTTAAGTGTCAGGGGTGGAAATAATTCCCTTTTCTTAAATGCACAAGTTTGAAGTGCTTGATAGCTCTGGCCCAAAAAAAGTCACAATAAAGAACCCAGAAGAATGCAAAGTTAGAATTCTATGATGCATAAAATGGGCAACACCTGGATTTGGCCAGACTAGACTGTTCCTTACTGCATGGAACTTTTCTCCATTTGCTGGGCTCCTCTCTGCCCCAGAGGCAGCAACACAACCTTTCAATTTTCTCCACCTTGCATGCTTAGATATCAGCAGTGACTGACTTTTATTAAGGATGTATCTCACCAGATGGGACATTTTTGCACTCAACAAAGCCCTTGCCCAATTTAATTTCCACACCTCCGTGCACAGTACAACTGTTTTCAGATGACACTTAATTTACTTCTAGTTGTCCTTTCTTTTTGCAGGGCTTTTGTGTACAAAGCAAAAGGGAAAGGAGTATATATATGATGGATGAGATGTCTGTATGTTAATCTCACTTAAATTAAGCCAGAAATATCAGAGAGACATTTCTAATTCTTTTTAAATTAGAAGCATAACCTTGGAGGATACTGTCAGAGAGGGAGTATCTTTGAGACAAAAAGTTGGAAGAAACCACGTGGAGACTTTTTTCCTTTTTTACTGGAGTAAAAATATTCATAAATTTTTGTACCGGACTAAGAATGATAAAAAATAATCCTGTCTATAGCATTTCTCCTATTAATTTGACTTTTTATTATTACAGTTGCAATCACCATTCTTGCTACTAAGAATAAAGCATTCATGATTTCCTTCCTCAATATTTGGAAATGGGATTTCTCCTCACAGCCTTCTCTGGCTGGGTATCCACGTGCCATAATTATGTTTAACACTATCTTTTTTTACATCAGAATCGATTGTCATGGAAATGACAAGGGTTTACACTAACAATCATGCAATTCTGACTTGACAGCAAGTACATGAGATAACATCTGAGAGCAATGAGAAGCTGAGCTAACTCGGCCCTTCATGGCCAGCAATTGCAGAATGGCAGAAGATGTGCAGAAATGGAATTTACAGTGTCCTGGCAGGCTCTCGTTTGGCAGAGCAGCCTGCCCTGTCCCCCAGCTGTGTCAGACTCCCTGTGCAGGTGTTCTAAGCCAGTGTCCCCCTCACAGGGTACCAGAGTGACAATTCCTTACACTTCACCATCACCATGTAGACGTCGATGGTGCAGATGGGGGGCTGGGGCAGGCGCTCCCCCTTCTCCAGCAGGTCGGGGATCTCCCGCGTCGGGATCCCGTCGTACGGCTTCCCCCCAAAGGTCATCAGCTCCCAGATGGTCACTCCTGGGCACAGAAACAGGGGTCAGCTCACACCACACAGGTTCCAGTTCTGGACTGCCATCCCTTCTCCCTCACCTGCTAAAACCCTGGAGTTTTTGGGGCCAGGAGGAGCTGGGCAGCTACAGAGAGCTGAGCTGCCATCTGCGCTCAGACCGTGACAGGCTGCCACTCAGACACTGGGAAATGGAACCAGCACTCTGTGGCAATCTTCAGATGCAGCCTCCCTCATTTTTATTGCTCTAAGAAATGGCCTGAGAGACCTGAGGCACACCAGAAAGGTCTGAGACAAATGAGGGCTGGTAAAGTGAATGGGTGCAATAACAGAAGAATGCATCACACTCTTTTATCAAAAAGGGAAATGAATGCCTGATGTACTCTATTATTTTAAGGGGAAAAGCACCGATGTTCCCTAACTCAGAGCATCAATTTCCCACAAAGGTACAGCACTGAGCACCATTAGGGCATTGGCTTTGCCTTGTAAGTCTTTCACAGGCACTGCTATCATTTTTTTTCCCTTAAATCACCTTATGGATTTGAGTTTACAACAGTGCTGTACTGCAAACCCAAGATTCTCTTTGTGAAAAGCCATAGGATTTGTTTTGGCTTCAGAGCTGGAAATAAAGATCATACATCATAAGTAAAAGAATTTGTGCCTGAACAGAATCCTAAATATTGAAAATGCTGCTCTCACACCATTTTGTTTAACTTTTATTTGTATTGCAAAGGTCATTTCAAGCACGCCTCAGATCAGTGCCGTATTCTGACAGCTGTCGTGCTAATGTGAAAAGTGATGGGCAAAATTACCCAGTGAGCAAACCATATTTATTTCACCCTCATTCATCTCCTCATTGATATTAAATAACTGTAGCTTGTCAATTGTTTATGGTCTTTTCCTTTCTGATTACAGATGTTCTGGGCTTCCTGCATTTAAAATGAATTTCAATAATGAAGGCATATTTTTCCCGAGTGATCCAAGATGCACAGAATTTGAAGAGAAAGAGCAGCTTTATGAGATCAGTTGAACTCTCCCAGGCTTTTTTCAGCTGACTAGGAGAGGGCAGCTCCCAGCCACAGCAAAGAGTGTCTTTTGCTGCTACCCACAGGTAAAAGTGAGTAATGAATAGAGCTGAACACCCTTTTGGTTCCAAATGACATGGCAACAGGAAATGCAAATAGCACTGCATAGCCCCAGACACTGCTGCAAATTCCCCTTTACAGAGGCAGAGATGATTTCATTAGCAATAGCTGTGCCAATGAACGGGCAGAGCCCTAGCAGAGGTGGCAAACAGCTCATCAGAATAACCATTAGCAACACTGAACGAACACCTCCTTTCTCAAATATGACTTTTTCTGTGTGCGTGCAGCTCACCAATTCCCAAGTTATCTGGGAAATTAAATAGAGTTTGTTCTAGTTAGTTTGGAGAGCTTGTGTCTTCCTTTTCTTTCCCCTGCCATATTTGCTCTGTATTATGACAAATTCCCTTTTATCTGACTCTAGGTAGAGAAAGTCCCATAAGCCTGAAAATGTTTTTTGACATTCATGGCTTTTAGAGTTGAGCTTTTCAAAGGCTGCTGAAAATTGTGACCTGCAGCTGTATTTTTATGAATCTGTGGCTAAGCTGAAGGAGGTCTTCTTCTGTCATAATAATCAGCCAGACTGCTACCAGAGCAGACCTAGAGGCACTCACCCCAGTGGGGAACGTCACGATAACATTTTTCAGTGAGCAGGGCAGTAACACAGGAGACAGTAACAATTGCTGCTTAGAGTTACACATTTAAAGGAAAGAAAAACAAAACCTGAAGAGCAAACGCCTCTGGAATTAACTCCTTTGAGAAAAGAGGGCATCTTTGACATACCAGCACAACTTGGTTTAATGCTTCAAAAGACAGGGGTTTTTAAACTAATGATGTGAAGATTTACCATAGCTCCACACATCACTCTGATGGGTGAATTTCCTGTAGTGTATGCACTCCAGAGCCATCCACTTAATTGGCATCTAGGGAAGGACAAGAGAAATGTAACCTTAGAAATGCAGCATTAAAACAACACAACAGATCCTGTATGAAGACAACAACTTTCTCCCTGCCTCCTTCAATGGTGAGCCTGAAGAAAAGCAGCACTGTCCCCCAGAGGAAAAGGCTGTTCCTGCCCTCTGGAATGGGGCTGTGCCTCCTAAAACTTGGAGGTGAGAAAGACAGTTACATGCAGAACTTGGGATATTTACTGATCCAGAACCAGTGGAACTTGTGTTTTCATCAAACCAGGGTAAAGAGGGAGCAGTGCAAAAATTGCATATAATTCCCCTAAACCTGAAGTGCAGCAGAGCAGGTAGAATGCAGAAGCTTTTTTTCTTTAACAGTTTGCAATTTGAGATAGCAACACTGCTATCTGAGCTGTTCTCCAGTGAGGCCAGGTTACAGTGCAGTGACCACAACACTTCACCATCATCATCATGACGGCAAACAGGCAGTGAGGAGAGCTGGCAGTGCTTTATTTAAACTCCTGATATCTGTTAGAAATGTGCCAGTTCTGTGTGCCTGCACTGCAGTGAGAGGAGCTGCTCCCCACACGGAGCCAGCACCCCACGTTCCTGCCAGGGAATCACCTCGGGGCCAGCTCATCTCTCTGACAGAGAAGGGTGTGCAGGCAAAGCAAACCCATTCCTGCCCTGCATCCCACCCTCTGGAGAGCCTGTGGGAATGGGATTCTTCCCATTCCAGGAACAACCGTGCAGTCCATGAATTTCTGCTGGACAAACACTTGGGAGATTTTTACCTGCCAGGGACTCGTATGGGTTGCCTGCAGTTTGGAACTATGGAAGAGGTACTGGAATAAACCAAAGGGATGAGTAACTGCAGGCAAAATGTGAACAGATGGTGGGTGTAAAAGCAGAGGATGTGTCTTCATTCAAACCCTTATGAAACTACCTTCCATGAAGTTCACTAATGAACATAACCCATGGAGTTACAGCAAAAATAGCACTTGTAATAAAGGCTGCCTTAACTCTTGCAAAGACAGCTCATCCTCCCCCACTGAACTCTGCAGAGTGCATTGATTTCATTCCCACTGTATCCCCGGTGGGAACAGTTGCTGAAGGAGCAAAGCTGCCTGTTAATCACGGGATAACTCGGGTTGGAGGTGGCTCAGGAGGCCTCCAGTCCCACCTCGGGTCCACAGCAGGCTCAGCTGCCCAGGGGATTAGGCCAAGTTACTCAGAAACTTGTTCAGTCTGGACCTGGAAACCTTCCAGGATGGAAGCTGCACCCCCTCTGTTGGCAGCCACTTGATTGTCCAGTCTGACCCTCCCTTAGCATGCTCTCAATCCAACGGGATGCTGCCAGTGTCCTCTGGATTTCACAGGATGCTTTTCTGGACCTGGGAATGATCCATCTGACATAAATCCTGCTGCAGAGCTCTCAGCAGGGTAACAAGGCCAAGACACAGCTGCCAGGGAACAGCTGGTTTGCAAGGATCCGCTCTTCTTCTGTCATTCACTGTCAGATGGAGGAAGAGGCTGAGGAGAGGATTACAGAAATGAAGGAACCAGGGAACGCTGCCAAACCCCACCTCCCTTGCCAGAGGTCTCCTTCCATGGGGAAATGGGAGAGCACTGGTGGCTCCTCCCAAGCTCTCCATCTCCCTGAGTGACCTGCCCAGGGCAGCAGCCACACAAACAGGCAGCAGCTCATCCCAGAGGAAAGCACACACTGCCAGCAGCTGCTTGTCCCAGACAGGGGCATGAGTGAGCACAAAAACCCACAGACAGCAAACTGAACATCCAGGAGAAGGAATGACAGGTGAAGCAAATCCCTTGGGATTCTGTGACAGATTGAAGTGGGGAATTTCAAGATGTTTAGGGAGCAGCCAGAAGCACCACGTACTTACTGCCTTCTGAATTTTATTGTGCATTCATCTGAAACTGGCAGAAATGAGGGAAAGCACTACAAGGCCATGGTGTTGGCTTGCTGGAAAGTAAGGGGGGAAAATTTCTGGTTTCAAAATGATCCTCGAGCTGGCTTTAGTGGCCTGGCATTCAGCATGGTATTGGAGAGGTGGACACAAGACAGAACATACTCAGGCTCTTCCAGTGTGATAGAAGAGCTGAAATGTCATGTTCTGTGGCCTTCTCTTTTGTTGTCACAAAAGTTCCTTGTCTGGGAAAATGGGACTGCGTGTTATTGAGGTGTATGCTGGCCAGAGAAAGAGGCTGGGCAGGAATGCCCCAAATATCCATCACTCATTGAACCAGAGTATTCCAAACAAGACACAACTGGAGCACGTGAAAAAAAGCTAATTCTGAGTGTGAGAACTGCTCATGCAATTCTATTTCAGTGCCTGGAGAAGCTGACTGTGCAAAGCCTGAGCAGCTTTAGTGTGTGCCCTCACGAGGCAGGGCTTTGTTCAGTCTCTGACAGTCCCACAGGGACACCCTGAGCTCAGGAGTGGCTTTGGGAGGTTTGTCACAGCACAGCACATTTACCCCAGATGTGTCCAGCACTCACCTTTCCCCCATCAGCGTTGTACTCCTTCTCATCCCCCTCCAGGAGCCTGGCCAAGCCAAAGTCAGTGATTTTCACATGGTTGGGTGATTTCACCAGCACGTTACGGGCTGCCAAGTCGCGGTGCACGAGTCTCCTCTCTTCCAGGTACATCATTCCCTGCAGGAATAACAAGAGTACAACATTGCTAGTAAGTCCTACATGTTTTTTGAGAGCTGACTTTCACTGGTGGCATGTCAAATGGCTGTTCAATTATGAGTATTTACAATGAGGAAATGACTTAGAGGGCAGAAGTTGAACATTGCTCTTGCTCTCCACAGGATTAGATGACCTTGAGTTAGTCCAGTATGAATGATTCTGTAAGATTCAATTACCAAAGGGAAAAAACCCAACAAAATAATATATAGATAACTCTTTTGCTTCAGCAAGCCTAAAATCTGGAAATGTGGGACAAAGAAAAGAAATATTATGGCCATTGTTCTTCAGACAGGAAATCTGATGACCATAAAAAATAATCAATTTAGCCAAAGCCCCCTAGAAATTAGACCACACTGGGAAACAATCCCAGCTCTGTTACATCCTTGACAAGTGCCTTTAATTCAAGATAAAGATTCTCGTCCATCTTCACATGGTTTTTAAGTTGGTCACAAATTTTCACTGTCCTCAGTGGATTAGAAGGAAAACAATTCTTTATTCCAAGTGCTGCAACTCCCTCACCTTTTCACTCCCTTGAAATATTGCCTGTAGTATTATAATAAGGCATTAGATCAATGGTCCCTTTTTTTATGAGCATATATATTCTGTTAGGAGTATATTGTGTTAACAAGCCCATCCAGCTGCCTTTAAAGATAAGGTAACGTATACTCAAACTGCCTGGCCTTAACCTTATTCTCATTCTGATGGGAGACCCAGCACCTACCATCAGTATGGAAATGTGCACCATGCTTTGTGACACTGAGATCAACACCAAAGCTCGGTGCTATTAATTACAGGACACACAAAGGATGGTTGGGCAGGGTTACAAGCCTGTAATTTCATTAAAAGGCATTTATAGCATTAACCACCATTATTAGAACTTAGAGATGAAATCACATACTTGACAATTGCCTTTAAGGTTTCTCTTAATGTATTAGCTCTGTATAATATATATGATAATTTTTAAAAAAGTCATTGCTGAATACCAAAGAGATCATATTACCCCATAATACGGATGATAATTCAGAGAGTCACATGTAGTGATTAAAATAACCAGATTACTCAGTGCCATGGGCCTGATGTCATTATCCTTCACAGTCCCCATCCAAGGCGCCCAGCCCTGGTGCCCAGGGAAGCTGTGACTGCCCCATCTTTTGACCATCAGAACTGTAAGTCTTTAAAAGAATAATGTGTTTTGACATCAAATCAAAAACGCTAGAAAAGAGGACAAATCTCATAGGCTAAACAATTGTGAGTCACACAAGAATCACACCGTGATACCAGCTGAGAGAATTCTGCTGGCATCAGAATATATCAGGCACAAATAAAATTATAATAGATTTTATAATAGATTGTAAAATCTTTAGTAGATTAACTTGCACCTATCAGCACTGAAACAATGTGAAAACATCGCAGGTTTCTTTCGGCCAAAGTGAAAATACAGAATTTGTCTTGTCAAAATGAACACAGACTACCCGTACCAAGGCTTTAGCCTCCTGTTTCTAGTTAATGACGGCAATTAACTCACAATTAAGTGGCTTGCTTAGGACAGCTGGGTGCAAGGTGCTCTCTGGGAAAATGGGTGATCCTGGCTGTGTCCCCCCTTCCCCTGGAGCAGGTGTCCCAGCCTCCTGGGCTGTGTGGGCAGCCCATTCCTCTCCCTTATTCCCAAAGAGCTCACAAGGACAGGGATGTTCTCCCACGAGCTCTGAAGGAACCACAGCTCAGGGCACTGCAGCCCGAAGAGGAGAGAGAAATTGCAGCTTGCAGCTGTGCTTACAGCAATGCATCACCACTGCACTGCTGGCTGCAGCTGCACACAGTGCAGTGGTATGCACCACTGTAAGCACAGCCACAAGCTGCAGTTTGTGGATCTGCACATCCTTCTTCTGTGAAAGCACCGCCTTCTTGTGTGAAAGAGGCCTTGAAACAAAAGCTGACTGCCTAAACAACAAACTAATTACTGCAAAACGCTCCATGGCGGGCAATAACATTTACTGCAAAGTAACTGCAGTTTAGAGACTGGCAGGATCACACTCCTGATGGCAAAGGCCGTTTCAAATTGCTGTTTCAAAAGAAAATGGACAAAAATCCACGTGCCAGCAGAAGGAACAGACCTGTCTGCTCATTTGGGGAGCGCTCAGAGACTTCAGGTTTCTGCTCTCAGTGGATCACATGCTGCTGGAAAAGTGTTTGATGCTTTTCAAAGTGGCAGCCAAAGAGAGGCAGCAATTTGAACAGGCTCTTGGAATGCCATTCATTACCTGCTTCAGCTAGACGAGCTCCAGCTCCTTCCTCTGAAGGGGCAGGAAGGCTGAAGGCAGCCCATAAAGGAGTTCAGCTGTACTGGGGAGCTGTGGCCAGAGCTTCCCTGGTGCTGCAGTTCCAAACTGCCCACCAGGGATGGCCTGGCTTGCCTGGAAGGGAGCCCACAGCAGCAGGATTGAACAATGGCCACTTCTCCCCACCCAGCACTGACCTCTTGCCAATGCAATTACAGCCAGGAGAGTGCATTGTGCACTGCATTCAGCCTCTCCAAGAAAGTGTATTTAAAATGGATTACTTCTGCTCCGGAGGCAGGCAATCAATAGAGATGTGGACTGCAATAAGTCTGTGGGCTGCAGCACTTATCCTCTGTGTCTCTTCAGAAATTAATTAAAAATCAATGAAGTGTGCAGCCTATTAATAAGGAGCCTCCAGATTAACAGATACAAGCACAGCCTTCCCTCAGGTCCAGAACAGGCACAGCCCCAGGGCAAACACTGGAAACTCTGCAGTGCTCCAAACCATCCCTCAACCCTGACCTTCCATGGCCATGCCCTGCACCTGCCTGAACTGCAATACCTCAAATTTCATGCTGTGTGTTTCCAGTCAGCTGAACAGGAGGAACTGGGGGAACCATTCAGAGCTTCTCTGCTGGCCTGCTAGGAAATGAACTTAGGGCAAAGCAAGGTGGGATCCAGCAAACATCTAACAGAGGGTTCAGTCCAATGTCTTCTCCTCATCACAAACTTTTTTTTTAGACAGCTTACTTGGGCTGACTCCTGACCCTGCAGCAGATAACTTTTCCCTGGAAGTGTGCTGATAATCTGGCATGTCATGCACTGGATGCAAGGTTTTCCAGTATTCATCTTACATAGTGGCATGATAATAAAATATGTGACAAAAAGGTCTTTCCTGCACGCTGGGTACTTGGCTGGTTTGGCTGAGAGTGTTTTTGGACAGCTGAAATTGCCCTCCCCTCCTCTTGGGCAGTACAGACAGGAGCTCTGTGGTGGCACTACCTTGTGTATTCAGATAGAAATCCCACTGCAAGAGCTCACAGCAGCTCCTTGCTTTGCAAAGGCAAATATTTACAGAATTCCACTGATCCCCCTGAAACACGTGAGAGGTGAAAATTTTTACCTCAAGACATCTGTTTCATAGGGCACTTCCAGTCCAATTAAAAGCTGTTAGCACTGTCCTGTGTCCTCATTAAATTAAGCACAGAGGATTTTCTTTTCTTCTCTGAGCAAACTGCATGATTGGGACAGAATTTCTGCTGTAGACACCTTTATTTGAGAGGCCCCTGAAGCTCACGCAGCTTTGGGGCTCTGCATTTTCACCACTTTTAAAATCACCATTTCAGGTAGATAGGGGGAAACAACAGGACAGTGGAAGCACTGATTCCAGAAACCACCACTTTCACAAGCTGTTCCAGTGCTAGGGTTCCCAGGCTGTGCAGGGAAAGAGTGGACAAGGGCCTGTTTTACCCTCTCCTGTCTCTTCTCCATGAGCAGAGCAGGCAGGGGATGTGGGCACCGGCTCCTGCCTCGGACTGCAACACTGTTCCACAAAAGAAAACCTAATCCATTCTAAAGGCTTCTGATAGTCTAATTCAAGAGAGTTCTTGAATAAATTACAGTGTTGAACTTCCAAACTGTTGCCACTCGGTTTCTGAGCACTTCTTAAAAACCCACATCACAGGTAACCATAGTTACCTATTACATACAGGTTTTTCCCCTTTACTAATTGAGTATTTTATGACAGTGACAGAACAGGGGAGGCCAGAACACAAACAGATTGTACGCTCTGATAATGGCTGCAGAATCCTGCTCAATAACCCACTACCCTTATTCAATAAATACAGAAGAGTGCTGGAATGGGGTGTTGAAGGCAGGACTGTGGTTTTGAGAGCTGCCTGTTTGCCCCAGCTAAACCATCCTGTTGTTACCAACGGTTCAGAGCACTGCTGTGCTGGGAGCCCACAGGGTGTCAGTCCAGCTGCCACCATCCCCACGAGCTTCTGCACATCTACCAAGGGACCACAGTCCTGCACAGGGGAGAAACTGCTGCTAAAGCAGTAAATAGCTACATAGAAACTTCCATCCTGGCCTCCAAACAAAACTTTTCTTTTTTTCCTTAGATCGCAGAAATATCTGAGGTTTGGCTCAAGCTTTTGAAATCCATTTTTACTTGGAGGTGAATCCCAGCACTGCAGGTTTTAGTTCCCAAATCTGAGAAAGTTCTCAGCGAGCATGAGCTGGCTGTTTTAATTGATCTCTGCACAGTTCCCAGCTAAGGCAAATACTTCAGTTACAGCTACTTTTCTGCTAGGTTGTCTCCAGAGCCAGGGATGCCATGACTTATTTGAAAAGAAAGAAAAGCACTCATGACTCTGACACCTCGAGATCTGAGCATGTGGGTGGTGAATACATTGGAAATTTTGAGAGCTGCTGAGCTGAAACATGTGACCTTGAGTGCAACACAGAGCAATCAGGGCAGGTGTATTTCCATTGATAGCAACATTTAAGTGTTTTAAGGCTCAGTTCCTGATTTTCTGAATTTAAAAGGAGTTTTTCCATTAATTGCAACTGAGACAGGTTCAAGCCTTGGGTCAGTGCTGCCACCACTGCACAGCACCCAGATGGAACACACAAATCAAGTGGAAATGGATTTTAACCATTGGCAAAGCAATTCACTGGGGAAGCAGAGGAAAGCCAGCAGCCCTGGGCTCCTGTAAAATCTCAAGTCTCCTTTGAGAAGATTCACACTTGAGCTTTCTCCCAGCTGTGACCCCACCACCTTTTGCCCCTGATCTGCAGCCATGGGTTTTTTCTATGATTTACAGTGTCAGCCTGCTAGCCCTGGCTATGGGATTCACACAGGGCATGGCCTGCAGTAGCCAAAGGGCTTTGAAGAGGACTCATCCTCTTCCTCTGACCTGTGGCCAAGCCCTTCTGGGGATCAGCCACCAGCACCCTGTTCCCCTGAGATTCTGCAGCAGCATTTCCACGCCCCAGCACTGCCACCCTGCCAAAACTGCTTCTGACACATTGCCACGTGGACACAGGAACCATCTTCTTACTACTGAAATGACAGGATTCCTAAAGAGGGTCTGCTGATGGCAAAACCATTGCAGTGAGCAGAAAATCTCACTGCTTTTGCTTCATTTGGCTCAGATCCAAACATGAGAAATCTCTGAGCACAGTTCCCACACTCTCTTGGCTGGCATTTTTTCAGCTGTTCCTCCATCTCTTGGCTGCTTCATTCACAGTTCTCCCTCTCTTTAAATTACTGATCTCTTTCAAAGGATCATCTGTAGAAACTCCCCGTTTCCCCAAGGACCCAACCACGCTGCGTTTTTCTCCTCTCCAATTAAAACTAACACGCACCAGGCCCAAAACATTTCCCTGTGACTGAACCACAGTGATGAAAACAGGCAGAGGCACAACATGACCCCACCAGAAATACCTGTAAGAGGGTATTTACAGTAAGGGTTCTGCAAAGCAAGGCAAGGAGATCAAGCTGTCTCTGGGGACAGGATAAAACCATCAGGTCAATAAAAGCTGCCCAGGAGTCACCAGGTGTTCTGGGCTGTGATGGAAAGAGCTTTTCTAGAGGCACTGGGGTGGGTGAGCACGCCTGGGATCACACGTGGGCTCCTGTAAACTTACGATGGATTATAACACACCCATATGGAATTCTGGCTCTGCCTCTCCTCTAAACTTGCCCACCCTCTCCAAATCTCACCATAATAAAATTACATCTGGCACATGAGGACACACTGCACTTCCAGCCCTGGACTCCAGAAATATTCATTGATAAATTCATTGATAAATTAAACTCTCCAAATCTCACCATAATAAAATTACATCTGGCACATGAGGACACACTGCACTTCCAGCCCTGGACTCCAGAAATATTCATTGATAAATTCCTAGCCAAGCACAGACAGAGTGAATGGCAGTGAGAGCTGCACCTCATCTGCTCACACATGACCATTACTGTTTTCATTGGAACTGACATTCACTTTCCTTTGCCACTCCATTGCCATGCTTGGCTCCCTAAGAAACGAGGCTGATGCAGCTGTGACATGCATATTTATTCTTCTGTCTGTCTCTGAGAGTTTACAAGTGTTTCCAACCTGATTTGGCACTGCACTCGCCTCAAAAGTTTTGTGTTCTCCTGTTTCCCGAGAGCAGGCAGGCAAGGAGAGGAGCAAGGCTTTAATATTTTCCCGCTATTGTGATCACAATCTTCCTTGGGCACAAGAGACTCCATGTACGAGAGAGACATTATTGAGGATACTTTAACTAGCACTAGGAACATATTAAATTCCAGATAACCTAATCACGAGACATAAATCACAGGCAAGCAGCTCTCAGCAGCTCCACTGCTCACACAACTGCTTTTCCAAGAGCTCCAGGGGGCCTCGTTGATCACAAATACATGAAGTTCTGCTGGAAGAAGGAACGCAGCCCTATTTACATCCACTTATCCTGGACAAAAATTCGGGCTTCCTGCTCCCACTCTGGGAGCTGAAGACCAGCATAGCACTGCCCAGAGATGATGGATCATCTGTGAATTGCTGGGTGACACTGAAGGGCAGCTACTGCAGTGCTGGTACAGGGCTGAGAGAGACCCTGCCTTCAGGAAAACTGCAGAGTGGTCACTTCTGAGGGAATTCTGTGGGAATTCCTGTGACACTGCCTCACTCAGCTTTGCCCGGGACAGGCTGAAGATCCCCTGGCCTCAGAGTCGTGACAGCCATGGGCCCCTCTGGACAGAAAATGCTCAGGAATGGGAAATATTTGATGCTTGCTAGGCCAGTTGCTTGTTGTGATGTTCCTGCTTGGTCAGCACACACCAAGACTCTGCTTTGGGGGTTGGAAATGGAAACACAAACATCAACACTGGGCTGGCATCTGCTTCCCTTGGCACTGAAGGCAGCCTGGCACTGTGGGGCCATGAGACAGAAATTACCCACTGACACTGCCAACACTGTAGCAGTTATTAGAAGAGATTTAAAAGATGAACTCAACTTTCAGATCTTCCAGGAGCAAGTTTGAGATTCAGAGGTTTGGGGAATCTGAGTCTCCTTGCACCTCCACCCTGATGTCCATGGTTGTGTCCTAAACACCCAGTCCTCAGGGGAATTCTGAGGTCTCCAGCTCCATAAGCTCTTCTGAGTTCATTTAAAGCAAAACCAAAGAATGGGTGAGCATGCACACAGAGTTAAAGTATACCCTGATGTCTGGAAGGCCAAAAGGCAAATAAGAACAGAACACAGTAAGCATGTCTAACTTCTTCTTTTTCCTTTTGTTAAGGAAGAGACTGTGGCCTTGATTTCTCAGTGTTTAACACTGGCAGTCCTGTGTCTGTTACAGCTCATACCAGACATGAAATGGAGCTGTATGAGAAGTGTAAAGGTGAACCCTGTGCAGTGCTGAGGGACTGGCTCCATGGCAGTCTGCCTTGGGGGTTACAGCACTGCTGCTCTGACAGAAAAGAGCACAGAGATGTGCCAGGCTCGCTGTGCTGGCTGTGCTAAGGGCTCAGTTTGTGGTATGGAGGTGCTCCTGAGCATAGCTCACACCTCAGCAGAGGCAGGGGCAGCTATCAGAGCTAGGTGAGGTTTGCCATCCATAAAACAAGACCCAAGGTGTATTTATGTAGTGCAGGGTTTTCCCCATCAGGACAGGGCTGGATGGTTACTTCAATCTCCGTTAAAAAGTGGAAGGGAAGCTATTTCCTCTACAAGAAAGATATATCTAAGGGCTCCAGTCTTCTTCAAACTTTTTGGATTTAGACTGGTTTTCTGTGGAAAACACCCTCATTGCAATCTCTGTCTCTCTTCACTTTCCCTTGCAATAGCTTTTCAAAATGTTGGTTGAATTTATTCAGATTGGACAGGGGAGAAAAGGTCTCAAAGATATTATCTTTGTATGAGTTTCATAAAAATAGGCATCTGGATAGATGAGACTGTGATTAGTACTCCCACTGAAGGAAAAAAGAGGCACTGTAGGCTCAAGACATTATTAAACAGCTGAGAGTCCGTGAGGGAGGCTGCCAGGGAGCACCTGCCTTAGGGCAGCCAGGCTGATCCTGTTTGCAGCCCTTCTGCCACACAGACTGCCCAGAAACCCAGTCTGAGAGCAGCAGAGCAACCTCAACCTGTGCCTTGTGTCCTGAGTTATCTGTACTGTGAACCTGTGCCTTGTGTCCTGGGTTATCTGAGAGTGAACCTGTGCCTTGTGTCCTGGGTTATCTGAGAGTGAACCTGTGCCTTGTGTCCTGGGTTATCTGAACCTGTGCCTTGTGTCCTGGGTTATCTGCACTGTGAACCTGTGCCTTTTGTCCTGGGTTACCTGCAGTGTGAACCTGTACTTCTGTCTTTTACAGCAGGACTTAGTTCAGACCAAAACAATCACTGTATTAACTTTTTTTCCTTAGCCACTGAAAGCAGTCCACTTCATTACTACAGAAACAGCAAGTCTCCCCAGTCCATCATTAATTCCTACTGTATTAATTAGGAGAAAGATTAAAAAACCCACATTCTCTCTGGAAGAGTTTGTGCATAATGACATTGTAAATACGAATCTCAACACAAAGCTACAAGGTACAAACCAGACAAGTCAGCTGCTAAAGATCAGATTTGCTAGGAAATTAATTTTTCCCTCTGTCAAACTGGTCTTATTCTGCTCTAAACCCACCAAAATTCAGTGCATCACATCTGCCTGCATGAGAAGGAAGCCCTTAAAGCTGTCCTAACAATGAGTTCAAACATCCCCATCTCCTAATTTGAAAAAGTTCAGGGAGATGTCAGCTCTGAGCGTGTGGAAAGGAGCTGTTTTTATAATGAGCACGAACTGGGATTCCAATCCCAAACAGCTCTTCAGTGTGGGGAAGGTTCTGAAGATGAGAACCTGGCCCCATTTCTAGTTTGGGTTCTTCTTTAGCTACTTTCCCTACAGAAGCTGAATGAATAAACCCAGAGCAGATCTATGATGGACAGGATTTGCAAGGGTATGAACAGCCTTAATTTAGAACATTTCGACCCAATGGCTTTTGGATCCCACACTGAAGCAAGAGACAAGTGCTACAACACAGAAATTGCATGTCCACATTCCCAAAATGGAATATTTAGAGTCCAGCCTGTGCATGTGTGGCACCTCAGAGATGATAAACTTGCATGCAAACCAGGAGATTTAGGAAGCTTAAGTTGATGTGGATGAATGCACTCCATAAAGGCTGGAGCCTTTTTTGTCTGTTTTAATCAGTGATACAAACTGTGATATTTCACATTTCAAACTGGTGACAAGTGGCCAAAAGGAGATAAAATGAGGGGGGAAAATCTAAATGCAAACCACAACCTTACAGTGAAATCTAAGAGTTCCTAGCTGTTGGGATTTTGATAAATAAATAAATTTTTGTTGCATTTGTGAGGCAACACAAATGACCACAGTCAGCACCCGAGTCCAAGAGATACAGATGCAAACTAAGAGGTTTTTGTGTCAGTTCCCAATCCATCCCCAAAATTTTCTGCCTCAGGGCTGTGCCTGACTCAGATTCATTTGCTTCCAAGCACTAAGTCTTCCAATACTGGGAAATAGAAGCAATTAGACAAATTGATAAGAAACTCCAGGGACTTTGTTAATGGTCAAAGTTTCCTGCTTACTCAGGACTATTTTAAAAGAGTATTAACAGAAGCAAAGAGGACAACAAGAACACCTGGCATTGATGCTAACAGTAAAGCACAATCAACTCACAAGTTAAAGCAAACAGATTCTTCTGCTAAAAGAAATACATTTTCCATCTATTGTTCATTTTTCCACCTAATGACTACTTGTAACAGGACACTTTATTTGTTCACATCTTGGTTACAGTTCAACTCCTCAAGATCCAGCAGGTGTGTTATGAGAAGCAGTACAATCTTCTAAAGAACAGAAAGGGAAAAGCTTCTTGCCTGTATCTCTGCTGATGAACAGATTCTAACAGTGACACCTGCAGCAAGAGTGGCCAATCCAAACAATCACTGAGGAATTACCTTCATACACACACACGGAAAAAATGCAAATAGGAAATGGTTACTCTGATGTCTTGAGAACTTGTCAGCAATGAAACCTTTTCAGCCTTTGGATTTAAGTGAATAAAGTGAGAGAGACAGAGCTGCTGAAAGGGAGCATGATGAACCTCCACATCCTGCACCCCCTTCAATTACTGCCCAATTCTCAGGTTCGGCTTTGCCCTCCATCCTCATCCCAGGTCTGTGCAGGGGTACCCAGCTCCTGGGGCCCCAGGAGGAGACATGCACTGCATTTCTACATGCATGCAACACCAATTAAAATCATGGAACAAAACCCATTCCCTACTGGGCAGAGGACAAGATTGTGCAGCCCAGCCTGGTTATTTAGCATGGGAGATGGATGACAGAGCTGGTGTAGAGATTTACTGCAAAAAGAGCAAGGATTGGTACAAGGAGGCCACCTCACAGGTGAGAAATGGTTCCTTTAAAGAAATCCCCTTTTTCTGGCCCTGAGCTGCCCCTGCCTGCTCCCCTGTGTTTCCAGCAGCTGCTCACCCCTTTCCTTGGGGACCCTGCCCCAAATTCCAGTGAGGCTGCTCACAAATACACAGCAACTGGGAAAGCTGGCAGGGAGCAAAACCTAAAGAGAATGCTCCAGAAACCCTGTGGTACCAAAAGGAAAAAGCACTTATTTCAGAGACACAGTCACACAGCCCACAGTTTTGCAGCCACTGAGAAAACAGAAGAGCCTTCCATGACCCTGTTTATGCTGTATTTACTGAAGTACAACACGTTAGGGAAATGCAGACTTTCTTCTCACCTTTCTCCTGTAAAGTAGGTTTTTCTTTCGATTTTGTATTTAACATCTCAGGGCTCATGACCAATTTTAGCAACACAAAGAATACTGGTTGGGGCTTTTTGGCATTCCCCTTTCCCCCCTTCTGATAGGGACCATGGCAATTGGCATTCTTTGGTGGGAAGGGATCCTCGGGAGCCCCGGGAACTTTCTCAGGGCAAGTGGCAGAAGTGATCACTTCAGCTGTTAGGCAAACAAAACCAGCCCGCAGTTCTCACAGGGCTGGGGAGACCCACACGAGCTGCTCTGCTCCCTTCCTTTGCTTCAGCTATTTGCTGACTGGCTGGCAGGAGAATGCCACCGATGTTTGCTCACTGCCTGTAAAACACTTTTCCAAAGGCCAAAAAGCACGGCTCCTTCTCCTGCTCCCTGGCAGCCCAGCCTCGGAGCAGGACCCAGCTCTCCTCCCTCCCACCCCTGTCTCCTCTCTCTGAACAATCCCCTCCGGTGTGTTTCCTTCGTGCCCTGGCACACATTTTCACCCAGCTCTTACTCTGCCATCAGTGAACTCTGCCAACTCAGCAGAGCAGGAACAGCTCGCAGTTGGCAGCAAAGATCCACTGAAGTGCAGGGTAACGTGTTTCAATAGCAGCCTTTCATGTAAAATACCAAACTCCAGTGCAGCCTTCCTGCTCCAGGCTGCGATTAAACTGTGATTCCCTGACAGAGCTATCACCGTGATTTCCAGGCAGCTGGCCTGGAGATGGTTCCAGTGCTTCAGACAGGATTGCAGCCCGGATTGCAGCCCCGATTGCAGCCCGGGCTGGGCAGGCAGCAGCGCTGCAGCTCCGGCCAGCCCCGCTTTCCACAGTAGATGGCAGCACCCAGAGCTCTGAGGATTCCCAGCTGGACAAGCTGCTCCAGAGGCTCCCAGCTCTGTGGTCTTTCCTCATTTCCACTCATTACCCACAATGGGGATGTCCTCCTCCTCCTTCCCTGTCCTATCCCTGGTCGGAATAACCTTGCTTTCCTTCCAGAAGTCATTCCCTATGCCCCAGCACTGCAGAGCAGGTGATGCTCAGCTTGTTCTGCTAAAAAGACTTCCAGGGCGAGTGAGAACTGAGAAATGGGCTCTTTGCTGGCTCTTCCTTAACAGTCTTATTTCATCCCACAAAAAGAAAACAACAGCACTATTCATCAGGGCATGGAACTGTACTTCACTGGGAGCATCCGTGGAGTGAGAACAGAGGAGCAGTGACAGGTACTGCTCACAGATTACAGGCCAAAGGAGACAAGATGTGGAGAGGGAACGGGCTCCAAGCAGCCCTTCTTGGCTTTGAAAACTGAGAGCACAGCACATGTTGTCTTTATGATTCTCCCCCCCTGGCAGAGATGTCCCATTACTCGTGTACAGCAGGGAACAGGGCATGTTTCCCCTGGGCCAACTCCTCACAGAACTAGAGAATGATTTGGGCTGGAAGAGACCTTGGAGATCATCTATGTACATCCCCCTGCCATGGGCAGGGACACCTTCCACCAGCCCAGGCTGCTCCAAGCTCCATCCAGCCCAGCCTGGGACATTTACAGAGATGGGGCACCCACAGCTTCTCTGGGCAGCCTGTGCCAGGGCCCCACAGGGAAGGCTTTTCCCCCTGATATCCGATCTAAATCTCCTCTCTGTCCTGTCTGGAAAGCCCCAGCTCTCTCTGCCTTTCCAGACGCTTCCCTTCCAGCTGACAGCCTGCCTTGGGGACCTGCTACACCTGTGTAACTCCCAGAAACGCTCCCAAACTTCTCTCAGCTCTGAGGAACAGTGCCCACCACCTTCCTGAACCCTTCCAACTGCCTTGGCTCATTTAAAAAAAACCAGCACAAGCAGCAGGGAGAGTCCCACGGGCAGGGAGCTCCTCAAAGAGCACGAACACAGCAAAAGGGGACTGCCCCCCCAGCAGCAAGGCCCTCAGAAATGGAAAGGGAGGGAAGGAAAGGCTGCAGAAGACAGGAGGGTGAGCTCCTACCTGTGATCATAGAGGAATGACAACGTGCTGCTCACAGCAGGGGCCTGTTGGATGCCCCTGCACAAGGCTGAGGTCTGTACCCCCAAACCACAATCCACCATGGCATGGCTGACCTAGCTTTAACCAAAGAATAAAAACCACCCAAATCTGCAATTAAAAAAATAGCACTTTATCCTGTAGCTCTCCTAGTATTGCCTTCTCAAACCTCATTGCTTTAGTTTGTGCTGATTTGGCAATAAATGTGTTACAGAGATTTGCAGTGGGCCTGACCTGTGTGAAGAAACACAGGCTGGTTTCCTCTTCCTCGGGATTTGTCTGGCAGTGAAATGCACTTGAGAAAAGTACAGTGAGACAAATAGGAGTGGGGAGGGTTAGTGCTACCTCTAGTACTGCCCTGCAATCACATTCACTGTGTATGAGCTGATTTCTTAGTGCAAATGCAGAAGCCATTGCTCCTGCAAATAAGGACCTGGGATTGTTTTCCTGTTTTGCACCTGGTAATTTAATTTTATGCCTTAATTTTTCATGAAGTGCATTTCTAAACCTTGTTCTAAGTGCCCAGACCCCTCTGTTTTGCCTCCTGCCCTCGGAGGTTTTAATGACCAAGGACAGGGAAGAAAGCAAAGGTAGCCCTGTTTGCTGTGGCTCTCATTGTGCTCCTTTCCCTCTCCCAGATGAATGCAATAACTTTCACTGCCACTTTGTCAGCAAGACAGAAATATGCAGCATCAAACATGCCATGGTGAAGTGCTGTCTGGGATATGAGCTGAGGGAGCCTGGGCCTTGCTTGTGTCAACAGCATCTCTCACATCTCACAGGCATGGGGAGATGAAGGTCACCGAGGAGGAGCACTTGAATCAACACAAACCCAACTGACAGTGCTGAGCATGAAAGGACAAACTGCTCCCTATTTCTTTTGCTCATTTTTGATCAAAAATAATAGGAGGAAGGTGCTCATTTTAAAATATCACACTGCTAACAGGCACTCAGCCCCAGACACCTACATCTCTAAGATAACTGCAGCAGATGTGAACCCTCCTGATGCACCCCACAGCCCTGCCTGGGTGCAGGGCTGCCACTGGAACGGGCTTTTCCCGCTCTTTAAAGCCACCGTGCCAGCCAGACACTGGATGCCACTGGGAAAACCTGAGTATCAAATACCAAATGGATCAGCAGGAAGTGACAGGAGGGACACAAATGCACATTCAAGCCTGACCTGTGCACTGGTTCAGAAGTGTGGGGCAACATGAATGAACAATAATTCATCCTGGCAGCAACACTCTATGCCTATATTGTCTTCCACAAATGGATTCAGAGAATGTGAAAAACCCCAGGTCATGAATCACTGTCATTATCTTTATATTCTGACCAGGTTAGGACTTCCACTGGCACTGCACAGGGGAGGATGACACGCAGGCCAATTAGGAGACCTGCAGAAGGTGGGACAGAAAGTCCATGGATTTATCTCAAGCATTGCCCCAGTTTTGTGCTGGTATCGCTGTCTGAAGGCATCCCTGGCATTGACCCAGCTCAATGTCAACCACATCAAACCCACAGCAGGGACACTGCTCTTCCCAGGGACTGGGAGCTCAGACCCACCCTCCAGCAATCAGCACAACAGCCCTTCAGTGCTGCTGCAGGCCCACTCCAAAGAGGGCAAATCCACCACACTGCTTCAAGAGATGGAGGGATCAAGGCTGATAAAGAAACAATCCAGGACATTGGTTTTGCAGGTTTACAAGGTGTTTCAGACAGACCTGGTGTTACATTCCCCTGGGAAATGGTTTCTCCCCCCTCAGGTACCCCTAGAGCTTATAACCATGTAGTTTAACCCTTCTTCCCCTTTCTGACCCCATTGGCTGTGTCCCAAACTGCCCCTCCCTGGCAGGAGCTGAGAACAGACCCTGTTCCTCTGTGCACGCCCTCTTTCCCTCTGGACACCACCTTGAACTGCAGCTGGGGGTCAGAGCTTCTTTTGGAATCCTTTGTCCTGTCCATGAAATATTCCTCCAAAGCCCCCTAAGGTTTGGGCTAGCCTAGGAACATTGGAGGGGCTACAGGGGGATTTATTTCAACCTGGTTCACTCGACAACCTCAGAGGTATTTTGCAACCCAGCTGATTCTCTGATTTTTCTTTGATTCTGTGGCATTTGGCATGTTGTCAGAGTTTAGCATGGAAATAAATACCGTGTGACCCCTGCCACACACTCAGTTTAGTACCCATGGTAAATTTTTACGGTGGGAGTGAGGTTTGCAGGTTTTTTCATTACACAATTCTTCAGAAATGATCATCTCTGTACAGTGCTGTGGGCAGAGCTGGCAGTGTCCTTGCTGTCCTGCACTGCACCCTCCTTCCTGTGAGATCCATGCTGACAGGACAGACAGAAAGGGATCACCAGCCAGAATCACAGGCACTCCTGGACCACGAGACAAAGCCTGAATATTTCAGCTCAACAGCAATCCCAGTCTCTTTGGGTTCTCACTCCCTTTCCCACAGCCACATGTGCCTAAGCATAGTTAATCTCACTTTTCCCTTTTCTGCTCCTTAGCTGAGCATGAGATGGAGACAGGAACACAGCACAGGAATGTGCTACCAGTACAGTTTCACTGTCAGGGCTGTGTCCCAGCATTATTTGTGCTCCATCACTGATGTGCTCTGTTCTGGATGAAAGGAGAGCAGATACAGCCTCCACACATGGATTCACAGTCCTTCCTACATTCTCACCTGCAGGGAAATTCCCACTACAAAGAAATGCTGAGTTGTAAAAGAGTTGGATTTTGGAAGAATGCTCAGTTAGGTGGTAGGAGTGCCTCGTGTCCATCTGAGGACAATGCTGACCAGCAGCCAGCAGTGCACTCTCCCTGTCCTGAGGATTGGTCCCACACTCAGCTGTACAGCCAGAAAGGACCAGCAGCTGATCAGAAGAGGTTCCTCCCCTCTGTTTATCTGAAACTGCATGAGACCCCTTAGCTGCCAAAGATGTCAGCAGAGCAAAGAGAGCGCAGCAGAGGATGGAGAAGATGAAGGAGGGAAAGAACCAGACAAAATGTGAGGGGAGGGTGAGGAAATGGGGTTTGTCCACCCTGGAGAGGAGGCAGCCCATGTGGAGTGTAACTGCACACTGCCAGCAGGGAGCTCACAGGGGCAAGAGGCCTCTCTGAGTTGCAAGATGGGGAATTGCCACTGTGGAGGAGGCAGCCTGGTTGCAATTCTGTGCTACCTCCCCCTTACACATTGCTTTACTGGTGAGCTGAGGGGGGGCAAAATGTTTAATCCAGGCAATGTCATTTTCTTATCAATAAAATGTCCATCACAAAAGGAGAAGAGGAAAAAAACAACCAAACAAACCAAAGAGAGAAACATCCCAAGCATGGCCCTGCTGCTCATTTCTGGGCCCAGCTGTGCATGCTTGTGCCCCACAGCAGTGCCTGCTATGGCACAGTGCTGCCAGCTGGCAGGAGAGCCCTGGGAGGGATTCCTCTTGCCTGCACGGCTGCTCATCTTTAACAAGTTCCTCAGGTGATTCAGAAGAAGGCATTCCTGTGCCTCCCCAACCTTTCTGCTTGCAATTTAAGCCATCATGGACTCTGGGCAGCCAGCCCCCATGGCTGTCAGGCATGGAGGCTGAGCTGGCACAGACAAGGACTCACACAGGCTCCTTTGTGTCTAAACCCATCCCTGCATTCTGTGCTGACTCACCAGCTGCCACCAGAACAGAACATCATCCTTAGGCTGGAGAAAGGAGCTGACTTTGATATCACCTGAACTACAAAAAGAGAAATGCTGCCATGCCCAAGTCATTGCAGATAAACGGCAGCTTCTGACACAAGGGAGTGATGGGCAACATGAACCCCCACAAGCACCAGCTCATCATTCTTATTATCAGCCAAGCACCCACTTTCCACTTTTAAGTCGCACACTATATCCAAAATGAACACCAGGATTACATTTGAATCAGTAAACAGTGATGAAATACTTCAGAGAGAAGCTGTCAGAAAGCTGGAGCTGTTAAAGAGTTGCTGGAGTGGTCAGATGATGGCCTGTTCCAAGAACATATGAACTCTGCAGTGCACTTCAGTTTTCTGCCTCTGAGGAAGAGTATTTCTTTGATACGTGAATATTCTAAAGGGCAATAGGAATCTCCAAAGAGCAACATCAAAGGAAGGTCCTGTCATGACCATAAACTGTACTGTTCACAAATCCAGCTTCAGACAGTAAATGGTGATCCCATTTTTGTTTTGCCCCGTGCAAAAGTGCTTTTCATGACATTTATCTAAAGACTGCAAGCTGCAAGTCATGTGCAAGAGGATGGGAAATTGTGAAAGTGTATGTGAGTAACTTCCAATCTTTCTGTGAATAAAAAAACAGAGATCAAGCCAGCATTACAGCAAGGCAGGTTTAGCAGCCCTCGGGAAGGATTTTATAAAACCTTTCCACAGAACTGTTTTCCCTTTGTAAGTCTGCACTGTTGTTTAACACAATGGCCTTCGCTTAGCAGGAGCTGAGGGTCAGCAGCCCTCCTGTGAGAGGTAAAAAGGCACCTCCCAGCACTGTGAGGAGCTAAGTAGAGAAAACATCTTAGCTGAGAGAGAAAATACCTGCCTGCAATGACACACGAGCAGTTTTATGTGCTGCACTTCATGAGCAGCTGTAATGCAGCTCTGAGGGCTCTGAACAAACTCACTCAGCCTGGGGAGGGAAATGCTGTGTCTGGGGCTGCCTTGGCTCCTTCCACCTTCTCTTTCTCAGCAATTTAGGTTCTGTTTCTCTGCTAAAAATCCTTCAATTTGCAGGAAAGAGAGAGGCTGAGACCTTCAGGCCCTTATCAAATTCTCACTTGGGGGAGAAGGTGTTTTTTGAACTCATATCTCCCTACGTAAACCTCCAATAAAAATGTGGAATAGCATTATAATGGCTAGACTATAATAGCTTGTCTTTTTTTGAGGAAGAAGTTGGTCTATCAACAGGCTCTCTGACCAGCTGACTAATCCTAAACAGTTTCTGAGTTTCCTTCTACAAATCTGAGTGATTTAACTTTTTTTTTTCTGCAAAGCCACAGTGTAGACAGCACCCACATTTCTACATTTCACCTTCCCTTCTCATCCTAATTCTTGTACCCTGCTCCCATGCACCTGAACTTTTGCAAACACCCACAGAGTAACTTGCCAAGTACAGGGTTTGCTCAAACTACAGAAATGTCTGTTCGCTCAGGAGATGCACAAGGACTTCCCAAAGAGACACAAATATATAAATATATAAATTCTAGTAGGAAATATGCAGCAAACAACAAATATCCACAAGAACATACACAGCACACACATTTTTGTCCCAGAGGACAAAACTGAGAAGGAAAAACCAGGAATGACAGAAACCAACCCTGCAGTACTGCTGAAAACCATTCAGCTTTAGAAGTGGAGATCAAATGTTTGCCTGTGAGAATAAACAGAAAAATGACAACAGGATCAGAGAACACCCTGTAGTGAGTGGGATTCCTGCCATGATGTGGAGTGGGGAGATGATGTCCCAATAATAAGGTTGTTTTGACAATAAGCAGTATTCTGTGGGAAGGCATTCTGTATGAAAAGCAGAAAGTACTCCCCAAATAACAATAATAATAACAACAACTTCAGGTGTCTGGGTGCCAGCACTGGCATTTCGTAGGTGTGAAGGGACATAAGGATGTCTGCTTTTATGGTTATTTGTGGACAGAAGGGGTATCTACACCACTCATGGATAAAAAAGTATCCTGTAAGAGGTTATCATTATACACCAATTGACTAGGAAGGTCAATGCCAGTGACTGACTGATTAAAAATGAGATTTATAAAAAAGAATCAGCTGAATAGCTTGTATACATGAAATATTGCAAACAACAGATAATGCACCGGGGAATTTATTACTAAAACCAATTTGATTTTGTAAGCCTCAGGTAATTTACAACCTGCAGCTGAATAAGAAACAGGCTGTTCTCCTCTGGAAAACAATTCTCCTGGCTAAAAACAGAGAGCAAAAAACCAACCAGAGAGGGGAAGAGGAAAAACCCAAACCCTTGAGGTGGCAGAGCTCCCTGTGCAGCCCTGTCAGCCAGGCTGGCAGGGAGGAGGGAGCTGACAGCTCCCGAGGAGCTGTGCAGGAGCCTGGAACGGCGCAGGGTTGATCCTGCATGGAATGAGAGACAGGCAGGGCTGGGGCCAAACCCCTTCTGAGCAGGGGGCACAGCCCCTCCTGAGCAGGGGGCACAGCCCCTCCTGAGCAGGGGGGACCCGCCCCTCCCGG
>VXBR01006261.1:49012-102632 GCA_013400215.1 Cisticola juncidis | reverse complement strand
CCACAGCCTCCCACTGCCTCAGCACCAGGGTTTGTCTTCATGCTCTCTAACCCCACACAGCCACAGAAATATGGGACAGGAGGGAGGGACAGAAGGGAGGTTTCCAAAGGTACAAATTTCCTGCTGATTAGATATTATATAATTATATAATTATATAATATTTTATTATATATATAAGGTGAAATATATATAATATAGTATAGTATAATATAATAATAATAATAATATTATATAATCTCTATATAATCTCTATATAATCTCTATTATATAGATATCAATAATATATTATTATTATCTGCTTGCCAGGAATACACCATGGAAAGGCAGTCAGTTGCACCACATGCAAAACCCAACCTGCACTCAAAGGGTGCTACCCCAAAATCCAGGGAACAGACAGCCAAACCAAGGAATACTGACACAACTCTGCTCCTCTGTTATGCCTCAGGTTAAGCACGCTGGGAAATCCTCATTAGCTGACAGTTTTAGCTGAAGGTCTTGTGCACCGGGCTAGCTGAGATTATTAGGCCTCGTTAAATTAAAAAAAAAAGAAAACGGAAAAAGGAACAAATACAGCTGTTGTAATACTCCATACAGTTTGTCTAATTCCAATTGGCACCCATGCAACAATGCACAAGAGGGTGCTCTGCAGGGTGGCTGTGCCACCTCCACATAGATACCATTAATGAACACAGAGGTGTAATTAAAACACACACATGTGCACAGGCCTAGAGAGCATCGACATGAGACAGAAAGAGAGGGAACACGCCATTTACTCCTTTGTGATATTCACAGATGTGATTCGGGGGTTTTGTCTCTTCTGACATGGGATCTCTCCCATGGCACTGCAAAGCAGGGATATAAAAACACCACTTGAAGGCACATGAAACCCGTAGGAGAGGCAGTTGTGCCTGTCAGCATCGAGTGGAGATGCTGCTGGCATGCAGATTTTTAAAGGGAAGTACCTCATTGGCATTCCTTTGTGTCCAGTGAGCCTCAGTCAAAATCAGTCACTGTGCAACAACTGAAAAAAAGAGAAATACCAGCGGAAAAATAAAAAATGATTTTATAGCCTCATGCTTTGGTAAGTAGAATCTCTGTGAGGATTATGATAATTCTGACAAAATTAACAGGTATGATGCTGTAATCTGGGGAGAGACAGTTTACTGTCTAGAACAGAAAGGAAGATTATGGCCAGGTCTCTGCTGCTCCATCAAAGCCCCAAGGCTGTGCTGCAGAACACTCACACTGGCCCTGCTGACACGGGCTCCCAATGCCCTGGCACCTTCTCATGAAGTTCTCTGTCCAAAGTCTTTAAAGGCAGTGGGATGAGGAGCCATCAAGAATTTAAGACAGAAAACGCCTAAGAAAGGGAAAGGATGCAGAGCTCCACTTTTTGAAGTGCTGAGTGATGTCCTTTAACTTCCATTAGCAGCATTGCAAAATGACTTGCAATAGGGGAGGGAAGGGGAATTTTCACTCTTTGCACAGCCTGAAGGACTTAACTAAGTTAGGGGCCCTAGTACCTGCTGTTTACTGCACACCATCACACTAAACCCCTCAGTTTCCATTCCTGTGTCCGTACTGGCCCTGCTCATTTTGCTCATGTGCCATGTTCTCTCTCTCTGCCCTCTTCTACCATAGTGTTGTGATTGCTTTCTCTGGATATAGTTAACAAATTCATGAACTACACCAAACCTGAGCAATCAGAATGCAAACCAAGAACAAACCCTGCACTGGAAAGATGACCAACGTGCATGCCAATTTAACTTCCCCTGTCCAGAACCAGTTTGGCCACCCAAACTCGGTTCACGAGGACATTCCTGTGAGACAGATGTTCCTTGAGTGCTCTGCATGGGAAAACCTGCCAGTGGTGATGATGTGTTGACAAAAACATCACTTCCATGCTGTCACCCTCTCCCTGGGCAAGGGATGCCTGACACTCACCCTCAGCACGCCCCAAACAGGTCACCCAGGCTGTGATGTGCTCGTCCTCACAGCCACCACATCCAGCCAGGTCACCTCCTCCACACAGGAGTGTCTGGGCCATTCTGAGTGAATTCCCAGCCTGTGCAGATCATGGCTTATTCCTCACCCCCACATGGTTCTCTGCATCCTCCTGACTTAGCAGTCACTCCCTGTCAGTATCCTAAAGTGATTTTCCTCTCTTTGCTCTCCTCAAAGCCAGAAGAGACAGGCATTGCTCAGAGCTCTCTGTTTTCTTCCTGCCCCTCTGGAATTATCATCTCTGGTACCTCAACAGGAGCAGGAGAGCTCCAGGCCTCAGCTTGAGTTCCATTTCTGACACCTCCTGGGATTTTTGGGAACTTGCACAGCTTTGAACGCCTTGGTGCAGCTCTGCAGTCTCCGTTGCCCCGTATTTTGGCAAACACACACAGACACACACCCAGGCATTCCTAGGGCTTCATTCCTGCACTTCTGGCTGATGGACAGAGCAGCTGTATGGAAAACCCCTCTGATGCTGACTGTACATTCTGCAAAATGGCCTCCACAGCAAGGAAATAACAAATAGGGTGATCTTTGTTTCTGATTTACACTGCAGTTTCCTTTTTTGTAACAACAGGAACTCTTTGTAACTTCACTTTTAATAACTTTTCAGTAAATTCTTCCTGTGCTTTCTCAGCATGTTTGCTGACTCAACAGTGTTTAATAGGAGGCTTAGACACTATTTCAGGGGCTTCAATTATGAATTAAACTGTAAACTTCTTTGTCTCTTTATTTTTTAGTTTCTCTAACACTTACTAGGTGACAATGTATTCCAACTCCTCTTCAAACAGACCTGCTGCTTCAAATTGTTACATTAGGAAATTGGGCTATACTCTTCTTGCCTGACTACTGCTCTCCTCATGGCATCAGATTAAACCAAACTGAACAAAACAGTGAGCTAAAAAAAGCCCAGGCGCCAGATAAACACTGACCAAGATGAATCCCCAGCTTCAATTATTCAGTGTTCCTTCATCTTGCTACACACAGAATATTCAGTTGAAATAAATGGAAGCATTTATACTTCACTGTCACCTCTGTCCATTTAACTGGCAAAACACATTTGACTTTGTAATGAACTGCAGAGCTGTTTATACAGCTCCATGTTTTGGAATTAAGCAATAGGCCCCATGAAATCACTTATTACCACCAAGTCTGCTGATTAGAGCCTCAGGCAAGTGTAAGGGCAGTTAACTCTCTAACACCACAGTTTCCAGGCCAGCAATGACTTATTCTTTCTTCTGTTAGATATGCCATCCCTTCCAGAGCAGAGCTCTAACAAAAATGCCTTAAAATGGATACATCTCTGGCAGATCACTCTCATTAACAAATGTGACAATTAAATACACAGGGTAGAGTTTCTGGGAGAAGGCTGTCTCCTAGAACAGCCAAAAACCAGGACAGCCTCCATTTAGAGTCACAGCCTCCAGGCCAGTAACAAGAAGCCTGGCAGGCCTGCAAAACTGGACCGGGAGACACTGAATCCATCACATCCAGCAAATGTCAGTGTTTGAGAGATCTGATTGACACCTGTGAATGCAACACCTCAATACACTGGCAAAGGGGGTGCTGCAGGCTGCAATACAAGGTGTGACCAGCAGTGTGTATTCTATTACAATCTGGGGCAGTGTTCTTTATCCCTTCCAGGACCCATCCTCCCTCCAGGGGATCTCTGCTGTCCATGGGCCATCCAGGATCACTGCAGGGCTGATAAAATTACATCATCCCACTGTGAGGTGCTCCACCCAGGGGAGGAGCCAAGAATTCCTACCTGGATATAATATAAACTTTAGAACACCAGGGCAGCCAGTTTCCACTGGAAAGAGGAAGACTGGACCCATCTCACCACAACTGGACCTTCAGAGGAAAACTGCACCCTCCTACAAGATCATTGCTCCTACAGGATCATCCCTTCCACAAGATCATCCCTTCCACAGGATGGAAAGGATGTGTTCAACAGAACCACATCTGTCACCCCAGGAGGACTGCAGACACAACTTAACTGGACTGACCAACAGGGTGTCAGGTTGTATTCTGACTCTGTCGATGTTTTCTTTTTTGTACCACCACATTTTTATTTTAATTTTCCTAGAAGAACTGTTATTCCTATTCCCATATCTTTGCCTGAGAGCCCCTTAATTTCAAAATTATTATACTTCAGAGGGAGGATTTACATTCTTCATTCCTAGGGAGGCTCCTGCCTTCCTTAGCAGTCACCTGTCTTTCCAAACCCAACAGAGGGGCATGTCCAGGTTTACTGGACTCCAAAGGGGACAGTGGGACACCATTCCCATCTTCAATAATGGCAGGACAGAGACCAATCATTTGATTGTAAAGCAAATTCTGCACCACAGATTTGCAAGATGACCTTCAGAAAAGGATCAGAGCTACTTAAACATGGTTCTAAGCAGCAAACACAATAAACCATTTGTCTCATTTTATGTTCAGTTTGTTAGTGTGTATATATATATATATAATTACATTCAGTTATGTAAACATTTGAGTATTTATATCCTAATATTTTGTTTACAAATCTGTTAGAAGAACACCCCAACTTTCGTTTTATTTAGTCCAAGAAGATTCACTTGCTTTTTTTACATATATTCAAATTAGTTTTTTCTGTTAATATAATGTCTGATGGTTCTGATGGTGTAAGCCACATCTGCCAAGTTCTTAAGAGCTTGGTTTTGTGTCTGCAGCTACCAAGCTGTTAAAGCTGTGTGGCTCAGAGCAAGTCTATTTTCAGTTTCTCTGGTGTACACCCAGAATCAACCACATTTCACACAGAGCTGATACCAGTGTTCAGACTTCTTATCAACTGAAGTTTAATATCACACGATAACGTCCCAGTGTGCTGTCAGTGCAATCAAAATGTGAATCCACTGCTGGACAGCAGCAGGATTTATTTTCATGCTCTCTAACCACACACAGCCGCAGAAATATGGATCTGTGGGACAGGGAGGGAAGTGAGGTTTGCAAAGGTACAAAGACAATTTTCTTGCTGATTGGCTAATATATAATTATATATTACCTAAGGTGAAAACATACCTACGCACTTCAATGTTTTAGGGAAAAATATACACATAATTGAATAAAAAGGTATGTGTAACAATTGCACTGGCTGGCATGTTCCAGCTTTTCTGCTTGGAAATAAAGCTGAGGTAGTGAGTTAAAAATACAAACGGCCTGTCCTTGTTGTACTCCTGACATGGAGAAGAACACCCGAGAGCATAAATGAACCCACACACGTTCTGTGCATTTTAAGGCAGAGAGAGGAACAGAGCTCTTCCAAGATCTCCTTTTGGGCCATGGCAGCTCCGAGGAGCCCCCGGCAGCCCTGAGGGGTCCCCACAAGCTCCGAGGAGCCCCCGGCAGCCCCGAGGAGCCCCCAAAAGCTCCGAGGGGTCCCCACAAGCTCTGAGGAGCCCCCACAAGCTCCAGGGAACCCCTCTCAGCTCCTGCTGCCCGTGTCCTTTCCCAGCTCAGAGCACAGCTCGCCTCCCACCGAGGCTGGGTCTGGAGCCAGGCCTGACAGCAGCTCTGGGGCAGCCCTGCTCCTGCAGATCGCCCTGACAGGCACGGGCTGCTGGGGACAGGGATGAGCCCCGCTGCTCGGGCACCAGGAGCCGCAGTAATTAGCTGGGGTAATGAAGAGTGAGGCAAGGAGAGGAGATGTGCACGGTGCAGCGCTGTGCTGTCAGCAGAACCATGCTCCGAGGCTCTGAAGAACGATGCCCTGCTGAGCCCCCAGTAATCTCCACACATGGCTGCCCATGAAGAGAGTAATTAAGAAATGTCAGAGCCTACTCGGGAAAATACCATCTCGTCTCAAAAGAATGATGATAATCTCCATAACAGCCCTGTTCTCTCTCTCTCTCCTCTTTGTTTTGGCGGGGAATAAACTGCGTTACAACGCAAGGCTTTTGTTCTTCCTTTTGTCCCGCACCAACCCAAACAAAGCTGTGCTGGCTGAGACAAAGCTGCTTTTACAAACAAGCAGACCCTCCCCAAGTCTGTTTCCTGTACCAGGGAAGCCACATCTGCACTGGGCATCCCTGAAAAAAAGTGTTGGAAAGTCAAGCACCAAGCACAAGGCAAGTAAATATCTTGTTTGTGTCACCCTTCACTGGGTGTCCTTTGTGTCATACTCATTCTTGTGAGTGTTATCATTCAGCAACTGGCATAAGGAGAGGACACAGTCTCAAACTGCGGCAAGGGAAATACAGGTTGGATATTTGGGAAAAGTTTTTTACAGAAAGGGTGATAAAGGACTGGACTGGTCTGCCCAGGGAGGTGGTGGAGTCTCCATCCCTGGGTGTGTTTAAAGACTGGATGTGGCACTGGGTGCCATGGTTTAGTTGAGGTGTAAGGATGGGTTGGGCTCGATTATCCTGAGGGTCTCTTCCAACATAATGATTCTGTGATTTATCAATCAGCCTAATTTGTCCCTGCTAATTGACACCATGCCTGAAAATGTGTATCCAAATCTGATCTTGGTGGCTGTGACCTGCAGTTTTCTACCAGACAGACCCACAGCTGGGTGGACACTGCAGGTTTTCAGGGAACTCCATTCTGCTGGGGAGCAAAGAGCAAACACTGCCAGAGAGCAATGCCAGGAGGAAGCTGCAAACATCTCTGCCCTTCTGTCTGTCCCTGCCTCTTGATGTCCACCCCTGGAAAGGCAGGAGAGACTGAACATATCTTGCTTGTCACAGCTGTACTTGTATAAACACCAGCAATCCCCTCGCACAAGGTGGGATTAATCACACAGCAAAGATTTCCCAGTAAAAAGGGTTATTGCAGCAGTCTGCTAATGAGGCTGATCAATTCAAATACTTTCTTCCTTCCTCAAAATTTCATTCCAGGCTGTTTACTCTGCTCTCTGAAATTAAGCAGTTGTGTCTACACAGCTAACACACCTTTGATTCTCCAACTCACTGAACACTTGGATTGTACTGGAAGTAAATATTTGCAGCCGGTCAGCAGACAGTTGAGAGTTTAAACATAACTGTTGCTATTTCTATTTATTTTGCCTGTTTTCCTGCTGTAACGGAAGGGATAAGACATGAAATTGTCATCTAAAAGGTGTTTTTTGGGTTACACAGGGCTAAAGGCCCCACTGAGGGTTTGCAGCTGCCAGCACAACACACAGCCCCCATTCATGTGTTCTGAGACTCTGAGCAATTTCTTCTGCAAGTGCCATCACATACAGAATGCTGATGCCACGAAAAGGTAATACATGAGGTAATAATAATAACAATAATAATAATAATAATAATAAATTAATGTCCCCATTTTCCAGCCCCACTGAGTCTGGTGGCTGTCACTCTCCAAAGGAGCCTGATGGGTCCCTATTAACTGTGCCTTGCTGCCCAATTCCCACACATTATCTGGTGACACTGCTGCTTTTAGTCTGGCATTCCCCCTCAGGATACAGAGGAAACCAATCAGGTAAGCAATTAGGCAAAAGATGATCACAGCGAGGTTAAAAATATAATGGAAAAATGAATATTTGAAAAGAGCTGAATACACAGTTTGGAGGAAATGGGATTGATGGAAAATGACAACTCCTCACAGGCAGAAAGAAGGGTGGAAAAAGTAAGGATTTTTTAATGGCTTTTGGAAGAAGGGCAAAGTATTTTTAATTTTTACACTGAATTATTGCAAAAATACTAAAAAAAGATTAAAGTCTGTTAAAGTCCTAATGGAGAATTACCTCTGCAGGAGACATATAACCTAGCCTGATAAAGTTGCAATCCTTGCAAAGGCTATATTAAGAGTTTTGGCTTACTCTGGATCTTTGCCTCTTTCTACAGCAAATGTGTTTTCCTTCAGCTAGGGATCGGTGGGTTTGTACAAATACAAAGGGAATTTTCTACCTCAGACCTAAAATTCAGTAATGATGTCCCCCAGTGTTCTATTCTGAGAAAAGCTGCAGAAAAGCAGAGGTATTACAGGGATGTGTATGTGTACCTGATACAGCCTGCAGAACTGCCAGTATCCTAAATCTCCTCTTGATTCCAGGTACAGAGTCAATTCTGAGCTGAGGGCTGTACCCCTTCCTGCCCATTTTTATTATTCTTGTGTGCAAGGGTCCTGAACCAGGTGTCAGCAACAAGCTCAGATAATGTGGATGACTCCTTATCAAGTGTGGCTGAGCAGGAATCCTTTTCTAAAGCAGTGTCCTTCACAAAATGATTTAACACTGTAGCTACAGCTGACCTCCCAGATTATTTTTATTTAGCTTGGACAAATCCCCACGGATGCTTTGACTCCAAGGGATTTGCTCACCTATTTTCAAAGGGATTTACAATAAAACATAAAGCTCTGGGTCTGTTTAGCTAAATATCTGACTGAATGGGGAGACACAGCTTCATCAAAAAGCCACTCCATGTTCTGACAGGGCTCCTGAGGAGAAAGAACCACAGAGTTTCAAAGCACTGAGGGAACACTTGGCTGAGCACTCCATGCCCCTGTGAAACACTCATTTTGTGGGCTACTTTGCTGTGAAGCTGTAAAACGGGAAAAGAGAGAGGGGTAAAATATGGATGTGGTGGAGAAGGGGGGAAATTGCATTTAAAAGGGATATAAAAATTCACCTGACTCAGATCAAATGCTTCTGTCATTGCTGTCAAGCAAAGTGATGGCATCAGTGCTAACAGTGGATGCTTTTGAATCTGTAGCCCTGCTTTTCACACTGATTTGTGGCAAAGGGTCAACACAAAATCCCTAAAAATGTGCATATACTCATAGGTTTGGATATGAGTGGCAGGCAGCAGTGCCAAGTCTGTGTGTGCAAGCACGTGCATATTCTGTTCCATTTTTCTCCCCTTTGCCACAGGAAGCTCTTTTCAAACACATTCATTATCGTGACAACAGGTTGAATCTGCAATTCACCATCTGCCTAAACAGCATTAACCTTCATGCAACCTTATATTACCATTGTTTGGCTTGGTCTGGAATTCAAAATCCCCCCCATACAAGGTGGAGGACAACCCTTGCACTTGGCATCATCTGTTCTGTTTTACATACACCCCTGGAAACTTGCATTTGGGATGGATTCCCAGCTGGAATTTCTTCATTTGGGCACGGTGTCTCAACCACAACCACAGAAGGTGCAATAAAAGATGCCCATTAACCACCTCAAGGTTCACTTCATGGTTTCACTCCTGAAACTGCCAACAGCAAACTGAAGCGGTTTTTTTCAGACTTTTGCAGATTCTGAGATAAATACTTCTGCAATATTAAAGACATCTTTATATAAAACGTAAACTTTTATATGTAAATTGTTGCTTAGATAGTGGCAGTAACTTGAATTGCTTCTCAGCTACCTACTCAGCACACTTTGATCCAGAAAGGAGAAAATCCAGGAGTGCTTTCAAAAGCAATTTTCAGAGACAATACTTGGCTCATTTTTCCTATTGGTGAAAAGAACTGGATATTGGAAATCCAGTTGGCTTTCCACAGACGTACAGCCTTGACCTTCTGCTCCCTCCCCTCACAGCCCACACTGCTCCATGCCTCCAGTGCTCTGCCCAGCTCCAAACAGACCTTTCACTGTTGCTACCAATATCCATTACAGGATATTTTCATACACACTGCACAATCTGCTTCCATCATCCACTAACACTGCACTTAACACCCACAAATGAAGCTGGGAGTGACTGGTCTGCCCCCCAAACACCTCTGAAATTTAACCCTGTAGGAAGGAAGGTTTTCTGTAGTGATGAGGTGTGAGTCCATTTACCCTCCTTCCCCTCTGTGCATTGGCTCAGCATGAACTGGTTTGGAATTAAGACACAAGGTGGCTCCTACAACCAAGCTCCCAAAAATCTTGGATCTGGGTCTGAATTGTGAAATTCCTGCTCTCTCTGGCCATGACCCAGGCTGTGAGCCACCAGACCTACCAGTGGGAAGTGTTGGAGTCCCAGTCCTGCACAGAGGATGAATGAGAAATCTGAGGATTTAGAACACCAGTGATGGCAAAGATGTTGTCACTTTGAAAATAAACATCTTTGTTTTGTTTCTGCATGCTTGTTTGCTCTAAATGCCTTAGCTAAGCCTCAATAGCAATATTTCACCGTGAGAACATTATCTCCTGACAATTATGCAATTCTATTAACATCATTGCCTTTTTAATCTATGAAAGGTTACATTAAACAGAAAGAAGACACACAGGAGACTAGACAAAGGAAAGTACCTAGCCTTTCAGGGGGAAAAAAAAGGAAAGATTATTCAAATGATTACCCTGACATTTATTTTTATATGATGGAAAATAGAACAAGAAACATAACACAGTTCTGGTGGCCTGAATGCCAGCAGAAAGTAAATTAAAACTCACAAAACAAATGCAAATGACAGGACTGATTCTTCCCTCTGTTCAGATATGTTTACAAGGGTGAGGTGAGTAGGATTAAATGGGAAATGGCTACTTTGTAGTGGCAGCAGCCATCACTGAACCATCTGAAAAAGCAGATGGAAGAGGATGGTTTAAGGTTTGCCAGCTTAGAGAGACCCCTCGCTGCCTCAAGAGCCAAGGAAAACCAAAATCAAGCACCACCTCTGAACTGTCAGCAGTGTAACAGCCTTCAGTGCCCCAGGGTGAGAAACATCCACCATTTAAGCACTGCCCAGCACTGGATGAGCATTCCAGCAATTTCCAGCAGCCAAGCCCTTCCCTCAGAGCAGCCCCAGGAACACCCATTCCAAACCCATCCACCTGGAGCACACAGGAGCTCCAGGGTTCCTCTGCACCTGAGGTGCAGCACCACAGCGGCGATGAGAACACGACAGCTGGACAGAAATTGCTTATTTTTCTTAATTCACAAAGCTGGGGGGGAAAGCTCCTAATTAATGTAATGGGTTATGCACTGAGCTCTTTGCCCAGCTCTCCCCAGAAGGCTCCTAGACTTGGCTACCATTCAAACTGGACTCAGAGTCCAAACATCCCCAAGTGCCACCTTCCTGCTGGGGTCGCTGGCCAGCAGCACACGAACCTCTGGCAGCTCAGAAATGCTCCTCTGGCTCCCCAAGGACTCACGGGCTGTGCTCCTAAAATAACTCTGGGAGCAGGCAGGAAAGCGCACGGAAAAAGGGGATTGTGCATTTTCCTTTCCCAGGCTGAGATAAATGTGCACATGTGTTTTTATCCAAAGACAATTGAGACAGCAGAGAATTCAGTGCTGCTCCACTGCAGCGGACTGGCTTCCCTATCTC
Source organism: Cisticola juncidis (assembly GCA_013400215.1). Classification (NCBI taxonomy): domain Eukaryota; kingdom Metazoa; phylum Chordata; class Aves; order Passeriformes; family Cisticolidae; genus Cisticola; species Cisticola juncidis. Next base: position 91,415 of record VXBR01006261.1, on the reverse strand, counting down.
AGAGACCCCATTAGTTATTAGTTAGGAGGATTCAGAAACATCTGTTTATGGCCATTATCTGTTCAAGTACCTCTGGAATGGCTCATGACCTGCACTTAGCTGGCTCTCTGCATCCCTCAAGGACTCTTTGTCCGCCCTTTCCAAGGCTACCCTGTCCCTGCACACAGAGTGGAGGGATCTGCAAGCACAGATGGAGGTTACTGCCCCTGTGCTGTGTCTGTGCTCCAGAGGTTGTACAGTGAGTGGAGGAGGCACCTGAGGCAGGAGAGGAACAGCAGGGGAGCTGGCACAGTGTTCTACAGAAGCTGAACAGTGGCAAAACTGCTAAAGAATTCTATAAAATGCACCCTTATTTGCCATCAGGGCAAGCCCACTCACAGCCAGAGTAGGGCACACTGCATGTGTGTGAGTTAGAGGTATTGTGAGCTGGTCCTTGGAATTCTAACTGCTCCCAGGAAAATCCCATTTCCATTGAAGCTCTGTGTGTTCAGCCCTTTACAGTTTTTCAGTGTTCCTCACCTCACACTTGCTCCTTTCCTCATTTTCCCTTTGAGACTTGTGCTCTGCACGTGGCTGCTGTCAGGCAAAGGTAAAGCAGCATTAATAGTTCAGCATGCAGCATAAAGCATGAAAGCACAGAAGCACTTCTTGGGCTTTATTTTGTAGTTCTGATAATGTGCCTCATCATTGCTGTGAGTTGGAAATTTCTAGTTTTTATTTCTAATGGTGCTGCTCACAGAAGCATTCCCTTGCCCTTTACTAAGCAGTCAGAATTACTCAGCCTGGAGCTCCACTTTCTCACCTTTCTTTACTTCATCTCAAATGATGTATTTATAACAGAAGTAGAAGGCAATGCCTGTCACAAGTCACAATCAACCAAGACTCAGAAAAATCCTGTACAGAACGTTACTTTGGTTGTTACTGGACATTTAGTTGGGCTTGGAATACAGAAACTCATAGCAGCCCACATGTTCTGTGAACAGACACAGAAATGTCAGAAGGATCTCTCAAGGTCACTATTCCAACCTCCTTCTCAAAGCAGGACTATCAGCAGTGCTGAGTCTACTATTGAAATATTTATCTGTTTTTAGAACAAACTAGCAATTGGCAAACGCTTTTTCTGAACTGTTCATTTCTTCATGGGCAAAGTAAAAGATCTATGAATAAAACCATCCCTGGAGGTGCAGAGATCACACATCTCTCTCTGGCTGTAGGAAGGCTTTCCCTGAATCTGGAAGTGACCAGTTGTTACTGCAACTCACACTGAGCTCAAACCACAAAAAAAAAAAAAAAAAAAAAAATCACAGTAGCACTTGCAGTCATTGTTTTCCCATCCAAGTCTGCTCCAAATGCAACTGAATACTGAAATAATTGGTTGCACCAAGACAACAGGGCAGCACGTGAGAACACCACATTTTCTCTTCCTCCAGGCTGAGGTTTCCACAGAAGTCTGAGCTATTTAGGCACTAAAACTTCGTTGATATTCCAACAGCTGTGCTACAGAAGTGTCACTCGCACACCAGCGTCACCTACACACACCAGTGGCCAATAATGACACATTTGGGCAATATTAATACAGCTTGTTACTGCAGAAAACATAAATTAGTCCCTGTGGGGACAAGTATTATGGGCTGTAATTTCAGCTCGAGCTTGTGTGACAATACAAGCCAAGAGACTGCAGTCTGAGCCACGCTGAACTTAATGAGACATGGCAGCTTTGGAAAGCCATCTATAGTATTCCTTGTAAGTGGCACACTGTCCTAATAAATGAAATGGCTTTACATGCTTTTTACCAGTTTCCACTAGGGCTAGTTTGATTTCAGAACTCGTTCTTTAATTGTGATGTTATCTGAGAAGAAGCCTTTCCCAATGCCAAGGTAAATGAGAATCAACAAGGTGATGGATGAAAAAAGGAATGTACTCTGCAGGCAGACATCAGAACACAGAGACAGATTCAATTACATAACATTTACCTGGGCTCTAATGTTCCAGTTCTTCTGTTAGATCACCACCCTTAAGCCCAGACACTTTCAAAAGGCTGTAGCTGGCCAGGAAAATCTGCTTGCTGGAATGGGAAAAGCTTTGGGTATGTAAACATCCAGGGGAAGCTTTCCTCTGACTGCTAATTAGGATGAAGAGAAGAGCCATGCAGCTCCATATGGCACCCCAGTTCATTAGCACCCTCGAGGCAGAATTACCTGACTCATTATGGGCTTAGCAAAGAGTGAGACTCTTCTGGAGACTGCTGATGTCCCACACAAAGGGCTGCCTTTCCTCTGGGTTTTCATTGTGTTGGTTTCTTTTCCTTTCTTCCCAAAGAATCACAGGAAGCACTTGGCAATGAGCCAGGGATTGTTTTATAAAGTGTACAGAAAACACCCCCAGAGTTGTTTTTTCTGTTATTGGACTGTGCTGGCTGTGTGTGGCTGTGTTACAGATCTGCTGAGGTTAAATTCCTGCTGTTTGTAACCATCTCCAGTTGCTGCTGGGCTCAGAATGCCCATTAGCTGCCTCTCTTCAGGGCAGTGAAAGCTTATGTTATCAATTATAAAGACTACCTGTACATCTCTAGTATCCATTTCTGATAAGTTTTGGCTTCATAAAACAACTACGGGCCATAAATGAGGCGATGTCTCGTGTCAACTGAACCTGGAAAACCCAAGGTTTGAATGACACAGTGCAAGTCCACAGACACACACCTGTGTTCCAAAACATTCTTACTCATGGCATTTGTTACTATTTTAACTGGCTCAAACACTTCTGACTTTGCCAAGTTCCTCCTGGTGTGAATAGGGAGATAATGAAATTTTTTAGGATGGTCAAGGTGGAAACAGAAGCATGTCCATGTAATTTGAAAAAAGCAGCTACATGTATTGAACACCAAGATTTCATCCTGACTTTTGTGTGTATTCCACATGTATTGAGACAGGCATTGCCACATCTCAGTGAGTGCACAGCAGAACTGGTAACACAAACCACCTCCACCTAAAGCCTAAAAGGGAGCTCAGGTAGCCACACCCTGGTGGTGCAAGCCAAGAAAGCTGCCCCACACAGCTGAATTTTGCCAGTTCACCAATTCCCACACTCTCGGGACACCGGGGTGAATGCTGTGTCTGGAAATTGCACTTCATGCTGTAATTAAACAAACCAGCCTGTGACAGGTCTGGAATACACCATCTTGTGAAATTCAGTTAAAAGCAGCTGAACAGTGACACTTGGTACGTGTGTAGTGCCTTCCACTACATCTCCAAATGTTTTAATTTCGTTAAGGGTGCAAGCCCATTTGCTGAAAAAGAGTTCAACACGAGTCTAAACCTCATTAAAAAAATAAATAAAAAAAATCTATGAAACAGTTAGGAATAAACTCCAGCCCTTTCTACCCTTGTATCTTGTCTTTTGCCATAAAGACAGAGTCCCATTTGAATCACTGCCTTCTGAACTGAGGCTGGCTGAAGAAGGCATAAGGTAGGTTTGAGCTTAGGAATCAGGCTTTTAACTTTTCTGTTCAGATTTATTTCCCTTTCCTCAAGGAACTGCAGGTTATTTTACAGTGCTATGACACATGACATCCTGTAATCATCCTGAGACATCATACCATAATAAAGTACATAAGGTACATTGTGGTAATATCAGGGTTTTTTTGTGTAGAATTTTACAGTATTAACAAGCATTAGGAGCATCTACTACTTCAAGAACAACTGCCACATCTTATTTCTTTTTTGAAGGCACCTCCCAGTCTGTGCTGCAATGGAGCAGGCACTAAGGAGTATCCTCAAAAGCTTTTAAATTTTATTTTACTGTATGTTCTGTCAGAAACAGATCATATGTTGTCATATGATCCTCCTGACATTCCACAGTATGCCTTCCAGGAAATAAAGTAAAAAATATGGATGCATTTAAAGCTAACTTGCCAGAGTTTCCTTTGAGATGAAAGATGCCAAGTGCATTTTTGCAGCTTCTTTTGGAAAGTCTAATCTTGTTCTCTATCCAAGTGTTAAAGTTCTGACCAGTGGCCAGCTCTGTCAGCCAAAAGGAGCTTCCTCATAGGTTTTTAATAGTTTTTTTTAATCCATTCATGCAACAGCCAAGGTAAAGACTGGCAGTGAAGCTGAAACCTGCTCCAAGGAAGGACAAACAATGTGCAAACAAGCCTCGAGATTTTTACAAAAGCACAAATCACCAGGGAAATTGGGCTAAACCACAATTCACCTAAAACCCCCAAATCTCAGAGATGATTCTGCCCCACACAGGAAGCCTTCCTGACTTGTGGGGAGGAGGCAGAGGACACAGGAAATGTTCATCTGCACACGAAGTGTTAGACTGCACAGAGGAAGGGCCAAAGCCTGCTCACATCACAGGTTATTTATTACCATTTTCTGCTAATGAACCCTAAAATAAGCATTTCATTAAATTTCATGAAATTCCTGGCTGACCACCACTTAGATCTGCCATGGCCCTTCCCTGAGGAAGCACAGTTCTAACCCAAACCCAAACACCTTTGCAATTTTCTGTGAGCAAAATAAAATGCCACAAATTAAATCTATGCTTACCCCAGCTGGGAGGCAAAGCGAAAAAAATAAAGCCAACAACACAGTCCCAATATAGAGCTGTCAAAACAAAGTTTTTTTCTCTGATTTCCATGATTAAACTCCCTTTCTTTCTGACATCCATGGTTTTAAAATGAGATGTAAAAAAGGTTTATTATTAGTCTTAGTCTTGTATTTCAAGATACACAGAGCTGTATCAAGTATAACACCATTATTAAGATTTTAGTCTCAGAAAGACAGAGCAGAGTATGGGAAAGAAATTCAAGCAAGAGCAAAATTGGAAAGATTGCAGAGAAGGAGTAACAAGCTGTACTTGTACCAAGCAGAGTAGAAAAGAATTCATAACTAACGGGAGGGATGCAACAATGGTGACAGACAAAATGAGACATTAGCCCATGAATACTGGTAATCCAAAGAGAGGTGTAGGTCTGAATACCTCACCAGGAACAGTGAGAGCTGGAAGGCAAGATGGAAGGGAAGGACTGGGAAAACACAGAATAAATTCCCTCTTCGCTAAAATATTGTCCAGGTGGGCAAGCTCTGAACCATAATGAAGTGTCTTTAAATGTAGCCAAAATCAGAGACACTGTTATTTAATCTTTTCTCTGAACTGCCAGCTTTGCAGGGTGTTTTGAGTCATTAGTCTCCAACACAAACTAGAACCCTTATGTTTAAATGTAATAAAGTCCTCATTAAATAATTCCATTATGTGTTTTTTCCACCTACTGTACACATAGTTATGAATTACTGATAGCAAGCCCTAGGCAAAGGCAAGGGGAGAATAGAGAAGGAGTGAAAGGTTCATTTTCTTTCCTGGGATGAAGCCTGCTGAACACATAAGATTGATCCTGATGTGTTTACTCACAAGAAGAGCATCATCACTGCATGAACAGCCTGGCTGATCTCGGTGAGAACTGAGTGATGCATTATTCAGTTCATGAGAACCTGATTTAATTTGAATTAAGGAGGAGCAAGGTGGGAAAGGAAAAAACAGGGAAACAAGAAACAATGCAAAGAGCGAACCACAGCCTGATCTGTGTCTCATACCTGGGCTGTATCTGAGCAAAGAGTGGGTGCATTCTTCCATTGTGCACTCTTGTCCTGCCACTACTCAGCTTTAAAACAGGGAATAAAAGCCACTGGATCATCAAATTGTGCCCCTTGAAAGCGACTCTGCCATCCAGTCCAAACCTGCCTGATACCTGGGCTGCCTCTGAGCAAAGAGTGGGTGAATTTTTCCATTGTGAACTCTTCTCCTGCCACTGCTCAGCTTTAAAACAGGGAATAAAAGCCACTGGATCATCAAATTGTGCCCCTTGAAAGCGACTGTGCCATCCAGTCCAAACCTGCCTCATAAACTTACCCAGCTCCATCTTAAAAGTCATTAATTACCTTTATAATTTTATTGGGCTTGAGCACCTCACCACTTCACAGTGGCTAATAAGCACTCCAAATTTATTCCCAGCCAGTTCAGGCTCATTCATTCTCATGCCACTGCTGCCTTTTACCTTGCACACTTGCTTTCCTCCTGGGTATTTAGCCATGCTAGATTTATAGCTAACACTCAGCATGCAAAACTGCACTTAAATACACCCAAACATTTAAACTCTCTTGTGATGAACCTCACATACCCCAAACCACTGCACCTTTTACAGTCTGGGTTACTTTCTTGGGTATAAGGGAATGCTTTTCACTGTATTTAACGAGATAAAGTCAGAGCTTTATACAGTGATGACAGCACACCCTGTCTGCATCACCAGTGACCTGGCTGGTGTATTTTAGACTTATGTATTTCAATTTCACCTCTATGTTTAGATAAAGTTTTTTATCTAAGTCCAAATATGTGAACAAGCCCCCTCCTCACCCCCCAAAAAAAACCCCCCAAAAACCAAAACCCAGTCATTTCAGAAAGAGTCACCCTCCAGAAACACCAAATTCTCTATCTGCCTTGTGTATATAAATAACATTTATGTCTTGTGGAAAGAAAAAAGGTTGTTTGAAGGCCGGGAAATGAACACTAAACTGTGGAAAATAAGGTTGGCTTCTCTAAAACTGACCTGGTTTGTGCACATGAAACAATCTGACAAAATACCATTTTGGAAAAAAAAAACAGCTCAAAGATGCTTCTGAAAGACAGCTGTATTTTTTCTTCAAAACAATTTTAAGCATTAATTAAAAAAAAAAAAAGGTCATACAAATCCAAGGACTTTTGAAAAGCCCCAAAAAAAGTCTTCATTTGGAAATTTGCTGAGAACCGTTTCAGTTCAGGGTAATGCATTCTTTTAATGCCTGGTATTTTCCATGGGACACATAACCCAGTTTTATTTCCCCTCTAATCAGAAGATATTAATGTGCTGCAGGAGCGGGGAACACGATCCCCTCTGCTAACACAGACAGCCAAGAAAAGCAGAAGCAGGGAGGATTTTATTCTGGCCCACGGAATATAGATATAAAATGATACATATTGTATTATGATACAATAACACCTATTGTATATAATAATACATGCCATATATAATAATTATATAGCAATAATTTTATATAATAATAATAAACAACACACACACTATATATATTTACATATGTGTGTGTGTTCCTCAGCCCTTGTTCTTTGTAGTTATCCAAGCAGTGTAAGCTTTGTTATAAAATACAATGTTGAGAGAAAGGTATTTACTAGGGAAAAATTCATTTTAATTTATGGGTATATAGAGAGGACAATTCAGCTTTTGTTTCTGAAGTTCAGCAACTTAAAAAATAGCCAAATACATATATTTCTGGAATAATAATAAAAGCTTTGGGCTGGGACATTTAATGCCAAGTCACAGTCCTGCAGACTTTTATGGCTGAGTTATAAACCTGAAAAATATGTGCTTATAATGGAAATCCTGACAGACCCTCGCAGGGGCTCCTGTAATATCTTGAATTTGATTTAGGGGTGGTTTTCAATAATGCTTTCCCAAGCCAGTCTGCCGGGGACTGTGAGGGAAAATGTGATGTTGAGTGTGTCCCTGTTACCAAACACATCCAGCACAGCCCCCAGAGCCTCTGCAGCCCGGGCTCCAATACCAGAAACCCCACAAGTGTCAGGGCTAAGTGCACCTCGCATTTAGGGGAACGATAAATTGTCTGTGTGCAGTAAATCGCTCATTTCTGTGCTTCCACCAGGCCCTTTGGAAATGACTGGAAATCCTGCTTTGTTTTTCTTTGCCTGACAATCACCAGCCACGCTTTGGGGAACGGATTTTAGAGAGAAGGGAGATGGGAACCTAGATAACCCATGAGTCAGATTAAGGCTGGAAAAATTAGGATTATAACCTGCTATAAACCTGTCCCATCCCCCACTATAAAGCCTTCAAAACCCAGTGCTTTATTATTTATAATTATGAGATAAATGAAGGAACTGAGTCCTTTGCAAAGCCTGGAGTGAGACAGGACAGCTTAAAAACTCTAATGGGTGCAGACACGATGCTCCCTCACAGCGTGGAGCAGGTACCACTGGAGGGGAGCCTGGGAATGAGGGAATTTCTCCTTCTGGAAGCAGAAATGGGGACACTGGAGAAAAAGCAAGGAACAGCTACTGACACAAAGCACTGTGAAAGCAGGGGAAAGACAGAAGTAAAGAAAGTATTAAAAAGTTACAGCAAAAGAAAAACTGGGGAATTGGTGAGTGGACAGTCCGTCTGAGATGAAAGGAGAGGAGGGAAATGAGAAGAACTTGGTCAGCATTTAAGCTGATGGATTTTCTCGTGCTTGCCTTCATTTTAATACTTTCCAAAGGAAACCTCTGTGGACTGCTGGGTCTGGTAGAAAAGTTACTAAACCAGTTCAATAGTCCAGAAGAAATGACTGGTGTACAAAGGGGAAGACAACTGCTTGGAATTCTTTATAAATACCTACACAGTTATGCAGAAAACATGCCTTGCATGGGAAAAAGATACCTGAGAGGATCAAAAGAAGCTTCCTCATCATCCCACATGAGCCCAAAGACAGCCCAGTTCATCACAGCAAGAGAGAAATCTGAACCCTTCCACCACTTGGGGATTAAAAAAGCTGGGATGAAGAACTCTGCAAGATGCACTTCAAGTTTGCTGCAAGGGCTTCTCAAGCTTGTGTGAACTTTGGGAGCCACCCAGCAGGTACCAAAAAATGCTGAGCGTGAGGAAGGCTGACTAATGCCCTTCTGAGACTTTGTGGCATTATCTTTTCTGAGAGTGAGGGCTCTCCATGACACCAGAAAAGGATCCTTCCTTTCCATCCCTGAATATCCAAGCTCTCCAGCTGAGTGAGAAAAAATAGCCATGACAAATAGGAAGAGAAAAAGGAAATTGAGGAGCGATTCAAGAGAGGAAAGCAACACTTCCCCCATGTATTTTGATTTTGCTCCTCTACAAAATTAAAGCCTTGTTTCAATATGGTTTTAATTTCATAGCCCTCAGTGCAAATCCCACTCTTCTGTACACTGCACTTCCATTAGCAAAGTACATTTATGCTAATGAACCTGCCTGCAGTGCTAATTAGCACAGCCCCTGGGCAGGGTCAGGAGGGCTGGGAGGGCACAGTGCTTGTACAATTAGCCTTGTCACGGCCAGCAGCTCTGGGACAGACACATCTTGGAGCTCAAAGCTGGACAGCTGATGGATGACTGTCATTAGCTCCTCTGCTCACTCCAGGATGGAACAGCCCCTGAGCTGCAGGGCAGGCTGCTCTAATGAGAAGGAGAGACCTTGAACCACAGCCACTGTCCTCCACCTCCTCCCAGCCTGCCCAGCTTCCCCATTCCCCTCGTAGCTTCTCTCCCATCCCATCTGTAGCAGAGAGACAAAAGCTGTTTCCAACAAGTTGTTCCTGATCCATCAAAGATTCCTCAACAGCCTCCCTTGCCCTGGCCCTCCCTGCTCAGAGCCTCCCTCTCTCCAGACACCAGGAGTGGTTTTAATTTCATAGCCCAAACCAGATCCCCTGGATTCAGGATGCTTCTGGATCAGCTCCTCAGCTGCAAAAACCAACACCGACCCTTTGAGCTTCTCCTAGCCTGTGAGCTTACACCCAGTGAGAAGTGCAGCAATAAATACACCTTCCCAAAAAGCCCTCCAGGACCAGCCCTCCTTGGCCAAGGGAGCTGCAGGACGGCACAAGGACCCACACCAGCTAATGGGGTGGCAGAAAGAAGCACAAGGAGGCTTTGAAGGAGCCTCCTGGAGGCTTCCAGCTGCAGCTCTGTACCTGTGGAGGGGAATCCTTGGAGACAGCAATGACTCTGCGTGTGCTGCAGCAGCACTCAGCAGACCTGAGGACGTGCATCTGCTTCATTAAAACTTGATCCCCAAGTTCCGCTCTCCTTTTCCTTCCTGGAGGGTTTTCAAACATTGTTTGCCTGCATACCTGGATAACTGATGCTATGCAGGGCTTTAGTTAAGGTAATTTGAGAATTCTTTTATATTGAAAATGTATAAAAAGTAATCCCCTGAAGTGCTTGATTTTCCTTCCACGACATTCCATTGTAACCACCTTCTTCTGCTTTACCTCATTAGCATTCTGAGGGGTTATAGAAGAATTGTTATAGTTTAGAACAAAAAAAACAGGTCTGGAGGCCCCTGGGGTACAGGGCAGAACAGCGTGGGGCCCTGGCTAAGACCCAGGAGGGCTGAGCTCTCCTCCACAGGCAGGGTGATCACAGGCAAGCTGCCTCATGTCAGGAACTTTGCTTAACTCTTCCTCTGTCCTGACTTCTTTGGGGTAGGAAAAGCTCCTCTGCTCAGCAAAATGAGTCTGCACTCAATAACAAATCAAATGTAATGCAAATCTACGGCAGCAGAAAGGAACTGTAACTGTAACAGAAAAAACCCAAACCAAAGCAGTAAGAGAGGAGATGGGACTACTGAGGTCCACGTTGAAGGCAGAGTGTGTTTTATGCAATGTTACAGAAGCAGAACTGCACTTCTGTAAGGCCCTGAGAGAGGCAGAGCCTAGCACAGCACAAAGGCCCACTGCCACAATTCCAACAGAACTCCAGCTTATTTTCCAGGAGAGTAACAGAGGATACAGCCTCAAATGCAGGTCCCTTAGACAGCCTCACCCTGAGGCAGAGGACAGCCCACCTTTCCTGAATAAAACCCTGCAGATGTGTCTTCCCTTCTTGAGGGCATTTCCATAAAATGTCCCCAGCCTCACACCTCCAAGGTGCATCTGTGGGTGTGCTGGGGCAGGGGGAACTGCATCAAACACATTCAAACATCAGTGCACACAGATCCTTTTTCTGTTTGTGGAATCCTTCTGACTCAGGTGTACCTGTCACACCCTGCCTGAGAAGGATGTGACTGTCCTTCTGAGGGCTTGTGCCATCCCTGCAGAGTTTGTGTTTCAGTCCACTTCCCAAGCAGCCAACACTGTGGTGTTTATGAGGAATTATCCCCTCCTTCCACCCCCTGAGGCAGACACTCACTCCCCCTCCAAAGCTCACGGCTTTACTGGGCAGCAAACCCCTCGTGGAACTGCTGTGCTGATCTCAGAGATAAAAGGTTAAATGTCCATTTCCAAGCAAGGCAGTGAGGCACCAGGAGGAGCCCTGTGTGTCTGCAGAAGGAAGAGGCCCCTCAGACACAGCTGCTGTCTAACAACCACATTTTATGCACAATGCTCGGGGGCTGCTCTATTTTTACAGCTTTCATCCATAAAACAAGAAGCTAAAGCTTCTGGAAGGAGAACACAATCACCCTACAATGGTGTAGCATCAGAATAAACTCAACACAATGTGTGTAAGCAAAGAGAAAAAGCACCCAAGCTTTTTCCAGTAGATAATACTTTATAATTTTTACTTTATACTTTACAATCTATACTTTATCTATGGCGGTAGATAATACTTTATAACTGCCGTGTCATCAGTCCTCAGAAGCTGTCTCCAGAGCCATGTGTGGGCTGGCAACCAGGCAGAGTGGCTAACTGGTTTTCCATCTAGTTGTACACAAGTAGAGACACATGGAAACCAGCAGCCTGGGAACTCTGAAGCAGAGACTTCCAGAAATAAGTGCCTGCACACTGGCAGATGGAGAAAAGCACAGTTAGGGGGGGACTGTGTTGCAGTAGCACCTTGATTTTAAAGTTTGTAAAAACCAGCCCAGGCTTCACATCTGAGGCATTTCCAGCAGCTTCTGCCTTCTTCTTGTTGGGGAAAATTCTCTCCATAAAAACAGGGAAGGTGAAGGTAGAGTAGTGCTTCTAGCAAAAGATACCAGGAGCTGCTGCAGGGAGCAGAGAGCAGGGCTGGGAAGTCACTGATGATCTGTGCCTCTTACTGCTCTGCTAATTATGCTTTTGGTACCTTTCAGGTACCAATTTTCCAATTTACATTTAGGGAATGTCCCTAAATGGCTTCCCTTTGGTAAGGATCACCGTGGGAATGCTGTGACACCTTCCCTGCCAGCTCTGTGAGCCTGGGTTGGGCTGGCTGCTCCTCTACCAGGGCCACAGCACAGCCACTGCTCTGAGGATTTCTACATTTTCTTACTTTTGTAAGAACATTGTATTTACGCTTTTAAAAGAGGCAAATATTTATTTGGTATTTGTCCAGCAAAACAGTTGCTGAATCCCCAGGTTTCTCCTCAGTGCTAAAAGATTAACCTTACAACTTGAATTAAGATTTTGTAATGGGTGTTGCAGGAAATTCGCTTAGGGCTGCAGATTCAGTGTAAGATAGCAGTCTGTGGCACGTGTTTGTAACAAGCATTTTCTCCAAAATAATCCAAAACTTTAAACAGCTTCCAAGTAACTCAATGCAAAAAGCAGGCTCAGATTGTCCCTTGTAGTATCATCATTGTAAACAACCCCAGCTGTTCAAAAGCACCTTTAAAATGGGTAAGTTATGGCCTTGTACACTGCAAGATCTCGTTATTTACAATTTTCTTAGCACTGCACACTTGTTGTTAGTACAACACCTAAACACACTTGTCAAACCTTGTGCCAAGGATAACCTGTGACCCAAACACAGCAGGAACACCTCATGAAGGAGGTGTTTGTCCTCCTGGCAGTGTGGGGCAGGCAACTGGTGGCACTGCAGATTCAGATGGGCTGAAAATCAGTGTACACATTAACAGTGAACAACACAAGAGGCTGAAAACCTGCCCTGTGTCCAGCCCCACATCTCACACAGTGGCTGCTTCCCTCACTCACCCTCGTGCCAAAAAACAAACTCCAACCCTCACTAACACTCATTTGGATAGACAGTCAGGAAAACCTCTTTGGTTCACATATTCACAAGTCATCTATAACACCATAAGCAGCCAAAATAGTGTGCATTTCAAGAACTACCCAACCTCCTGGGAACAAAAACAGCCTTGAGAAAAATAACCTGACACAAACAGAAGACAAGTCACGTTTTACAGTTAGCTATGAAAACAATAAATAATTAAAAATCCCAACGTGAACCTACCTTGGCTATCTGGACACACCAGTTCAGCAGGAGCTGGGAGCCAATGTTGTCCTTGTGCTCATGGACATAGTCCAGGAGGCAGCCGTGGGGCATGAGCTGTGTGACCAGCTGGATGGTGGGGCTCAGGCACACCCCCAGGAGCCTCACCAGGTGCGGGTGGTCCATGCTGGCCATGATCAGGGCTTCCTGCAATGACAAAAGCCACCCAAATGTCACCGCGGTGTGCCCAAAGACTGCATGCACTTCAATTGAAAAAAAAAGAAAAAAAAAAAAGGGTTTTCACACTTTTATAGGTTTGGAATACATTTATATGCCATATATATATATTTATTTATTTATTTGCATGTGGGGGAGTTAATCTTCCAGTTAAAGCTGCAGGTAATGAAGTGACCCAAGGGGATCCCCTGGGCACCAGGAGCTCCTGTCACCCAGGGCTGGACATCCCTAGGGAGCCTCCAAGTCTGACAGAATGCCCGCCTGATGTTCTGAGTCCCAAAAACCAAACCTGCACAAATGTAAAATCCCACACTCCCTGTCCCACTGCAGCCACAGAAACAAAGGTGTAGGTGTGACACACTTCACTTTGAAGTCTCCTTGGTCTTGTTTTGATGCCTTTTTGGGACTACCTAAAAACAGAGGCCAAATAAACTTTTGGGAGTAAAAAGCAGTTGTATTTGTTGAAGGGCCTCCAGGTACATTCAAGGCTAATGAAGCCCACCCAGGGGTGACACCCCAAAAAATGGAAGATGGGTCATGGGTTTTCACACTTTTATAGGTTTGGAATATATTTATACTCCAAATATATATATATATATATATGTATATATTTGCATATGAGGGGGTTAATCTTCCAATTACAGCTGAAGGTAACGAAGTAATTTACCCCAAGTTTGCTTTCTAAATCTGAGCCTCTTAGCTCAGCATCTGATTCTTCCATGACCGCTCCCATCAGATCTTGGATGAGTTCATTTTGGTTTTTTCCACACAGAAAAGACTTTATTTCCCTTTTCCAGGCTGTAAGAAGTTTTCAGCTACCAAGCAAGGGCCAGCAGGTTTACTCTTGGCTGTGCTATTTGACCCTAAGGTTCACACCCCTGGCCAGCAGCACTTTATAAAAACCCTGTATAACTGTTTTTGGAGGTAATGCTGCCATCACAACCGACTTGGCACTCAAATGCAGCAAGGAGAAAGCTCTTCTCTCTCATTCACTGAGTCCTCCATTTCCAGACCACTTCATCATGGCAATGGAACAATGAAAAGTGAGATGGAATAGTGGCTTTGTGAGGCTATTTTGGCAGTCCTCCTCTTTTTTCCCATCAAAAAAAACCAATTTGACATCTGACAACTTACAGAATAACAGCTGTAATACTGCCAAAGAAAGAAAAAAAAAAAAAAGAGACAAATTTGCCACCAGAGGAACATCGAAGTTGGGGGATTTTATCACTTCCCTATATTAAGGCAAAAGAAAAAAAATGGTTCTGGAATGTAGGCTGAGTTTGTATTAAAGGAAATTGCTCATCATAGTACAAAGAATATTTGAAACCAAATTGCACATATTTGCATAATAGTTCTTTTACTTTCTTTCCCCCTCTTTTTTTTTTTTTTTTTGGTAAAACAAAAAGATGAACAAGACACTAATTGTAGGGTTTTTTCCCTCTCAATAAGAAAAAAGCAGATGGTCCTCACTGGGGGGAGTGACTCCTTCCCTTTTCTTCCTCAGTGTATGTGAAGAAATAAATAAATGAATAAATAGGGGCTGTTTGATAGGATAATGGAGGAGCAGGTCTGAGAGAGATTCTGATACAACAAATTACAAAGGGGATCTGAATTTAACTAGTTTAATAGAGTTCCCACTCACTTAACTCTTAAGTATGGGGACTCCTTGGAAGAATTTCAGCCTTTCTTCTGCTGTGACTTGAATATCTCCCTGCAGGCCACCAGAATAAAACCTGTGGACATGTGAATTACCCAGTTTCCAGAACACAAAGTGACTCTCCCTCATTTTTTCCTTTTTACCCCATTCATTATCCTCCTGCAGATGCATACAGGGACAGCACTTGCTTCCCACTCTGCCTCTGAGTAAAGAGGTTCCCCATGAGCCTGGAGCTGCAGTATTTTCTTTACAATTCAGACTAATTAGAACAGAGATGAGATTTTTTTTTTTGGTCTTCCAAGGGCCCACACAGAAAGCTTTGAAGCTTGTGTCCATTAGTCTCCAGCTACTTTCCATTGCCAAGTCCATCTGTGTCCAAAGGAAAACCACTTCTGTACAATAATAAAAGCAAGCAGTGCCATTTGTCTCATTCTGTTGGTACAGGAAAGCACACGCTTTTCCAGTAGTTTTGGGCAAGAGTTTCAGGAGAAAAAAGTGTTTTTTATAAAATATTATGGGCTTCTCTGTAATGAATTAAGGCACACACAAAGCAAGGAAAACTTCATTATGGATCTAAGCCACTAATAGATACTAATTTAGAATTAATCCTGGCTCCACATAGTTATCCTCATTAGTAAAACTATCGTTATTGTTATTGAACTTCAAACTAGGTAAGAACTAAAATCAGGGCTCTGTGTATCCTGCACAGCACAAACACAAAGTGAAAGAGGCTGCAATTGTTCTGCTAGAGCCTGATGAGACAAAGCAGACAAACAACAACAGAAACATCAGGACTTAGCAGCATTTTGAGAATCTGTTCAGCAAATAAGGAATACAAGCCTCCAGTTTCAAACCCAAGACCCTAGAGCTGTCATCCTGGTGGCACTTTGGCACTCAGCAGCCTGGTTCCTAATGCAATTGTATAAAACATTTGAAGCAGCTGAGGCACTGAACTCACAAACCTGCCTGGTGGCACTGGCATCTCTCAAAACCAGCCTCTGCAATTCCCTGAACCTTTTTGGTAGCTGTGTGTCTGCAGCTCTTATCTCTACACTCAGTGGGCTTCCCCCTTTCCTATTTGCTATGTTATTGCTAACAATTACAGCAAAAACCAGAAGATAAATATTAAGCAGCATGGCTGCTCCTGAAGAACAGCCTTTGATACTGGTTTTGTTTCCCTGACCATGCAGGTTGTGAACCAGTGGGCTCAGCAAGGTGCAGAGGGCAGCAGCAGTGAGATAATGCCACACTTAGGTCCATGGTGAAGATTTATTTCCACTCAGAGGGGCCCAGGGCACAGCTCTCTTCAGCTCATGCCCTCATTCATTAGCACACACACAGAGCACTGGGGGCAGCCACTGTCCCCTCCCAGTGCTCCACACACTCCCCCTGCTCAAGGGAAGCATCACAGATCTCTCCCCCAATTTGGCAAGCCCAGAGTAAATGGTACTGCTCCTCTTAACCCAGTGAGGACATTCACCTGATACAGAGTTCAGTAAGCACAAAGTCTGAAAAATCTGATTTCTTAACTTCCTGCTCCTCTTAACCCAGTGAGGACATTCACCTGATACAGAGTTCAGTAAGCACAAAGTCTGAAAAATCTGATTTCTTAGCTTCCTGCTTCTAAAAATTCTTGCCATAAAATGCCCTCAAACAAAACAAAAAGATGCCAGAAAAGAACAGCTCAGCTGTTTTCCCTAATAATTGCCAAGTAAATAAATGTACTCAAAAGCTGACTTCAGACTGCACTGTGCATTTTTTCTGAAAGCACAGCTGAGCTAAGGGGGGATACTACAGTTAAGACACTCCTTTTCCCATTGGTTTTACAATTCTTCTAGAAGCTGGGGCAAGCACCTGTGTGAAACATGTCTGACCAGTCCCAGTCCAGCATTTACTACATTTCAAAGCCTTTTGTTTGTCTGCTAGGTCGTACAGATTGTTTAGGTGGCAGCTGGCTCAGCCTGTGCAGCCTGCAGAGCTGTTAAAAGCTGGGAGGCAGCACAAATATACATTTAAAAATACACATGCCCACTGTGGTGGTGTGGCAGTGACACCCACGGCTGTGTTTCCTCTGTACTGCCTGTGCACGATGGTGCTTTCAGGGCTTCCCAGCACTGCTGTACACCAAGGAATTTTTAGGAACTCTTAGGATTAAGGCAGCTAACCCAGCAGGCAGCTAACCCAGCAGGCAGCTTGGCAGGGCTGTGGTTGTGTCCCCCCAGCCTCACCACAGGTGATTTCAGCTGAGCCTTCCATGTTCAGCTCAGTCCTACCACTCTCAGACACTTTGTTTTGCATAAAGAAATCATTGTTCACTCCTCTCCTCTGCCCCCTCTCACTGTGGTTATGCTATTGCTCCACTAAGCTCGGCTCCTGTGATTTATACACCCAAGCCTGGCCTGTGCCAGTATTCCTGAGGAAAGAGGATTCTGTGACTGCACCCTCCTGGCACACAGTGGCCACTCCCAGGCTGTGCACAGCATCCTCTGGGCTTCTCTCTGGAGAAGCAGGACTCAGGAGCAAATGAATAAAATTTAATAAAAATTATAAAATTTAATAAAAATATTGTAGAATTAATTTTAAATTTAACTGATTAATTTACATGTTAATTGGAACTAAAAGAATTGTTAATTTTTATAAACATTTAAAATAAAAATATATAAAAATAAAGAATTATTATTATTTCTATACATCCACGTCCATGCTCCAAGCATAAAACAAGGTGAATGCTTACAGAACCACAGGTTCATCAGAGGGGGCTGCATGGAGGGGCAGCAGTGCACACCCAGGTCCAGATCCTGCACTCACACTCACCCAGCCAAGTGCTTCTCCTACAGGGAAATGCTGATTTTGGCTGGCACAGCATGAAATAACTAGAGGTCCAAAAGCCCTGTCATTAAAGGGGTTTAACGAGCTGTTAGACACAGTTTTGCACTGAGCACCATCCCCTTGAAACTCCCTGCACGCCTGTTTTGCTTTAGGAAACCTCCTTAAGGAACCTCTGCGGGTAACCAAAGAGAGAAGGTCACACCATGAGCCTTGCTTGCATGCATTTCCTCAAACTCTTAGGTTCAAGGAGGCTACAGGTTTTGAAGGGATGCTTTTGGACTTTGTATCTTTTGGATGCAAGAGATTTGAGCTTTTTTGAGTTCAGCTTTCAGTGAGGACCTTCAGCAGAGGTTCGCTGGGTGGTCAGTGGGGTCACTGCACAAGTGTGCTGCACCATTAAAGGGTGAGAGGAAGGTGTTCAGAAAGTTTTGGAAATCCATCTGCCAGGTGTGCCACCCCTCTAGGATGGAAACTAAGAATAAAAAAATAAACCAAAATTCCACTTCAGGGATCACACCCTCTGGTCTGCTCACGCACAGGCGTGATGGAAACAGCATCAGACCAGTGTCTCTCACTTGTCTCCTATCAAGCCACTGACCCCAGGTCCTGCAGCCTGGCGAGGAGCCAGGCCTGGCACAGCACTGGAGCACAGTGCTCTCCCCTGCCCACCATCAGAGCTGGTCTCTGGCTGCTCTCTCACTGCTTGGAGCCTTTCCTGGAGCTGTGGTGTCTCTTTAAAAGTGCTGCATCTCTCGGAGCAGGCAGACCCTCTGAGACCACCCTGCCTGTCACAGCGCTCGCACAGCACAGAGGGGACCAGCCTGGCTGACTCCTCACAGGCACTGCCTGCCTTGTTGACACTGAATTCAAAAGCCAGAGAATGCCCCCTGTGATTCAAATGCATCAGAGAGATGCCCCACTTTCCTCCAAACACTCAGAACTAGCACAGATCACAGATGAAAAGCTCTCCCTCTTGAAGGTGGTACCTGCAGACTGCTGGGTCAAACCTTCCTGCCCACCTCAGAGAAGCAGGAATAATTCCTATTCATGCAGGAATAAACACCTTCATGCACGGGCAGAAGCAATTCAGGCTCACAAAGTATTTTGGAGCAACATAAAATGAATGAGGAAGAAGAGCAGTACTGTGATCCCTGCCCTGCAAACGCTGAGGGTGTGGACCACCCTGCTGACCCCAACAGGGTGCTGAGAATTGATGCTGGAATGCTTGAAAGTGGAGGAGATAAATTTTGTAGAAACCCCACATGACATGGCTTATTCCTCCTCCCTGCCTTGTGCCAATTAAGTCTCCTAATTCATCAGAGTCTGAGTTAGCAGAGGAGGAACTTCAGTTCTAAAGCAGCGGGCCTCTAGTGCACAACAAACCAAGTGCAGATGTTTTACCTCAAACATCTGATCAGGGACAGCTCCCACCAGCATTTCTGTCAATGATTTTCTCAGATGATTTTATGTCAGTCTTAAGAGCTGGAGGTTTTTATCCCTCCTGGAAGGCTGAAATTAAAGTTGTACTTTAGCTGGGTTTTCTTGCCCTGAAAAAATGGTCGTGGTGATGAGAGAGAAAAATCCAGCCCATTTTCAGTTCACTTTTATGCACAACAGCCAAGGACCTCAGCAACCAGAACTGTGCCATTAAAAGTTGTCAGGACTAGTAACAGTGGGCTTCATTCTGGGGATTCCCCCCTTGGAGATCAGCAGGAGGTGGTTTAACAGCAAAAATATCTCGTCATTGTGACAAATGTTTTACTTATAGCCTGAGACACATGTCATTATTTCAGGACAGTCTGTCCAAAGTGATTTCTTTCTCCAACTAGCAAAAATATTTGGAGTTGTAAGCGTGCAGCCTAACAAAGGCATAATTTCAGTGGAGCTCAAACAGGAGGTAAACAGACATTACCACTGACCAGCTTCTATGTACTGTCAGCCTTGGCTGCACATACCTTGCCAAAGGAGGGAGTTACTGTTTTGATTTTTGATTTAGGATGAGTGATGGCAAGGTCTCTAGGACAAAAAAAAAAATCTATCAAGTTTTCACTCCTTTCTGAAGAGTCTGCAGGCATTGCTTTCATATTTTGTGGCGTCACTGAAAAGCTTGACTTTATAAATACACACTCCAAGCCCCTTCCTTCTTCAGCATCAATTTAAAGGGAGAGCATCAGATTAAAACCTAATTTCATCAAGTGCATAATCAACATTAAGAATTGTTTTAATCAAAGATGCATTTTTGCCCGGCATTCCATTTCTCACAACGGAGAGCTCAAATCCGGCTCATCTCCATCTTTCCCTCATCTGCATTCAGCTGCACAAGGACCTCACACTCAGGACCTGGGGACTGCAAAGGGATGATGTTTGAACATGAAAGGTTTTGTTGGACTGCTTGGTTCACTGTTGGATTTTTATTCTCCTGACCAAGCTGCACCTGACCAAGCTGGCATCACTAGCCCACAAACTCCTCAAATCTGCCTGATGCTCCCTGTGTCACATCAACACTGCTCTGCCTCTCACCTTTTCTTCCCCGCTTTCCTGTACTGCCCTGCTGCCCAGCTCCTCTCCTGAAGATAAGATTAAAACCTCTTTAAAAAGACTCTTTAAAGAACCCAAGGGCAGGGTGGGGACAGCAGGGGAGGGGCTGGGGCTGCTCACGCCTCATGGGGTTGCTAATACCTGGTCAGCTCCAAAGTATTTCTGTTCATGGGCAACAAATTCAGCTGAATCCCCCCTAGATTTCCACAAGATTTGGGCACCCTGCTGTCAGGACAATACATCCAGATACATGTAACATAATAATAATAATAATAATGACTCTGTTTTTTCTTGTTGATAAAATGTTGGCATCTGCAATAACCCCCAGAGCAAATACAACATCAGATCTTCTATGTATGGCCGTGCCCAGGTCCCGGCATCTGTCAGGGCAAGCAGAGTAACTTTTTTTGTGGGCTGGAGTTTCTCTCCCATCTGTGCCCCTCACCTGATGAGATTTATCACAGAGCAACCAAACACATCTCCCACCCCTGCTTAAAACCAGGCAGGACACGGCACTCAGAGCCTCAGAAATGGCCTGGATCTGGGAAATGGTTCCCTGCTGTTTACAATTCAAGCACATGCACAAAGTGTGTAACATTTCAGTTTGGATGTGACAACATAGTCTGAATTTTGAAACAACCAATGACTTCAAAGGAGGAATTCACCAGAGTTCGTTCAGAAAATGATAAAACCAGGTGTTTCAATCACTATCATATTTCAAAACACATCTTCTGGCTGAGGAACTCCCTGGTATAGATCTCCCATTGAAAGGCTTCAGCAGAAACTCTTCCTTTAAGTTTCAGCAAGTTAATAAATGCTTTATCAAGAAACATTTGTCAAGAAAACAATTCCAACAAGGAAACTCATTCTCTCTCCTCAGTACAAATACCTTTTTTTCCAAATGCTTTGGTTATTAAAATAGCTTTTCAGAGGCTTTAGCTGGTGACTCTAGCTACTGATCTAAACCAACAAGACTTGATTTTAAAACCAAAATAATTTGCCTTGGCTTCAGAAAACCAGAAGCTAAATTCTGCTTCTATGCATGCTAATAATGCCACTGAACTCTTTCAAAGGGCACTGCCCAAGCACCCTTGACACTGGAGAACGTTCCCAAAAGGATTCTGCCTATCCACTGACATGGCCCAGGCAGTGCCAGCCTTGGGAAGTGCCCCTAGCCATCCCTGTCCCCCACTGCCCTCCTTCAGTGAGACCTTGCCTTCCCAGCAGATAAACTGAGCTCTGCACTTGGCTCTTTCCTTCCACGTCTCAGAATTTAGCCCTGCAGGCTCACCAAGGAGAGCCTGCAAAGCTGCAGCCTCCCAGCACAGCTCAAACCCACACAACCACACTGCCCTGAACACTTCTGTGTCCTTTGTCATGTAAAGCATGAGGATAAAAACATGGCCTAGGAGAAACAGACACAATTCTATTCTGAACAAGGCCTATCAGCCTCTGTAGTTAAAAGACTGACATTCCATATGAAGCAGAAACCTTCAGGATACACTTACAATCACCTTGCAAGTAGCTAAGAGGGAAGAACACCTATTCTCTCTCTTCTTTTGCTAATGCACAATTTGCTTTATATATCAAGTGCCTTTCAGCATCTTTAAAACACCTGACCTGGGCAAAAGCTAATGAAAACAGCAGTTTAGACAATCTCCATGGATAAGTAGATAAACCAGCTTTGTCTGGAAAAACCCTCATGTAGTATTTGCTTATCTACATAAACATCCTAGGGTAATTTAAAACCTGAAGATACTTAAAAATCAATTTAAAAAGTAAATAATTTGCTCAGAAGTTATGGGATCTGTGCTGCAAGTCAGAGTTCCATCTATAAACTGCAATGGTAATAATCATTCCTCTCCCCTTCATCTGTGGTGCCTCTCTTGACTGAACATTTCTCAGGGCAGGAACAATCTCATCACACTTTCAACAGGTCCAAGAAGCAACACCATGGTTAGTATGGAAAATACTCATCTGCAAAACCTCCTTATTTTTGGAGCTACAACTTCAGTGTAGAAGGACCAGGCATTTCAAACTGCTCTGTGGACTGCCAGCCCCAGTGTGACCTCAAATGCATCTGCTGATCCCAGTTTCTGCACTGGTATCTAAAAAGTGCTGGCAGAATGGCACAAAGATTGTCTGCAAGCCAGGCAGGAACCACCTTTCCCTGTCTTATTTCTTCCATCACAAGCAGCAACAGGAATAGCTGACTGTCACTTGTAAACACTAGGTAGAATGTTAATGCACACAGATGTTTATTATTTTTATAAATCTGTGACAGCTGCTGATGTGTCAGAGGAGTCTGGATCAGTGCTGAGGCACAGAAAACAATTTTTGAGGGATTATTTGTCACAAAGCATTGAGGGGTAAGTACTTCAAACTACAGTGTTTGGAGGTAAAATGTATTTTGATAGTGATACTTGAAATTGAGCTCCTACAAGCCTGTGCCTCTGTACCCTGATGTTCCTATTAAAAATGGTCACAGCACAATCATTTGTGTGTATACACAGACTTTTTTCCTCACTACAATGTAAAAAGCCTTGTTCTCCCTTAACTTTAGGTTGACTTGGCACCTCATTAGATGTGCTGTTAACCTCCAAGCAGTGATGGCTTGTTTGGGATGCATTACAGTCAAGCTTGTGGAAACAGTACCTCTCTTTTATTAACAGGGGTCCCATAAAACCCTGCATTTTCCAGCAGTTTGGCAACATTCCGGCATTCACAGTGCCCTTTAGGAACCTAAACATTAACATGTGCCTATTTTACACTGCTAATAGGAGCTGGAGGCACAGAGGAAGAATGCAAAGCTATTCCTTAACTACAGGTTTTCAGTTTTAGTGATAAGGCAAACACTTGTCACACTGCTGTCAGTGCCAAACTCTGCTTTAAAACTGGGTATCTGTGTCAGCCTCTTCTCAGAACAGATCAAGCATTATTCAAGAACCTTATTTTGTTTAATTTAGTGATTTTACAGTGTTTTGTCACTTTCATTTCTGCACTTTGCGTGTCAATCTCAGAAGCGCTATGAGAAGAACCCCAGCATCCCCAGCCACTCTGCTGCAGTTTTGGGAAGAATTTTTCTCCTGTTTATGGTATCAAGCCTGTGAGCTGCAGCCTGGCACTCAGCAGGATCTGTGCCTGCTGGGCTCCATCTCCCCTCAGCCCTAAATAACACCAGATGAAAAGAGCCACAACTGCAGGTGCTGTCCTCTTGGGGTCAGTCCCCAGAATTCACGGCTTTACAGCATCCCATAGAAATTTTCACTGAAGCCTGGAAGGTTCCTCTCCTAAAAGCCCAGGGAAGATCAGAAGCTGGAGGAGAGATTCTGACCCAGGCCCAGATCTAACCCATGGTAAAGGGTGGAAACACACAGCACAATGCCAAGAACCACTGAGTGCTACAGAAAACTCATTGTGGAAACACAGATCCCATCAGCTCCTGATTAGGTGCTCTAATTAAACCATTGTGTGCCACCTATGATAGTCCTAAGCACCACCCCTCTGCCTTTTCTTTTTTTTTTTTTAATATTCTCATCCTTTGGCTATTCAATTTCTGAGCACGGTTTCAAAAGCCCTCTCTCCTACTGTGTCCTGATAAAACAGTGGCAACTCTGGGATCCTGACCTTCAGAACAACTGCATGTACAGCCAAGCAAATAACTCACTTCATGTTTCATAACCAGAAGTACACACCAAGGAGAGAAGAATCAGCCCTGTTATTGGGGTACCTTATACACTGAAATAGAGACTGCAATACAAGAGCTCAGTTCAGAAGGTTTCCTTCACACACACTTGACAGCTACTCTCGAATTTGATTAGACTCTTTAATAGTCCCAGCTAATCCACAGCTATATTTCCCTGTGAATAAATGAGCATTCCCACCCGACCTTCTTCAATGCACAGATTTACCCTTATGCAGGGTATCCACACCATAAAGCACTGCAAACCTGAAATAAGGAGTTCTGCAACTGCCAGAACAAAGAGCAGCTGAATGTATTTCCTGACTCATTTAGGAGTAGCTTGTAATGACAGTGCCTCACTAAAGCAAGGGATTCCTCCTCAAACCTGTGGCACACTTCTTGGAGGGATTACCCTAGAGGTGAGGTCCTGGTCCAGCTCACAGCTCCCATGATTTCAGACTTTCCCCATCACCAGCAGCAGGCAAACTCACTTCCCTCACTGCATTTTCCAGTTAGACTGTTATGCCAGAATAATTTCCAAGCAGCCTGGCTCGTCTGTCTGTGCTTGCACCTCAAGCTCTCTGTCCATATATTTTAACCACACAGCCACACTCTCCTGCATATGGAAAATTAACCCCCCCTGTATGCACACACATTTTACCCTCACACACTGCAGAGGGAAAAATTACTGAAGCAAAAGAAAAATTTTAAAGAAAATTTTCCACACATTTAAAGAAAAATTATTGCTTAAGATGGAAATGACAGAAAAGCAGCCTTGAAACAGTTGAAGTTCAGATGACTAAAAGCAGTTAACCTTCATCAGAGCTCAGATTTCCAGCTTGTGCAGAGGCTGAGCACTCTGGGGGCCTGTGCATGGCATGCAGCACTCTCAAGGACAGCTGGATTTCGGGCAGGTTGGAAATTGTAATTGCAATCACAGCGAGCTGCTGTGCCTGGCACTGATGGGCAGGCAGCTCCCCTGCTCAGCGCCGCTGCTCACGGCTGGAGGGAGGGGGAGGCTGCACAAAAGGAGCTCTGCAATCACAGGAGTTCTGGAACTCCTGGAACTGGCCAGGATGGAGTGCAAACCTGTCAGAGCTGGAGCACAGAGCCAGCAGTGCTTGCAGACCCCTCCTGCCAGCTGGGAAGGAGGATGTGTATGGAAAAGGAAGCAAAGAGGATAAGGAAAAACACCTCACTGCTGCCACAAAGGATTTCATTTGATCCCAAGCCTGCCCTTTCAGCTGAGGCTCAGGATTAACTCTGTCGTATTTCCCAAGCAGTCAGTGAAACAACTGGATCCAACTGCTGTTAGTAGCAATGTTTTTTCAGAGTCTCAGAAACATCCACATGGTCTGTTGAAGGCCATGGCAGGAGCACGATGTGTACAAAGAATTAAAAATATAAAAGAGATATTTTTCCAGTCACCCACACAGTCACATAAAGCAGGATTTTACAAGGAGACTGAGTGCAAATGCTCCTGTGTCAGCTGAGAAATTGTGTATCACAGTGTGTGTCCACAGCCTCGAGGGCTCTGTGAATGCCACCATGGGCCAAGCAAAGGACAAAAAAGCTTCAGCCAAGAATCTTGCTCTGTCTGAAGCCAACAGTGGAAACGAAAAAAGGTAAATCTTCTCTCCCCTTCTTCACCTGACTAGCCAGTTGTATCTGCAGTGTACTCCCATCTAGACATACTTGAAGAAACAAAGGAAGCACCTAGGCCGGTCCATATCTCTGTGGGGTTTCAGCTGAACAGGAGAAAGAATTCTCCACTCAGCAACATGATTTTTCTTTTGTCCTCAATCCTCTGAAGATAAGTTTGATATCAATATCCTCAAGCTGAGGGCTTGTCTTCACTGTAAGACAGGCGTACAATTAAGAAAAAGCTGTTTCTGCAGCACATCTGAGTGATGTAGTAATTTAGTTCATTAGGCCAGACATAAATAAAGGATGTGGGTGTCAGTCCCCTACATGCAGCTTTAATTTGCCTGCTCCGTGTCTGGTGGAGGTCACTGTCACTTACCACCTCTGCACTTGGCGTGACAAATGTCCTCCCACACGCCGAGACAGCAGCAACTGCAGCCAGCACACACCAAGCCAGGAAGCCCCTAGATCTTCATTATAAAACCATAAAGGAAACCAACTGCCTCTGAAGCTCTCTTACCAGGAAACAAATGAGAATGGGAAATTTATTTCCAGCCATAAATCCCAGAGCCTTCAGTTTAATTTTTCCCAAGTTAACTTTCTCACCTAGCTAAGCAGCGCTGCCTTCTATTATTAGCTTCTGGCCCAGTATCAGCTGACCACCATCAGTCAAGCTGTCCTCATCTCAATGAGCTCAGGGACTCCCGAGGAACTCTGTGCATGCTGACTTGTGCTTGCAGCCTCTAATTGTGTTCTAACAGATAATGGAGCATTTAAACTCAGAGAGGATAGATTAAACTTGTAAGTGGCTCAAAAGCCTGGAACACCCACAGCTCACAGGATTACTTCCTGGAAACACTGAGTTCAGAGGAAAGGCCCTCATCAACTGTCTGTTTCCCCATGACAAGTTGTTTAAGCATGTGTTTTTAGCCTCAAAGGCTGTTTGCTATGCTCTCCAACTGTAGCGTGTCTTTAGAATTTATTACACTGTCAATTCAGTATTTGGGCTGATGTTAAACCACCTGACCAGGCCAATGGCTACTTGACTTATCAGACAATCATAACAGTCAAACAAACTGAGGCTGAAGAGCTGAAATTGTTCTCCCAAGTGAACCTGTATGTCCCTGTTCTACTATCGAGTAGCCTCTCAGCTGCACATTTGCCTTTTTTTCTCATTATAAGGTTTTCTTCCCTCCATAAAGCTCAGGACCATCCCAGACTCCATTCCCAGCCTCAGGTGAGGAGCAGATGAGCTCTCTCCTGATGTCTGTGTCCTGCTGGTGACTCCCTCACACACCCCTGGAGGCAGAGCAGGAGCCCTGGCACTCTGAATTCAAACTCCAGCCCCTTTTGGGGACAAGGGAGTGTGACCTGCCAGAGCAGAAACTGTGCCCTGCAGCTTCAGCACACAGTCAAGCTGAGGGGCAAATCCTCCAGCCTCTGTAATTATCCTGATACAACACACACCCCAGTGTGTGGGGAGACAGGGTAAACTGCATTTTACAAATGTAATAGCAGCCTGTGTGTGGTGAAAATAAACCCACAGAAGGCCCCGTGGGCAGTCTGGTTCTGGTGCAGGTCACTTGGCAGACTGCAGCTTGTACTGCTGCAGTGACGGGATCTAGGGATGAACACAGGGAGCAAAGGGAAAGGGGGAGAAAGCCTGGAAAAGAGACTCTGCTACAGCTCCCTCCACCAAAATCCCAGCTAAGGGCTGTGCCTTTGGATGATGGCAAATTCATACCTCTGATGGGAGGTGCCTGGCCAGAGCAGGCAGGGCTGACATCAGGCATTCTATCATTACAGCCATTGCTGCTCCACTGGCAGGGCTTTGGAGCACACAGTTTTGTTTTACTCCTTGAGCACAACGTTCAGCAGAATTTCAGGAGCTCAGAGAGCACTTTCAGACTCACATCCTGCCAGCATTAGATGTTTTCCCCAGATCTATGGCAGTGCCACTAAAACCACACCAGCCTTTTCTGTGGCCACTGGTGTGTCCCACATACCCCCTCTGCACACAAACTGCTCTTTACCAAAGGCTCTCCACTCCCACAATCGAAGTTAAATATTAAATTATTAAAAATATCTAATACTTGTCATCCCTTTAGTGCAATTAATTAATTTTAAGCAGTGCCCAAGCTGCCTTTTTTATTTATTATTTGTGCAAAATGATCACTGAATGCAAAAGAACCACAGAATGACAGAATTATCAACGTTGGAAACGATCTTGCCAACATAAATTATTTAACTTCCATTATTATTTAATTATTATTCCTAATAAAAGTTAGGAATGCTAACTTTTACTTCCAAGTGCAAGGACTTCCCCAACCCAGGAAGAAATACTTGCTGACAAAAGTTCCCCTGTGCTTTACAAGGACAGAAAATGAAAGCCAAGGGTGTGACTCATGTAATGACACCTTCCCTCCAACCTCCTCTTCCCATTCACTACCAACACTGTCAGACCCTTATTTAAGAAAGAATTAACCCCACCAAATTCACAGTGGCATTTAGCTACCTGTACACCTTTAAAAATCTGACACAAGTGCTTTTAACCAACAATCATTATTCACAATAGTGATTTACTGAAGTACAGCTGGGCATTTTGCTTTCAGATGTGCATTTGAATATTTTCTCACAAAATAAGATCAGTAAACAGTATCCAGGTTTATCAGGATAGCTATACTGACTGAAATCTTGAAGTGAGACTGCATTAAACACTTTTGTATTCTAAGTTACATTTCAGTGAAAGACATTTATGTTACCTCCTCATAATTTAATTTTTGGCTTTTTTTAATGTATAAAACCATGTCTTTTTTGGTACAGGGAGGAGTAGTCACATTAAAATCATAAATAATGCTTAGGTCTTTGAAAATTTGTTTCAGGAACTAAATAACAGGTTTAGGAGGTAAGGATGGCAAGAACCTCTGTATAACTGGATGAGTAATTATTTCACAAGAATGAAGTTTAATCATCATCAGTGCAGTACAGAAAAGGATTACAAATCACTGTGCATATATCAAAAGCAGCACTGATAAAAAACGTATTATTTCTCCTTATTGCCACTTGTATCAACTGATGATGAAGTCTAATTCTTTTTTATTATGATAAAAAAACTCTCCTAAGGATTATTTCTAACCTCAAGAACTAAAAACAACTTTAATTTTTCCCTCATCTTGCTGCCACTGGGTCAGAGAACCAGGAGAAACTCTTAATTTAAAGAGAGACCTTTCCTACTGTAACTCTACAGTCCAAAATGTCCAGAGCTCCCCAAATCCTCTTCACTTCTGAGCCATTTATCAGATGTTCTATGCAAACACTGAGGGGAAGTACGGTACAGTGAACTAAACTAAGCTGAGCTACCAAACCTCAGAAAAGCCACTCTGCCTTTTACCAAGGACCTTTTTTTGTCTTTGCTTCAAGATTAAGCAGTATCAGAGGAGGAGATATTACAGCTATTTCTCTATCAGATCAGGGGTCAGGTCCTGACCAGTCGCTCAGTTCCACTGGGTTTCACACAGGGATAACAATTCCCTTACCTTTAGGCTGGAATCTGTCACTGACTGACCACTGACAGCCAGCTCACTGCATCCCACCTCTCTTTGGGCATCTCTATTATTAGCAAGACTTTTTGTCCATCAAGCAAAAATATTTAATACTTGTCATCCCTTTAGTGCAATTAATTCATTTAATTTCATTATTTTTATTTCATTTAATTCATTTTAAACAGTGCCCAAGCTGCCTTTTTTATTTATTATCACAAAATGATTACTGAATGCAAGAGAACCACAGAATGACAGAATTATCAATGCTGGAAATGATCTTGCCAACATAAATGTGCAGTGCTCAGAAAAAAGCACATGAAATCCCTTCCTCTACACATCCTTCCTTCAGCTGCCTAAGAACTCACACATGGACCAGCTGTCTGGAACACAAAAACCCGTAACTGAGCATTTCTGATCACTTCTAGGTGGAAGAACAGACTATATAATGGGAGTACCTTCTCCTTGTGGCTTACAGTCTCATTAATACTAACAAATTACACTGAACAGATCAGTGAGACTTAAAAGTTATGTGTAATTGGCAAGCTCACAAGAGGGACTTACAAAAAGAGTGCAAATTTCTGTGACTTGTCAAAAAATGGTCACTAAATAAGATACAGAGGCTCACAGAGTCAGTGAGCCTTCATCTTGACACAGAGTTGAAAACTGAGTGCAAAGCCTCTGTGATCATGGAACATTCATGGAAATTACCACCTTGACCTCTTATCGGGGTATTTCAGATTAGTAAAGCACAAGGACTTTTAAATCCAGCCTATTTTATTTCCCCCCCTCTCCCTGCTACGCTTTGCTGCTGCTGCCAGCTCCCAGACTCCTGGGACACCAGAGTGGGGGAGAATTGAGCTGAATTCCTGTTCCTGTGAGTTCTGCACCAATACAGACCTGCCTGCATGGTAAGATGCCCCCCTGCAGCTCCTCCTCTCTCTTCCATGGCTTTTCTGCCACAGAAAGATGCAATATCTAGCCCATGAGACAGAGGAGTTTTAGTCTGATACTGACAGAAAAACAATTCATTAGAAAACTCCAAGAATCTTGGGGTATATGCAGTGGAAAACCCAGCCCTGCCAGGGGCTGTGTACAAACCTCCTTTTGCTATTTAAGTATAAAGAAAGAGAAGAGGCAGGAATTTGTCTTTACAACCTCTGTGGGCTACAGAAAGACACCTCCCCAGCCAAAACCCAAAGACACTGCTCGTGTCTTACTCACATCCATAAACTCCACGTTGGCTTTGGGACCAGTGGTCTCATTCAGGATCTTGATGGCCACAGGAATCTTTACTGTTTCTCCCTCAGGCACCCAGATCCCCTAGAAAAAGGAAAAAAAAGGACAGAAGATTAATAAGAAAACAATCAAAAACTTGATTCAGAGTTACAGCTCTTTTTGACACACTCTGACATGTCATGCAGATCAGTTAGGAGACTCAGAACTGAGAATACACAAAGTTACAAAACAGAAAAAATTCCATAAAACTACTTCTCCCATCAAAACTGAACTGTGATGTAAAATGAAATGTTTTGGATCAGTGAGCATCCTTGATTTTCTTGTCTATATCAGGGTTTCTACAGAGCAATGGCAGCATAGCCATAATGCACAGTTTCTAGTGAGTCATATAAAATTCTGATACTGATTTGGATATAATTAAACAAAAATCTGGATTTTTCTGTCTGAATTCTGATGCTCAAATTTGAAGCTATCAGTAAACTCCTAAAACTGATTATCACCAGATCACAACATCATGCAGGAACAGAACATCTTGAGAATAATTTACTTAGAGTGAAACATTTAGGGGCTGTTTGACTAATTACTCAATACTGAGAATCAAAAACTTTGGTCTCCAAAAAGGAAATTTAAATTTAAAATTCACAAACTGTGTGTGTCTAGGGCTACTCTTCCATCATTCTTGACTATTGCTGTGTTCTTGTGAACCTTATGGCATCCATCTCTCTCACTTTATTATCATCTAAGTCTATCCAAACTTGTTTTTCACAAATCCACTCCCCTGGCCTTGCAGCTATAGCAACCTGCTCTGTGCTTCCCTCCTTTCCTCCCCTCTCTGAGGGCAGATGGAGGTGCTCTTACCACCTTGATTTGGCAGGTTTGGGTTGCTCCCAAAGGGTTGGGGAATTGTCTGACTCGCCCACTAAGCCCTGCTTCATACCTCTGAGACCTGGACAGCAGATCTTAAAAAATAAATACTTCTTTAACAGAAGTACTTTCTCCATTGTGGGTTCCACTCTCACATGCCAGTTGTTAAAGAGTGCCCTGATGTAACTCACCTTTTCTATTTAAATGGAAGAGACAAGGAGGGTTACAGTTTAGGTGATGGCATAGTTTTACTATGTATTACTGCTGTTGTAGGACCCATGTGACACTTTTGAACTGAAAGACAGTCTTTATCCTTCTTTCTTTTATGTAAGAGCAGAAGGGCAAACCTTGATGCTGCACTTTGCCAGCAGGACAGCCTGGGGCTGTCTTTGCTCACCAAAAAACAGTATTTACACGTCACCATTTGACCCTGAGGATGCATTCTCTGCACACAATTCCAGTATCCTTTCTCTCCCAGGGCTCAGGAGCCCACGGGACAGGCAGCTCTGCTGCAGTGCAGACCTTGACTGCTCCAGAATTAGAGAGGGGACCCAGGGGCGTGTGGGGAAGACTCTCACCTTGTACACGGTTCCAAAGGCCCCAGAGCCCAGGACCTTGACTCTCTTCAGCTCTGTCTCCTTCAGGATGCGGAGCTGGGCCTGGTTGGGCGCCGTGCCGCTCGGGGTCAGTGGTTCCACCAGCTGCAAAGGAAAATCCAACAGCCTCAAACACTGCTGCAGCAGCAGCCCTCTTGTGAGAGGGCAGAAATGAGCTGAGACACAGACTCCTTGTTTATCACAGCATGAAAAGGGCCCTGCTTTATTCCCCTTCACAGCTCAGCCATCCTGACCCCAACCCTTCACAGACTCTGCCTGCAGCAAGCTCCTGCTGGAGGATTGCCCTGCAGCCTCTACCTGCAGCTTTTCCCCACCTAAACTGTGAGTGCTGCTTTTCCCCACACCTAAACTGGGACTGCAGCTTTTCCCCACCTAAACTGTGCCTGCACACCCAGACTAACCTCACAACAATGGCTCT
This sequence comes from Cisticola juncidis, assembly GCA_013400215.1. Lineage (NCBI taxonomy): Eukaryota > Metazoa > Chordata > Aves > Passeriformes > Cisticolidae > Cisticola > Cisticola juncidis. Next base: position 59,200 of record VXBR01006261.1, on the reverse strand, counting down.
TCTCCCCAAGGATCCTGCCTCACGACGCTCCCTCCTCACAAATCCTCGAGGTTCCTCCTCCTTCCCGCTCCTCCCCTCACAGCTCACCCTCTCTCATCACACTTTATTGGCTACAGCTGGGACTGATCAGGGCCCGGGCTGCATTGGTAATGAACACAGCTGGGACTGATGAGGGGCCGGGCTGCATTGGTAATTAGCACAGCTGGGACTGATGAGGTATTGGTAACTGGTATTGGTAACTGGTAACTGGTATTGGTAACTGGTATTGGTAATTAACACAGCTCTCACTGATCAGGGCCAGCTCACCTGGATCCCCTTCTCCACACATTGCTGACCATGAAGCCCCATCAGAAGTTCATACTGAGAGCAACCAACCCAAGGAAATGGTGGAACAATGGTGGAGATTTATTGACCACTGCCCTGCCAGCTCTTGGAGGGATTTTTCATCCTCAAACGCAAATCAGCAACACCACAAAACCAAGAGACCTGGTGAAGCAAGTCCTCACTCAGACACAATACTTTCCATCAGCAACTGCATGATGGAATTATGAACTGGAAATTGAATTGGTGTCAGAGTAACACATCCAAGGACTTTTGATAATGGAGGCAGTATAAATATTTTCTACATGACAGAAATATAGCATTTATTATCAGTGTGCCACATCCTATTTTTGCTCATTTTAGTGTCTTTTAAGTTGGCCATATTTCTTTTTAATGGCCTGGACTAAATGGCTCATCGCATTCTTATTCTATTTTGAGGAAAGGATGATTTTTCTGAACTTCTGTTTTACCGCACATGAAGACAGCTTTAGAGAGAAAACACCTTAGAGCAGAAAACTAATTTATAACAGCCACTAATTTACTGCAATTAAACAATTTGCTCAAGATGTCCCAAGAAACTTTGTAAATGAGCCACAACGGCACATTCAGTTAAAAATGCTCTTAGAACTCATACCATCTCTGCCAGAAAAACAATGCTTCTTTAAAAATAAATTAAAAATACACGTAGAAGACAATACTCAATACAACACATGAAAATATTCTGTTCCTTTACAGGATGAGGAAAACAATTCAGGGCTCTCCTACTCGAATTGCTTTGAAACCACTGCAGCATTGCAAAGCTGCCTCTTTATAAGGCTAAATGCAGCATGCTCTGCAGTTTGAGAACTACTTCTATGGGCACCATGAACTGCTTGCTTAATTCATTGACCAGACTAATTAGTTTTGCTCAGGTAAAAATACCAGTATCTGGCAATTCATGGGTAAGAAAAAAACCTAAACAGCTACAAGTTGAGTGATTGCTCTTTCCTCCTTCCCACGTCAGATATTCAGTACTTATAGCAGGAAAGAAAGATTTATACCGTTAAAGAAAACCAGGCACACTGACAGCACACTTATATTTTCCATTTGTGAAGGATGAGAAGAGGTTCTGTGCCACAGTCCACCAACACAGAAACGGGAGGGAGAGGTGGGGATGTGCTGTGGGGGTCTAAAACCAGGCCTGCAGAGTTTTATGGAGAATGATCTACAGAAGGAGTAAGACCTGTTACAGCCTCCAGCTAGAGAGACTTCAACCAAAGCTATGTGCTTGTGTGTTTATTTCAGGATGCTCCTGATTTAATCTTTGGTTCCTCAGCCAAGGCACAGCTTCCCCACGTGTTCAGTAGGAGGCCCTGGTCCCTCAGGACCAGCCACAGCTTTTATCTGACCACATGAAAAGTGAAATCTGGACTTCAAAGCCAGTGCAAGGAGAACCATTGCCTAAAATAATTCATGCTTGGGTATGGGCTGATACACTGGTGAGATTTATTCATCTAAAGGCACTCAGTGCTGTTAAGCTTTCTATGCAGCTGAACAGTGTTTAACAAGCAGCACAAATTCTAGCCAAACATGAAGATACTTGTGCAAACAGACTGGGGATGCATAAATCATTTACTGCCAGGCTCTACAGTGCAGATGAGTGGGAGCAGAACCCTTGGAACAGAAGAGAAAGCAGCACTGTTAATAATGCTTTATCGAAGAGTCACTAGCTAACAGCATTTCCAAGCTTTATTATCTTATAAAGGGGCACCCTAAGATTAAAATACCATCATTTGCAAACTGTCTCAAGTACAGGACTGAGGAGATGGCAGCAATCACCTTTGCAGTAGCTGACAGATATACATTTAATGTTATATTTAAATGCTCTTCCTAGATTGCCCCCTTCACTAATGACACTTCAAAGAGCAGGATGGAGCTGTCACAGCACTCTGCTATAGCTCTGCTACTTCTTTTTTTTTTTGCCAGTAGGAGTGTGAACTTCAATTGGTTAAGCTCTGTGAAGTGTCTTGGCCTAATAAAATACATTATTAATACTGATTATTACTGATCACTACCACAGGCTTTGACAAAATCTGGACTACAAAATATCTGACATGGGAAGGAGGAAAGAGCAATCACTCAACTTGTAGCTGTTTGGTTTTTTTCTTACCCATTAATTGCCAGATACCGGTATTTTTACCGGAACAAAACTAATTAGTCTGGTCAATGAATTAAGCAGTTCATGGTGCCCATAGAAGTAGTTCTCAAACTGCAGAGCATGCTGCATTTAGCCTTGTAAAGAGGCAGCTTTGCAATGCTGCCGTGGTTTCAAAGCAATTCGAGTAGGAGGAGCCCTGAATTGTTTTTCCTCATCCTGTAAAGGAACAGAATGTTTTGTAGTCCAGGTTGTAGGCACTGGGAACAACAGTAAGTCACATCTGCCTTTAAGCATGACATTTGTACCAGAGCTTGCTGAAGGAACTTACCTTAGCCTTCAAAGAAATAGGGTCAGAATGAAACCCTTTAATATTCAAGCATGAGAGCTGCTAAATGTACTGATGAACTGGGATAGAAGTTGAGTGGGCAGTAGGATGGGAGTTGGACAGTTTGGTGGGATTCTTCTACTATTCACAGGGAACTTTTTGTGGTCTTCACAAGCCATGAATCTGTACTTGTGCAGGAAACTGGCATCCTGAAACAACTTTGCCCTTTTCACCAGTTTAGCCTGCACAAGTAAGCAGAAGGGTTTCTCCAGGCCTCTGTGGTGACTGAAAGCCTGAACACCTGTAAGAGCAAAGCAGAAGGGCCCTGCCTGTCCCCAGCCAGCCCTGAGGAGCAGCCCGGGCTCACCTCTGTCTCCAGGAACCGTCGCAGCGCTCTCTTCTTCTTGATGCTTTTGCGCCGGACGTACACGGCGAACGTCAGGCCCATGATGACGATGATGAAGAGGCCACCAATGACTCCCGCAGCAATCAGGGGGGTTCTGGCAATCAGAATCAGAGACTTTACTGTCACAGCCAGGGCCAGACACCAAAGGATGCTTGGGCATAAAAAGCACAGTCACGTGGACAGCTCAATAGCTGCCTTATGACCGGAATTCCAGCCCAGTCAGGGCACACACACTGACACGTGGCAGGGATTTGCTTGTCTTTAATCATCACACCAATTCTGGTTTTGTTTACAAACCCCCATGCATAGGTGAGGAGTCGTGTGGACAAGGAGAACACAGCATGCACTTTGATGGCAAATGCAAATCTGCAATGGCAAAATGAGGACACGGGTATCTGCAAGAGATCTGCCTGTGCTGGCTTTGGCTCTACCCACATCAGGGGAAAGCAAGGCAAGGGAAAATCCCCAGACTGCAAACACAAAGGGCCTTCCTGACTGTGGAGGAGCTGAGAGGAACCTCACAGGCAAGATCTGGAGATCACCTACACAGGCAATGCACAAAGCAGGCTCCCCCCAGAGAAAAACCCAAAGCTGCACCTTAAATTAGGCATCTTCACAGCATACCAGCAACTTACCAACATGAACACAGAGCATTTAACATCCCTCCAACAATGGCTGGACAGCTGCTGAAAAGATGGGTAAAAAGATGGGTAAAAGCACAGCATGACAACTGCAGAGTGTGATGGTGCTGAAACCATTGCCTGGTAAGCCCAGGAAATGGATTAGCTGTTGCCAAGACTGTGGAAACGTCACTGCTGTGCTCTGAAAGCCTCCCTCAGTTACATCTGAATGATGAAAGGTACATCACAGCCTATTAATAAAAATGTACCGCACAGCTACGGAAAATTTTAAGGAGTCTCCTTCAGAAATAGCAAATTGTTTTATGCAACCCTTTACTGTTCTGTTTACAACCTTTCCTGCATCTCACCTGGTGTGGTGCATGAAGGTGTGTCTGCATTAGCTCTGAGAAACTCCCACATCCAGTATTTAAAGCAACACTACCAGGTTCTCCCAGAGTGAACACATTAACACAAAGGCCTATTGCAGCTCACAGACTTTAATGGGCAATTCTGGAAAACTGGCCACCAACTGGCCACCAAAAGCCTTCTGTAGAGCTTGTGCTGCCTCGTGCTCTTGAGCAGAAGAATTTTTTAAATTCATTTTTATGCTGTATGAACAGCCATATAATTTTTAAGAAACACCACCAAACCACAGACTGACTAAACAGGCAGAACTCTCAGCTTTAAGTGCACATTAATAACTAGCATAACAATTGTCAAAGTAAGTAATTGGAGTTTTATAGTGCTGTGTATTCTGAAAGTAGTCCAAATAATATTTACATGATAGACTATAATAAAGAAATGGTTCTAAAGGGGACATAATAAGTAATGAAGAAAATAAAATGAAGTTTGTAGCCCTTCTATGGTTATAGAGTACAGGGGAGGGTTCAAAATGGATCTTTATGTGAACTCTCACTGACTTTGAAAGAATGTCCTCATTTTTAGTAGGTAATTGAAAAAAGGACATAATTTCCAATTACTTCACCAAACAAGCATTTTAGTTGCTAATGTGAAATATGCTATATTGTACCTGGTTTTTCAGGAGGCACCCCCTAAACATATCAAGCAAGCTTAAAAAGGAAGCATGAAAGGGATAGTACAATGTGCAATAAAAGAACATATTTAAATGCTAAACAAATCAGTGAAATACAGAAAAAGCTGTATTTTCCACTCAAACAGTGATCAGCTGCCTTGACTCCCAAATCCACTACCCTTGTATCAAATCCTGTCAGGAACAAACATCCCAGCCCTGGATATGGTCACATTCCCAGCAGCTTCTCCTCCCTCTGCTGCTGCCTAAGCCCCAGAGTCAACAGCCCCGTGGTTTATTTATTCCAGGAGTAGATGCCAAGTCTCTGCAGCCACAGCTGCCTGTTATCACCTCACTGCTTCCAACCACACCAGGATTATTTCCTAAACCCAGTTTGCAGGTGCCACCCCTCACTGAGGTGGTTTCACCTGTGTTTGTTGGGTTTACTCTTTTTTCTCTCTGTTCTGCTAATATCAACAGTTCTCTGCCTATTTTCATGCTTGCAGAGCTTTGCCTTCAGCAGCCTGGTGAATTCCATTAAGCTGTTTGCCTTTCTGCTGGGCCATTGCTGGGGTTGCTCATCACAGATCCCTGCAAGGTGGCATTGCCCAGAAGTCACAAACCCTCTCCCATTTTGTTTTTTTAAAGCAAATCCTTTTCTGCATATGCACCTAACAAACTGTTTGGCTTCACAGGCAGCTGGACACACAAATCTCCTTTTCTCTGGCATTAAGGGCTTAATCCACTTACTTGTGTTACATTAGTGTCCCACAGCCCCCTCCATGGCTGCAATTCCTGACACTTGCCCCCTCAGACTACTGCCCACTTTAAACTCATTCCGTGAGCAATGGAAAGACAAAATATGCGCTATCAAAAGTCCCTATCATGTTAAAGTGATCTTTAAAAGCATAGAGGACTGAAAAGGCTCAGGAAAGCTAAAGTCAAGCAAGGAGAGGTAGTTCCACATCAGTCCTGCCTGTGCAGCCACAATTCAATCCCAGCTGACATTTCTTACAGCTCCACACTATCCCACCAACAGGAAACTGCTGATACAGCCCCTGCTTTCCTCCACACACTGGAAATCGACTCCACAGGGTGGGAACAATCTCTGCTAGGTGTTTCTGGATTTTCATGCTCATGAAAATAGGCTCAGCAGTCCAGGAAACACGGCCCTGGATCACAGTCCAAGCCCATATAATAATTTGCTATCCCTCAACTGAGGAGAGAATACCCAATTAATAAGTGGAAAAGGAGTCAGCTGGAGAGGCTGTGGGAGGAAAAAAAACCCACAACATGAAAATCCTGCTTCTTTAACTAGAAACTGTGTATCTGTGGCTAAAAGTTGGGAGAAAGGTTCAGTATTCCCTTAGGAGAAATGAATAATATATACAGGTATTTCTTTTTAAATGTACTGTGTGTTCACATTTAGAAACATGAAACGCCCACTCCCCACACGCCAGAACTGACACTGAGCTCCCAGTTAGTATTCCAGGATGGACAAGGGTGCTCACACCATTCCATCCAATATCCCAGGATGGACAGGGGTGCTCACACCATTCCATCCAAGTATTCCAGGATGGACAGGGGTGCTCACACCATTCCATCCAATATTCCATGATAACCAAGGGTGGTCACACCATTCCATCCAAGTATTCCAGGATAACCAAGGGTGCTCATACCATTCCATCCACTCCAAAAGAGCAGCCCATCTGCAATTCCCACAGTGCCCTGAGACAGGGATTAAAGCCTTATTACTGATCTAGATGAGTATACATTTGGTCTCACATTCTTGACTGAGAGGGCAGCAGAAAAGGGAGAGGAAATCCACTTGTGGCCCATGGGGTAAAGCTGACAAACATCACCTGTTTCTCCATCCTTGGCACTGACCCACCTGGTGTGAGATGTAAAGAAAATGAGATTTGAAGCCCAGTGTTACAAGGCTGCAAGTTCCTGTATCAGCTTTCTCCTCCTTGGAGTTTTTATCTGTATATCCAAACAGGATCCATTACAACCTTGAGTGTTTGCTAAGCAGTTCCTTCTCCCAAATCCTTGTCACTGGGACGTTGTTCTTTTTTTCCCGATGGATGCTGCTCACATTCTGCATTCCTCACTCCTTCCATCAGTGGGGGTTCAGCCAGCTTTGAAGCTGCCCTTTCCAAGATCTGATGGAGCCTACTAACCCTGCAGTGATAATCTTAGCATTTAAAACATACAAGATAAACAACCAGGCTGGGAAGCAAATTGGTGGATGTCTCAACAGCCTCTCTCTGCTGTGCAGAGACCGAAAATCTTTACAACAGTTTTCAGGTCCAAAAGCACAAACAACAGTGGTCTGAAGGGAGAAACAAGGAGGATGAGCCCTCACAACCTGAAGCTGTAATTGGACAATTAAACCCCAACCCCCAAAACTTACAAAAGTTGTGACTGGTCATCCATTTTTGTGACCGTTTTAGGACAGCCACAATGTCCAGAGTGCCCGGTGTTCACCCCAGGGGTGGCAAGGATTCCTCTGGTGTTATTCACATCGAGACTGCTTTGCTTTATGCTCTTTTTCGAGAACAAGGCACCCTTCCCCCTCTCTCCTCCTAATCTGAGGGTGTTTGAACACTGATAAATGGTCCCATTTATGTGCAGATTAGGAGTTTTAATCATGAGTAAACACGAATTTTACCTCACAGCTGATCTCACAGTTACACAATTACCACCAATTCCACATTTAATCCAGAGATGGGCAAACTGTCAAGCAGCCACAACTTTTCAATGTGCAAAATGGCCTGAGGGTTGCAGTCTGTGTCTGGGTGCACTCAGCAGTTAAACCTCACTAAAGAGCAGACACAGCTTTCACTTTGGCCAAGGCTCATGAGGGCAAACACGAACCTGTTGGCAAAACTGCTTTTTCTTACTCACACTGCTTCTTGTATCAATGCCTTTAAAGAATGTGGGAGTCTCCACTTTACTCCCCAAAGTAAATGAGGATAAAGAAAAAAAATATTAAGTACAGCTTTGAAAATTATTACAGCTCAACATTCTACACATTAATATGTATCGATTAAAAATCTATGGCATTTTTATTAACACAGAGTACAATGGATTTCTTTAAAACTGGTTTTAAATCTGAATGACATAATTTAGAACTACCACTCTATTACATTTTCACTATAAATTACTAAGAACTCTCAATTTTAAATCCCTGTTATTACATCTGACTAGGAATAATTAGTGAAATCTCTGTGATTACAGCATCAATATCAAGGCTTCTTATGGGCTTTTCCTCCTCTAAAACTGAAAATTCTCAATAAAATCTCTTCCACCCCTGCTGTTTTTTCGTTTCTGATTTAAAAAAGGAATGCTACAGTTAAGAGCTTGCACAGTGACTCTGTTTGAGGCTTGTGCTTCAAATTCTTTTTAAAATATGCCAAGTCAGGCCCAATATAATGTAGATTGATTTGTCTGTGTCACAAAGCCAGTTAAACCCACTAGACTGGACTGACAGGTGAAGCCAGTTCAGCAAGGGAAAGAGCAATCTGCTTTATAAACCTGTCATATTTACCTTTTTCCTTGGAAACAACAATATTTTGCCTCAAAGAAAGGAAACTAGAGCTGTACTGACCGTGGCTGCTGACGGGCTGCTCTGAAACCAAAGCCATCAGCATTAGCCCAAGGAGTTTCTCTCTGCATGAAGAATTCCAGTTAGCAGCAATCAGCCCAGCCTGCTTCTCTGCAGCCCCTGGCAGTCAGGCTGCCCTAGGTTACTGTGCGAGATGTGCCCAGAGTGTGTATTCTATCATCTTTATTTATTGAAGGGCCTTTAGGATACACCTTGGGCAGGACAAGAGCCTGGCCAGGGCTACACCAAAATGGTCACAAAATGGACCCCAGGGTCATGAGGTCTGACACTTTGATAAGTTTTGGTCCATTTGCATATTGGGGTTTAATTGTCCAATTACAGCTCCAGATTATGAAGTCCCATCCTTCTTGTTTTCTCCCTTCAGTCCACTGTTGTTTGTGCTTTTGGACCTGAAACTTGTACCCACTGTCCTTGGTCTCCAGCAGGAAAAGGATTTGTTTTGTCTCCCTGCTCTGTGAAGAGAGCTGACTAATTCTTAATATGAGGCTCAGATCTGCACCCCTAGGCAGCAGAGAGCCTAAAAAACATAAAAGCTAAAACTGAAGGCATCACCAATCTTCAAGTTTCTTGTCATATCCCATAATTTGTCCTGTAATAAGAGCTTGTGTGGGTTTCAGCTGAGGTTTTTTAACAAGTGGTGGCATTAAAGCATCTTCTGGACCGATGTTTGAGATGAGAGTGCATTGAGGATTTGTAGCAGGATTTGTGGTTGGAAATATGCATCCACATCTTTCATGAATTATGTACATTCATGCACACCTTCAGTTGAAAATCTTTCCTTCAAAGCCTAAATCAAAGCTGTCACACTTCACTCTGCCCTGGCATGTTGATATAAATACAGCATTTGGGACATTTATTAGAACACCAGTAATGGCCAGGATGCTGTTAACTTCAACACAGATTTTAGCTTCTCATCACTTGAGTTCTAAATATGCAGAATTTATCTTTGTGGAGCATAACAGGGAAGAAATGCAGCCAATGCTCATAAATATTGAGGAAACTTGAAGGCAGATAAAGAGCAGGGTGTAAGGAATTTCTTTGAGTATGCCTGGTGCTGCTTTTGGATTTATCACTATTGTTTTACTGGAATAGCAAACTGTCTAAACATCCTACACAAATTATATCCATCACTGGAGAACCCCGTTTGCTTACTGGGGAAAAAGCTGATGTAAATCTGATTTCCTGTTCCTGACACAGGTTTGTACAGGATCACCTCTTAGAGGATACCATACCCAGAAGTTCTTCCATGTTGATAACTCCTCACTCATCTCCCAGTCACTCTTATGTTACCAAGAGCAGTCCAACTCTCCAGCTGCTCTTTTGTTAGGATTATTTTGTAGTACAGTATAGCCCACCTCCAGGAAAATGGTAATTTAGTAAAATTTAGTTCCTCCTTCCAAATGTCTGCATGACAGAACATTCCAGAATTTACTGCTTTGTCTGTGTAGCTTCTGAATGCTAGAGAGACTCGTCTTTCTGCTGTAATTCCAGAGAACAGGCCGAGCTTCTGAGGAAACCGTGATCCAGCTTAAAAATCCCTCTTTGCTCTTTCACTCACAGCCCCCTTCCTTTCCCTGTTCCACCAAATCCCCAAAACCAAGTACTCTGGCAGGAAGTGGATCCTGCTGACTTTTTGTGCCTTTTAGGTCTCACAGAGTCTGAAGTTCATAAGAGGTAAATAAAATTAAAAATAAAATAAAATAAAATAAAATAAAATAAAA
>VXBR01006261.1:0-48979 GCA_013400215.1 Cisticola juncidis | reverse complement strand
CAACAAAAAACAAACAAAAAACCCAAACCAAACCAAAACAAAACAAAAAAGAGAAGGAAGGCTTGAATACCATTTTTTCCCCTGCCTCTGTCATGAGGGAGAGAGGGATTGCTTCTCATTCCACCTCAAAAATATCTGTATTTGAAGTATTTAAGGAATCAGCAGCACAAAAAGGCTGATGAAACCTTGAGAGCTTACACACAAACATACTGATACAGCTGTAGGTCTTGGCTTGCTTTCTCACTGATGCCCTTCTTCTCACTGGAAGTTTCCTGGAAACTGCTCCCCAGTAAAAAATCTGTTCATTAGAAGTTGACTCAAACATTCCAGAGTTTGGAATTTGCAGCCCTGATCCCCTGGTTGATCCAGGAGCTGAGAGCAGAGAGAGCCCACCCAGAGCTGGAGTGAGACAGCGCTGAGCTCAGCCTGCATCCAGGTTGTTCACATGCACAGGATATCCCTGCCACCAGGGAGGGAAAAGCATCTATGGGAGATGGGACAGTTCTACAGCAGGGATATTCTCTCCTCACCCTGTTCTTTGTCTCCCATCCCTGCTGTGGTTGAGACCATGCACATTAACAGCCAGTGCTCTGTTTTAATGCAGGGATGCTTTTCACCTTCTCTTTTTCTCCCTTCATCGGTCCAGCAGGGGAAGGTGTGAGTTACTGCTGAAATCTACAGGTATTTTTTAAGGAAGGCTATGCACTCAAGCAGAGCAATGCCCATGGATACAGACACCACTGGCATGAACTGAAAATATCCCCATGGCTGATTCAGGCCTGCTGGGGGCTTAGGAACTTTAGAGGAGATGGGTTTGCCCCTCCAGTCTCCCTCGTCACTGCAGTTTGTTTGCTTCTGGCCAACAGCCTGCAGGCTCTGCATCCCCTGCTCCACATTCTCAGCATTATTTTCTGATCAGTTTGCAGAATGGATCAGAAAGTATCACCACAAGCAGGGGCTGCAGTGTCCTGACCCACGCTGACAGCAGGCCTACAGATTCTAACCTTGCAGGATTCATTTGAGCAAAAGAAATGGCAACAGGTAAAATTACATCTTCCATCCTTTTGCTTCCTTGTACTTTTCTGCTGTCACCACTTCTTTTCACTCATGCTATGGTGCTTCACAGCTTCTGTGCCTTCTAAGGCATATCTGTACTACCTAATTTCAGTGACAATATCTAAACATTATTTGATTTATGACAAGTAGAGGACTGTGAGTTGAAATGGAGCAGTGAATACAATAAATACCAAATAGAGGTATTTAAAAAAAAGCCAAGTGAGCATTTTAAGAGGTGCCCAACACTGGGGTATTGCTTTGAAATCCTGTGTTTCCAAAGGACACACCAGGTCACAGGCAAAGTATTGGGAGTCCAAGACAAATTGTTTCAGGAAAAAGTTCTCAATTTTGCTTAAAAAAGTTGAATGCATTTCAGAGAGTTTTCCTTTAGGCATTACTAGAAAAAACCTTGTATCATTGACAAATCAGGGATCACATCATGACCAGACTGTGTTTAACCACAGCCTGGCCCTTGTCCTGATGATGAGGTTGTGTTTGTTCTCAGATTTCTGCATAAATGCCACAACTCTTTAGTATGAGAAACTCCTGGCTCTGCTGGGAAATGCACCACAACAGGCAAATACAGAGTTACCGCCTCACAACCCTCTGCCAAAGAAAAGCTCAGTCAGAACTCACCAGCACCTGCTCCTCACATTATCCCATCATCTTTCCCTGCCTGTTTTATCATTTGCTCAATCTCAGATAACTACAGAAATGATTTCTGACATTATCTTCTATTGATGAAACAGCCAATATGCCTGCAAAACATCTTGTTCACCAGCAAGTGAAGATAGTGTCATTAAAAATTTACATCAGATGGGAAAAAAAAGCATGAAGCTTTTTGACAAAAGCACAGATAAGATCCAGATGAGTGTCTCATCTCTCCTAGCAAAGGACAGTCTGAAAACTCAGAATTTTACCTGACCTAGCTGGCAATGAGCAAGCATTTGTGAACAGCACAGAAATCTTGTGTAAAGTCACGTGGAACTCTCACTGTCACCCACAGCTGACAGGAGCCAAACCCAGGATTCAGCAGCTGGATTTGCTTGGCTGTGTCCAGCTCAGAGCTCTGAATCAAAATGCAAAGGACATCTTAGCTTAGATCAGGAGCTGACCACAGCTGGAAACTCTTGCCACAGCCATGGGAGTGTCCTGTCAGGAGGCAGGAGGAGCCACCCTCTGCCTCCAAGCTCAGCACAAACTCATGTTGCTCCCAAAAAATAAATCCCAGTCTTGATTTCACAAGCCTGGTGCTGGAGAAGAGAACCTTACCACAAAAAACCTTGGTTAGAAATGCACTGGCATTTTGCTGCTTTGAATGTCTCAGATTTCACCCAGTTCACACCCAGCTCTCCTTTCCAGCCTGCCAGACTCGGTGCCATCCTTACCCAAACTTTGTCTCCTTACCTGTCAGACTTCTAGAGGAGAACCTGGCTTTACATTTTCACTTTCAGCCAAAAGCAGCTTTAGCTGTTTGGGTTCCTAACCTTCATTTCAAGACACAAGGCCCTATTTCCAATGGCTCTTCTCTAACACACATTCCTGGAAAAGAGTCAGTCTTTCTGAAGGTTCAGGGTCTACATTTTTCTTCAGCTCTATCCCCTACCACTGTAATGAGGGAGAAAAGAGCCAAAATACCCCTACTTTACACAAAGGAGATGCAAAGGAAGCTGAACTAACAAAGAGAGGGCATGGTGTGGGGAATGAGTTTAGTATTAGCCCTCCTTTCCCACCAGAAACTGAATTTAGTTTTTTGAAACTACTACCTAAAGGTACAGATAATTTACATGACATTTTCCCACCCTGTTACTTTACTTTACAGCATGGAAAAAATTATAGTAAGATTAAGTAATTTGGTCTGATGGCTTGATTTCCTAATGCTCTCTTCCTGCATGATTGCTGGTATTTGTGCTAATGCTTCCACCTTTGGTAAATGCTGAGGCACAACTTCCCACACGCAGCACCAAACTCAGGGCTTGGTTAATTCCTTGAAGCCTACAGCTTGTTTAATTACTTTAACTCGTTTGCCACTGTGATTGCTACAAATTAGTAAAGTATCAAATTCAACACTGGTATTTCCATTGCTGGAAAAACAAGTGAAAAGGAATGACAGACAACTATAACATCATCATTAACGAGTTAACTTGTTTTGACTCAATGCTGGAAAAGCTGCTGCAATTTAACTGAGAAGGAAATGTACATTTTGGTGTGTAAAACAAACACAAAAAGGTAAAGCCAATGTGTAAATTCTGAAGAACCCCAGCCAAGAGCTTCCCATTTCTGGCAGGAACTGCAGCTCCTGCACACCTCAGTAAGGTCACAAGGAGTAAGTGAGATTACAGGGAATTAAGCTCTCAACTCAAATTCATTTGTTATGTAAATTTTTCCGACTATGAAAGAATGACAAATCCTACATTGCACAGGTAGACTGGAAGTAAGACCACAAGCTTTAGTTCAGAGTTATTAGATATTAAATATTAATGAATTATTAAGAAACCGTTCACTGAGGTTTAAACAACCCTACATCTTCCATATTTCCAAAGCTCTACAAATGTATTTTTAATACTAGATAATTAATTTATAACAACATTAAATCTAAATTAAATCCTTATTTCCAGCCATGAGAGAAACTCTTTGGAGAGTGGTGAGATATATACTGTTGCTTTTTAATAAGGTCACCTCTCCATGGCACAATTTCATTCCTGCATTGTATATTATTTGTGTAGCCAAATCAATACAGACACACAACACAAGGGTGATGAGAAACAAAAGCAATGACCTCTGCAATGGCACTGTTGTTTTCCATTCTAACAAACCACTTATTAATTTGCATTTCCTATTGCTTCTTTTCTTCCAGTGACCTATCACATTTGGCCTTTAACAGTGATCCTAATTTTTTCTGCTCATAGTTTCAGTAAAGATAATTTAGTCAGTTTTCCAAAGAATTTTCCTATCAAAAATGAGCACAGCTGCTGAGAAACTTGGTCAGTGAGTACCAACAGTACCAAGATCCTGCAAGGGTTCATTGCTCACATTCTTGTTGTACAACAAACTTCTAGAAACATCAGATTTCTGACCTTACTCAATCCTTCTCTCTCTCAACAGGATCCTCAAACTCCTGGGGGCACAGAACAGATTTGAACCAGCACTGTGTGAGGATTGCTTCCAGTTCTTTCACTCTCCCAACCTCAACAGTTTCTCTCTGTAACAGCACATCCTGCTAAGCCCCTCCATGCCATGAGTCCGTGCCAGCCCTGCTGAGTAAAGCAGATAGATACTGAGTAAAGCACAAACCCTCACTGGTCACAGACAACTCTGTGGTGTAGAACAGAAGCTTTATCACAATGATAAATCACAATTTATTGACTCTGGTCAGACCTCACACTGAAAGAGGGGAAATTTAGGGCAGACATGAGGAAGAAATTCTTGCCTGTGAGGGAGGTGAGGCCCTGGCACAGGTTGCCCAGAGAAGCTGTGGCTGCTCCATCCCTGGAAGTGTCCCAGGCCAGGCTCGATGGGGCTTGGAGCAGCCTGGGACAGTGGAAATTATCCCTGCCCATGGCAGAGGGGTTGGAACTGGAGGGGCTTTAAGGTCCTTTCCAACATAAACCATTCCAGGATTCTATCTGTATAACAGGAAAGAAAGAAGGAATTCCCACCTAAACCCTTTCACAAGAAGATCAGTCTTAAAATGTGGTAAAAAAACGGAGGAGGTCACAAGATCACCGCAGTGACTTTCATTCATGTCTCAGGGGTACTCCAAATGTTCTCCTCCTAAAGCTCCAGGCAGGGAAATGCCATGACAAGAATTAAGGTACCCTCAGCAAAGGTCTGGCTTCAGAACCAGTTCAGCAGGGGCAAGGTCTCCCACGGAACTGGGATTTTCTCTCAGTCTCTTTGGTGAACCTGAAAGGAGGTTGCAGCCAGGTGGGGGTCGGTCTCTTCTCCCAGGCAACCAGCAAGGGCACAAGGGGACACAGGGGAGTTTGGGGCACTCAGAAGTTCTTCACAGAAAGGGACAATGGGCTGCCCAGGGAGGTGGTGCAGTCACTGTCCCTGGGGGTGTTTAAAAAAGCCTGGATGTGGCCCTCAGTGCCATGGTTTAGTTGATAAGGTGGTGTTGGGTCACAGGTTGGACCTGATGATCTCAAAGGTCTTTTCCAACCCAGCTCATTCTGTGATTCTGTGAATTTGTCCTGTTTGATGATGTGTAGGATCTATGTAACCTACAGAGGAAGGATCTGAAACTGCATTTCTAGCCTGGATTCTTAATGAATAAACCTGTTTTTTTAAACCTGTTTTTTTTAAACCTGCTCTGTTCTGATCCAGCTCCAGAAAGCTCCATATTAAGAGTCTCTCTCAAGTAGCATCCTTTACCGACCAACATAGTTTAGCTGGTACTCACAGATCTTACTTTCCCTCTTATTTTACACAGAGCTCCTCTGCAGAACAACTATAATTATTGTACAAGAGCAGAGAGCAGATGGAGTGCTTTCCTCCAGGCCAGAACACGAGCAGTTTATTGGAGGTGCTTCCCCTTCCCCACAGCTACAAAGAGCTGCTATGAATCCTGCTGAAGTCACCCTGTGAGGAGGCACAAACAGCTCTGAAAGGATCTGCCTGCATTACACAGGGTGTACTGGTAATTAGCTCTTGTACACGTACATAAACCCAGCTTGTTGTTGTTGTTGAGGAAGTGATGATTTGCTGAGGACACCCTTTCTGGATACAGAGCCAGCAACAGGATTGTAATTAGAGTTACATCTACACAACACTCTGTTTAAGCACTTGACAATGGTGGGCCCGGCTAATTGGTTTTGGTTAGTTAAAAGGGAAATGCAAATGAGATTTTCTTGGGGCGTAAACAGAGACAGCAGCGTGCTCAGAGCAGGAACATCACTGCTGCTGCTGGTTCTTTCCTGTCAGACCCAACACGTGCTCCTGATCACAAATCTAGATCCACAATCTCACACACAGCACAAACAGAAACTTCACTCCTCCTTTGATGATCTCTCCTGGTATTGAGGTGAATGAAGCCCAGCGAGGACAAACCAATTAAAATTCACATTTTAGGTTAAAGTTTTGTCCACAGTCTCCCTCCAATGACTGCACTAGCTGAACTTTTCTGGTGAGCCTGAAAGGAACCAGCCTTTCCTGACTGTGTAAGAGCATTCTCCTCATGAACAGCAGAGCATGAATTTACAGTTTTTGAATCATCCTTTTAGACAAGTTATCCCAACCTTGGGTGGAGATGTACTCCTCTTTTTGCTGATTGTTCCAGAATATGCTGGAATGTGCTGCTGTGTGCTATTCCAGCCACAAAAAACTCTGAATGCAACTGCCAGGCAGCAGCAAAAGGAGGAGTGGCTTTGGGATAAGAGGCAAGAAAGGAGGGTGGATAACTCCTTTGGGCATCCTGGGAAATTCCAGCCTTCTTCTTCTTTCCATCTTTGCTTTGGCAGTTTCTAGGAAAGACTGGTATGGAAGGGGGAACCAAAACCAAACCCCACAGGAAAAATCCATACAGGAAGCTGCATGAGGAGCTGTTCTTTGGGACAGAACTCTGTTGAACCCAAAGCTTAAAAATCCCAAACCAAACAATGCAGAAAGAAATGAGCTGCCAAAAGTAAGGTTGTTTTCCCACAAACTTGAAGGGACTAAAGCAGAAAACCTGAAGTTTCACCTGTCATTTGGAAAACAAGCCCTGTGAGGCACATCTGATTCATCTTTATTAAACATGACAGAAAGAATTCCTTTGCTATTCTGCCAGACTCTCACAAAAGCCCTCAAGTCAATGGATCATGGCATAAACAATTTGCAAACTAAAAAACCGGGAAGAAAAGCAACACTGCTGTGAAAATGGAGATAGGAGAAGATGAGGAAGATCTTGTTTGGGTTAAAGCCCTGCTCTCACTTTCAGCTGCCTGAAACATCAGGAAACCCTGTCCCCTTCTATTCACTGATAATTCATGTCAATGGAAAAAACTCAAGTCAGCAGGTAAGGGTCAGACTGATTATTAATTAATTCAGGATTTATAAGTCTCAGGAGGGTGCACAATTGTTAAAGGGACATGAAGAAGCTTTTATCTAAAGTTAAACACATCCATTTTGGATTTACAACCCTACTGTAATAAAAAGTGTCACTTTGCCAGTGCAGTTTTGCCCATTTTTAGCCCAAACAGAATAAACCATTTTCACAATTTAAAAAAAACCAAAACAAACCAACACAATCTCACAAACCTAATATAGAGGTATGAAATTTCCTTCTTTGCCTTGAAAGTGAAAGAATACATACTGACATTTAAACACAGTGCAGTAATTTTCCTAAAATAAGTTCAGCAAGGCTGAAAGAAACACAAAAAATATCCAGGAGATCCAAAGGAAACAGGAAACATTTGAGGGCCTTCCCCCTCAGACTGAGTGGGGCAGGAATAAAACTGCTGAACACAGTAAAACAATTCCTCTCATTTCTGTAGGTTGGTAAGGCCCTTGAACTTAAGGAAATAATACTATTATTATTATTATTAATAATAATAATAATAATAATACATTTTCTGTACTTGTGCTTTGAATAAAGTTGATGAAATTGGGGCAGCTCTGTTTGGATGAGTGCATTTGAAAATTGAAAATGAGGCCCCCCAAAGTATCTCAAAGTGGATACCTCAGATCAGAAAGATTAAAACAAAACATTGAAACACTGAAAATTTCCCCTTGTGTTGCTTATTCATTGGTTAATGAATTAAGCCAGCACTGATACTGATTCAATAAACAAATTCACCCTTTGATAACATTTATAGTGCGCTGTTTTTCAATGGAAATTTTTTTTTTCAAATCCAAATGTGTTCTCCCTCATTAGCTAGAAATAGGCATATTAACATTACACAGGAAATACTACCTTAAAACCTTTTGAAAAAGACAAGAAAAGAACTGATTGAAAGATCGAAAAAAAGATTGAAATCCTTAATGAGGTGGGTTTGATTGAATTATGCATTTTTCATCTAGTTTAGCTCAGGAGAGTAACCCCAAAGCCTAGGAGTCATATGAACCAGTTTGAATTTCAGAATGAACAAACTCAGTGGCAATACAGGGCTTTTGTGAAAAAAAAATGCTGAGTAAAACCTACATGAATTTGTTTCAATTGTCATTGCTGAAAAAATAAAACTTTTCTTTTAAACAGAAAATTTAAATAACCAAATAATTTTCTGTGAGTTAGGGAAGAAATTTGGTTTTGCTGAAACGTAGTTCTTCAAGGGAAAATGCGTGGAAGGAAGAGGTTAGTTTTTAAATTGTTTTCAATTCTTTTAAATTCTTTAAATTCTTTTAATTTTTTAAAAATTCTTTTAATTTCATTTTTAAATTACAAAAAAGGGAGAGAGAAAACAAGCGAATTCCAATTTTACCAGAATTTTCACCACGCAATGAAATTTAACCTGGAAGCATGAATATCTACTGGAAATTTGAGAATTTAATCCTTATTAAGCTATAAATAAAATAAAAAAGGGCATTTGAGCAGAATATTTTGCTATCTTTCAAACAGAAAGCCAATGTGGGTGTAGAGAGGCAGATGCCACTGCAGGATGAGTGGGGGTTTTACACGAATTAGGGAAGAAATTTGGGTTTGCTGAAATGTGTAGTTTTTCAAGGGAAGGTGTGTGGAAGGAAAAGGTTAATTTTAAAATTCTTTTTAATTCTTTTAAATTCTTTTAAAATTTTTAAAAAATTATTTTACTTTCATTTTTAAAGTTAAAAAAAACAAGAACAAAAAAAAATTCTTTTAAATTCTTTTAAAATTTTTAAAAAATTATTTTACTTTCATTTTTAAAGTTAAAAAAAACAAGAACAAAAAAAGGAGAGAGAAAACAAGCGAATTCCAATATGATCAGAATTTTTGCCACGCAATAAAATTTAACGTGGAAGCGTGAACGTCTGCCAGAAATTTGGAAATTTAGTCCTTTTTAAGCTATAAATAAAAGGAAAAAGTGGGAATTTGAGCAGAATATTTTGCTGTATTTCAAACAGAAATCCCATGTGGGTGTAGAGAGGCAGACGCCACTGCAGGATGAGTGTGTGTTTTACGGGAATTAGGGAAAAAATTTGGTTTTGCTGAAACGTGTAGTTTTTCAAGGGAAGGTGCATGGAAGGAAGAGGTTAATTTTTAAATTATTTTAAATTACTTTAGAATTTTTTTCTTAAGTTCTTGTAATTTCTCCAGAAGGCCAATGCAGTGTAGAGAGGCAGGTGGCAGTGCAGGATGGGTGTGTGTTTGGGCACAAACTGGCTGGTATGACGTTCCTGAGGCAGGGGATGGGTTATGGGATGTTACCTAGCGTGCTGTGGCAGCGAGGACTGCCGTGTCCATGGATAGAAAATGCAGTCCTGGCTAGCGGGGCCTCTACACCTGCAGCAATCACAGAACACACCACGTCACTGCCATGCAGCACATGCGCCCTTGTCCACACGTGCAGGATGCAGACACGCAGGCAGGCAGCCGCGCAGTACCTATCCATCAGCCCAATGCAGTCCTCCAGGTGGGGCCCTATGCACCTGCAGCACGTCCGCAGTGGGGACAGGGAGAGAGAGAGAAACATCTGTTATTCACAGCCAACAAGTGGGAATCCCCTTGGTGTTCTTCATTCTGGCTCATCCTCTCTCTAGGAGAGACTTACATCATAAATAAAATTACAGCTTGTGACAAGAGGAACAATAAGAGCCACAGCACTCCAAGGCAGGCCGTGTCTTGGCTCAATTCACCTGTGAACGTGGGAGTCCTGACAACAGAGTTGCTCTTCCTGCATGTTTTTATGAGGCATCAGACCAGTGGTTACTGCACAAAAGTGTTAATTTAAGAGTTGAGGCTTCCAGGAGCACAATCCAGAATTTGCTTTTCTTTCTGTAATTGATGCAATTGTTTGCTCTGTTCTAAGCTGCACTTGCAGAAATATTTTGGAAGCTGACTATACTTTTGTAAGAGGGAAGGATCAACTTCCAGCAACACAAACCACAGCAAAATGGTGTCTGCTGATTCAGACATTGTATTCTGCTTTTCTTAGATGCTGCCAGAAGCCCTCCACCTGCACAGCCAGCAGGGGCTCCCCAAAGGCACTGGAAATGCAAGGAACCACTAAATGCAGCACCACTAAAACACAGCCATGGAAAGGAGTTTGCAGAACACACGTGGGGTGTGTGTGGATTTCCCTTGAAGAGCAGGATGGGTTTCCTGGGCTCCTGTGTTCAAACAAATATCAAATCAAATATTCAAATCAAATATTCCTTTACACAGCAGTCAGGATTCTCAGAGACCTAGAGCTGAGCTTTTAGGGGTTAAAACAGCCTGACCCCTCCAATGCTGCACAGCACTCACCACGGGGAGTATGTAGCCCTTGGCATTTAGGAAACCAAACAATTTATTTCAACTCTTTAACAAAGAACTCAGAGCCATTTCATTAGCAGGCCCTTTGGCTGTACACACTACAGGCAGGAGAGGTGATCTGACACATCAGTAGAGTGCAACTCACTCCTGCTGAGGCATTTTAAATTTAAGGTGTGATCCCCAACTCTTTTAAAGTTTGCTGGTTTTCAGATTAGCTTTGATGGAAGGATATGCATGTCAAAAAAAATCTGAGAGTTCAAATAAGCTCCCACGAGGTCTTCTTTCTGCTTCACCATCACTTGCCACTCATCAGCTTTTGCTGCATTTAAATTGGTATCACTCTGCCATTATAAAATGAAGTCAGTGAATTCAATTTTCTCATAGCTGCTCATCAGGGAGAGCAGACCAAGCAAACCTTACCCTGTGTTTGTTTATTTGGATTTTATTTTTATATCAGACATTTGCTCTGACATGCAAACACAAACTGGAAGGATTTCCTCAGTGACTGCTTCCTCCAGCATATGTGCAGACATGAAAAAATGTGTTAAACATCCAGATAATGCATAAACGTGAGGGGTTGATTTAAACAGTTCAAAAACACAGAGAGAACTCTTGGAATTTCAGCAGTCCTGGGCATTAGAGTTCAGAATTCAGGACTCTCTGAATCCTAACCCATCTCAAACACATCCAAAGCTTCTTCCTTTCACGGCATTCCCAGCAATTTGGAGAAAACAGCTTCAGCAGTGAAGGAGGCTGAAAAGTCACTCAGATCATCCATTTCTTCCCATGCCAAGAGGACCTGAGCTGGGACTCAGCTATAAATAAAAAGAAGGGCATCTTCAAATTGGAGCTCTGAGAGCCTGCGCGTGGTTCAGGAAGTGGCAGAGTGACATCCAGAGCCTGTGGTTTCAGAGTCACTTCACAGCTACATTTGGAGAACAGCACTGAACCAAACCTGGGCCTGTGCAAGTTGAAGGATCACTGATTTTTATTCCAAATTGTAATCCTCTTCAGTGGGCTTGGCTTCCCCAAGGAGCAAACTCTGTGCAGGTGCAATTCCATCACTCCCAGGTTCCTCCCAGCGTGGCTGTCCTGATTACATGCAGGGGAAGTACAGAACTATGTGAGTCATGGCAATATTTATTAGCAGGGTATTTTGTACCACCAAGCCATCGGGTGTTTTTTTCCAGGAAGGAACTCTCTTAATTTCAGGATTTTTGGCTCATGTAGGCCTGACACCACCATACATCACATTGGTAACCCTGTTCACACCCAGTGTTCCTTCTGCTTGGAGTCTGGGTGATATTTTCTTCTCCAAGTTGGCTCTGTAAAATGAACTGGTTCATTGATACATGCCAATTTATTAATGATATATTCACTACCTTACAAAAGTTCAATACAGCTTATCCAGAAAATTACACTTGGAGCTCATCCTAGCTTAACAGAAAATCATCCCCTGAAAGGAAATGTGGGGTTTTGAAAATTGCAGTAACAACTGTTGTTTTGGTTGTGGTTGGTTTTTTTTCCCCAGAAACAATCCAGATATGTTGTCTTTTATCAGCTTTCTTTAAGATTGAAAGGTGGGGTCTTAACTGCACAGATATGGGGTAACAAAGCCAGATGAATTCTCAAAAATCTTGGTCACTGGAAACAAACAGAACTGATTTTACAGTGGTATAAGTGGATTATCTCTGGGCAGGAGAAAACCTTTTTTGTGGTTAAAACAAAAGCATTGTTTTGTCAATGGTCACCCAGGTATTCTTATGGATAAAGTCAGATAACTCTTCCCAAGGGTTACTGAGCCAACAGGTGAGAGGAAATCATGGTGAGAAACAAAGCTGAACTGGAACATGGGCTAGGAGGAAACTTTGCAAAACAAAAGAGTGACAGTTATTCTTATGCATAGTGTGTTTGCAATATTCCTTCATCTGGAATTCAAACTTTCTTCCTAAAAATACCCCTAAGCTTTAGAGGCAGCACAGTGCCTCAGATCCCTCCAGGGCCCCACCATTGCTGAAGCTCCCCTGACTCCTGTGCTCATGGCTCAGAAGAAAAGAGCATTTTGGTGAGGAGCAATGCCCTCCCTTCCAAAAGCTGTGCCACAGAAATGACGAGGGGAGGTGCCCAGTGACATCTCCCGTTTGTGTCCTGCCCAGCAGGGAAGAGGCTGGCACTTGGCACTGTGTAATGAGCATTTTGTGCCCGTGGAAGTGCTCAGTTCTGGCCAGCTCTGCAGGAAGAGGTGCCAAGTGCTTTCCAGCTCTCTGGAATTGAGTGGGAGAGCTGTCCCCACGTGCCTCAGGTCTGCTCCAAACTGCCTTCAGTAACTGAGACTCATCACGGGGAAGTCACTGCTTGACAGTTCCTCTGCTCAGTGCAAGATCATTAACAGGGCTGGCTAATTACACACCTTTAAGGAGAAACAGTCATTCCACTTGAGCAAGGCAGGAGAATGATGCTAGCAAACCTCACTAAAGGAGGCATTTGCAAATGCCAAGATGGATTCTGTGGCAAAACAGGCAATAGAGGTGGGAGAGACCCTTCCCTGGGGACAGCTGGTGTGGATGGCTGGAGACATGAGGTGAGAATTAATAACTTATTTTATCAGGCAACCCCAGTCACAGAGAGCAGCACTGCAGGGGTGAGGTGACACCAGCCTGGGAGCATTGCTCTGCAGCAGCCCAGCCCTTTTTGGTGGGGATCCCAGCTCTATGAGAGGGCACTGGTTTTGTTCCAGCGCTTCATCTGGCAGCCAGGAGGACAGATGTGGGGGATGGAGCAGAATTACGTTTTCTCTCTACCTTTCAGTCATGAGCCAAAAAGCAAGACATGTTCTCTCCACAGCCTATTCCAGTGAAGATTCATGACTGAGGGGAATTTAAATACTGCTTTCTAAAAGAAGGGGATGAAACTAGAGAATTCAGCCTTGAAGGAGGAAAGGAGAGAGAACTGATTTCCCTTCTCTCTGTGGCCATATTCATCCCCTGACAATGTTGGCAAGAAAATGGACAACCTGCAAACCCCAAATATCTTGGACAGTCATCAATAGCTTCATTAACATAATTACATGCCACAAGTCTCTAGGAACACTAAAAAAGAACAGTAAGCTATGCTTCCAGACTTGGGAGGAAAGGAGCATTGTTTTCCTAAGGGATGAAAAATTACCTAGGAATAGACACATCAGCTCTTTAATAAGAGGATGAAGATTTCCACAGGGGATAGTATGAGTGTCATGGAAAAGGGACAGTTCCTCATCTGGGAGATAATCCCACCTCTGTGCTCAGGTAACCCCTTTCACTTGTCCTTTCTCTGTGGGTGGGCACTGATAGGACAATCACTAATCAGAAGGAGAAAAAGAAAGGAGGGAAATCTGAAAGCAAGGACTAAAAGGACAACATCACTCAGCATAAGGGAATCCTGAGTACAATGAGTACTGCCAAGGTCAGCTAGAACTGCCCAATGCCCTCCATATTTGTGTATGGACTGGAATGTCACATTTGCAGCACCAGATTTAAAAGATTCCCTTCTCGATCCAGGCAGGTAAAAATAAACAACCACCTGCAAAATAATAATGCCTGTGGAGAAGTGGGAAGGCATGGAAAACCTTCTGCTGCCTTCCTGGTCTAGGTGAAGCACAGTTGGGGCACAAACACCAGAAATAGCTGGCTCAGTCAGAGCTGCTCAGGAAAGAGGAGGGAGTAGGAAGCAGAGGCCAGGAGAGCTGGAATTGTTTTACTGTAAATCCATCCCACATCCATGGTCCTTCAGATTTGATCAGCACTGGCACCTTCTCCCTCAGTGAAAGCCAGCACCAGAGCTCCTGGGGTGAGCTCATCTTTTGATATTGTTTTTTCTTATCCTCTTCTTCCACGGTAGCAGCATTTTCCTTATTGTATAACTGATTAAATGGTCTGGGGGCAGACAGATCTGCAACAGATCCTGGCTGTGTCTCTGTGATCTCCCTCTCATTTCCCTAATGGCTCCATTGTAATTAGATTTGCAAAACCAGCAAAAGGTCTCATTTTGAATGGCAACAGCTGTTGACATCAAGATTACATTGAATAATTTACTGGTTTAATTTTAGCTGCTAAACAATAAGAGCCTCTTGTTGAAGATTATTTCACTGACTGATGTTTTCTCTTTGTCCCATTGCTGCCTCTTCCTCTCTCTGTATGCTGGACACTGAACTGCCCCATGGAAAAGGCAGTAATAACTTATGTGCAAAACTGTAGGTGTGCATGTGACTATTGTTGTTGTGTTGCACAGGTTCTTAATTTGGGCTCAGATCCATGGGCTGTGTTATTCCAAGTGTAACAAATCATTCTGGGCACTTTGGCAGGACTTCAGGAATGCATGCTCAGTCTCAGGCTCCTGTACAAAGTGTGGTTTCAGACCCTGTGCCTCAGTCCCTGCAGGAAAAGGAGAGCAGTGACACGTCTGTCTCACAGCACTGCTGCAGGCTTAGTTCAGCAATACCACGTAGATTCTGTCAAGGAGCAAATTGTGAAAATAAAGTCATTTTACAGGCTTAAAATAAGGGAAAGGGCAGCATTTGCTACAAACCAGTGTAGAAGGAAAGCTGACAGCTTTGCTGTGGAAAGTTCTTCCCTGTGGTCTTCCAAAAGGTTTTTTTGTGATAAGCTGCTGGGCGTTCATGACTGAAACCCGAATGTCATGAGAGAGCTGAAAACAAAGGTTAAATTCCTACTGCACACTCTCTTTTCAGGAGTGGGATGAGCCAAACCACCTCCAAACCCCTCTGTGCTCCGAGCAGTGCATGGACAGGATGGTCCCTGCCCAGAGCTGGCACTCACCCCTGGGTGCAGTTGGGGTGACACGGGTGGCACTCCCGGTCCTCGTCGGCGTACTTGAAGATGAAGCTGTTGGCTCCCTGCAAGCCATCGGGACACTTCTCCACGCAGTTGGGACCGTCCTTGAAGTGGAAACACTTTGTGCAGTGGTCTGGGCCCTGCAGGGCGTGGGAGGAAGAAATGCAGTGCATTATTTACTCTGTGCCTCCTGCTGCACCGGGATTGCATCGGTGCGCGCTCAGCAGCTGCAGCAGCTTCTCTCCCAGGAAAGGTGCATTACCTGCACTACCTAGGGAGCAGCAGGTGGATAAATCCTGGTGCTGCGGGCCATGAACTTGCTCTGCAGAGTGCAAGACTAAACAGCAGCTTCCAAATGAGCCTCTTAATGCTGTTGGTGTGCTGAACACAGCGAGGTCAGTGCACACTTCAGTGCTGAGAAACTCCCTGCTGCCTCGTTCCTTTGCAAAGCCCTCAGGGGCTTCTCCTACCTCTGCACTCCAGAACTATTTTCCTCAAGCATTCTGCATCTGAAGGACTACAAGGTCTCCCACTTCTTAATACACACAAAGGCCAAATTGTTAAGAACAACAAGCCAAAAGTCCTGGATAGAGTAAAAGTAAAATTTGAAAGCTGTGATGATAAGCCAGTGTATAACTAAATCTGGTGTGGAGCATTGGCCTAGGATTTTATGTCCATAAGCCCTGCTAGAAATCCAGATTTCCCTGATGGGCTGAACACTTGAAACTTAGCTTCTTGCCTTATGACTGTATTGCAGAAAAACACAGTATTGTAAGAAAAATTATGATGCCTTTCCTTTTTTCATTCAGTAAGTAAGCCACAGAAACAAGGAAATAAATTACCAGTTATATTTTCTCAATTATGAAGAGCCTAAAATACAACTCCTCATTTCCAGCATACTTGTGCCTTTTAATGTTGGCAATACACAGAAAACTAGAAAAAAGAGACAACTTCTACCTCCCAAATGAGCAATAATCTTTGAAAGAAAAGTCACTGGCCATTATAAAGGTAATACAGAGTAAACTATCATTTAGGATACATGAAAAATGTTATCTATCAAAAGAACTTAAAGGCTATCTAAGTACAAAAAACCTTCCAGCATATTGCTCAAACTGAGATGAATTCCCCCACTTTTTTGGGGGGAGAAACCAGGACAGAACTGAGTATAAAGAACAAAAATAGGGATAAAAGAAAACACTCAAATCCCAGCTGCATGCTTTCTGTCTGTAAAAACTGTGTGCATCTGTACCACTAAAGCACTAAGACAACTCAGGGAAAGAATATTATAATAACTCTTTCTTAAGAGGCAGATCCAAGGCAGTTTATTCCCAGCACCAATTTAACATGGGCAGAATTCCTTCCCTCCATGCAGAATATGAGGTTCTCTGCTTCTC
Source organism: Cisticola juncidis (assembly GCA_013400215.1). NCBI lineage: Eukaryota > Metazoa > Chordata > Aves > Passeriformes > Cisticolidae > Cisticola > Cisticola juncidis. The sequence continues at coordinate 32,330 of VXBR01006261.1, read as the reverse complement.
TTAACACCAATTTGCAGAGGCTGCTTTCAAGTCTGTGAGTTTAGCCTGTCCTTCAGCACACTTTTGCAGATTACCCTGAGGCACAGCAAACCAACAAACAAAACCAAAAGCAGCCTCAAACCTAACAAACATAAAATTCTCTGTTCTCACCGGGCCGTAGCACGTGATCATGTTCTCCTCCATCTTCTCACACTGCGGGTCACACTCCACACACACAGAGCCATTGGCAAACTCCCGGAATTCCCTGAGGAAAGGGGTGGCAGGCAGATTAGGAGAAACCTGATTCCAGCCCAAAACTGGGCTGGGTTTTCACCTGATGGAATTGATCTCACTGAGGCCCGCAGGTTGTCACAGCAGCTGGGGACAGGCCACCACCACGTGAAGCAGGGACACCTTCATCAACATAAAACTATAGTGGGGGCCTTCCTCTCATTAAGAAATACTTCATTAACGGACTAAATTGCTGACTTCTTGATTTTCACCTGCAGGATTGTCATTGGGAAGCCACTTGTCACATGTGAGCACTGATGAGAGAGCTGCCCTTGTTCAGGTAGCTCTCTATGAACACATGTTTTAAAACCCATGCTCCAAAAGGCTTGTAATGTTTTCAGCAATAATTCTAGACTGAGGCTTCAATCTATAAAATGTCAAAGCAAATCCTTTTACTCGTTTATTTCATGGATCCACAGGAAACCACCACTCGAGTCACTTTTTTTATTAACTGCTTTTAAGAGGGAAAAAAGGTAGTGATGGCAGGTTGAATTTCTCCCTTCAAACATTTCAGCTGCCTTTATCCCTCACCACAAACCTCCAGCACTCTCCTAACACAATCCATCCCAGCTTCTTCTAGGCCAAGATGAATTCACATCTGAGCCAGTTGCTTCTGCCCATCTAAAGACAGACATAGTCTTTCTAGTAGGCTCAGAGTGCACCAACCCAAGCTTTGCAGGTGGATCCCATCTTGCTGCATGACCAACTGCAATATTTGCATTAAGCAGATGTGCACAGATGTGCTGCACTCTCATCTTAGGGGGCTCCAGCGGCATCCAGGTAAAGGGTGAAGGCTCTGAGCTCAGTTGGTCACTGTTCACCCTCCATTCCTCTACAGCCATTTAGGATGTGCTGAGGACATCAGGATTGTCTTAGGCTGCAATGCAAGATGTAACCAAAAGAACGATTTCATCACTATCTGTTAAACCAGCTGGGGCAGTGTTCTTTATCCCTTCCAGGACCCACCCTTCCTCCAGGGGATCTCTGCTGTCCATGGGCCATGGAGGCTCACTGCATGGCTGATACAATTCCATCATTGTGGTAGATGCTCCACCCAGGGGAGGAGCCCAGCATTCCCACCTGGATAAACCCTGAAATTCAGAACACCAGGGCAGCCTGGTTCCACTGGATTCCCAGAGAAACACCGGACCCATCCCACCACCACTGGACCTTCAGAGGAAACTACACCCTTCTACAGGATCATTGCTTCACCAGAACCACATCTGTCACTGCAGAAGGACTTAGTTGGACTGCTAGGAACACCCTGACCAACAGGGTGTCAAGATTGTATTCTGACTCTGTCAGTGTTTTTTGTTTGTTTGTTTTTTGTTTTACATTAGATTTTTATTTTAATTTTCCTAGTAAATAACTGTTGTTCCTATTCTCATATCTTTTTCTGAGAGCCCCTTAATTTCAAAATTATAATTCGGAGGGAGGAGGTTTACATTCTCCTGCCTTCCTTGGCAGGCACCTGTCTTTCCAAACCAAGCCAGGGCTGAGCTGAGGAAAACCTCACTAGGGTGCTACAAGGAAACTCACCTTTCCCTGGCTCTGGGAGTGGATTTTTCCTGCTGAGGACTAAAAGAGATGTCAAATACAGCTGAAGAACTGTTGCTGCCCTACAACATGAACATGCAGAGCTCTCCTACAAACAAGTTCTCCCCTAGCCCAGGTTACAAATATTTTCACACATTTAGGACAGAACTGAGCCTGTGGGAAGTGTAAATACCATTCACTGATGGACAGAGAACAGAGCAGAACAAACTGATTGAGGCTCATCAGGCTCCACAGCAGCCAAAGACACCAAGGGGGGACCAAATTATTCCAGTGCACTGACAACACAACTGGGATCTGCAACTCCTCTTATTGGGGGTGAAGGGGGAGCAGAGAAGAGGAGCTTTTAAGCACATAAAGCTGTGCTCTGAGACAAGGTAATTTTTGCAAGCCTTCTCCAGATGGGAGAGTTGAGAGTGTTTTCATGCATGTGGGAGTGCACTTGGCTCAGTTCAGTTTTACGATTCTGTCACAAGGCAGATTCCACCACCTTGTGCTGTGGAGGTATTCCCCCAGTACAGGCAGCATAAGGAAAAGGGGCAAGAACCCCTGTTGGGTTTTTAAATGTGTGTTTGTGTGTACAATCACACAGGGCATTATGAAAAAGAGAGTGAGTTTTTCTGATTTGGGGTCCTTATTCAGAGAATTTCTTTATCCAACTCATCTGAAAGAACATAATTGTACAGTTCTAAATAAGGATATGAAGGAGGGATAAATGATGAGGGGTTTTTGTAATTTTTCACCTAAATCAAATTGTTCATTTTACCAGCAATGCAAAAGGTGCAAGGTGATGCTGCTGCATGAAAACTTTAGTCAGGGGCACACCAGGGAAAGCTTCTACACCAGTCCAGATTTAGAAATCCTTAAATCTTCGCCCACGATACGTTTCACCCCAAATCAGTAATCCTGGCAATGGAGCCAGAGTCTGATGAATGCAAACCCCCCTGAATCCCCCACGATGCTAATTAGGGGTTTTGGGGAAAAGGGGAGTGTCTTACCCTTCGTAGAGGTTGCAGGAGTCGATGCAGGTCCTGCCCCTGATGAAGCGCTTGCAGGACAGGCACTGGTCCGGCCCCGGCCCCCAGCAGCCGTCGCTGGAGCACAGCTCATTGCACACCATCCCATCGGCAGCTGCAGGGAGAGGGGCACTCAGCAATGCACAAATCCTCCCAAATCCTCCCAAAAACCTTCTGGCAGCGTCCCAAAACCGCTGCTCCCCAGGAGCAGGAGAGGAGAAAAGCACAAATCAGCACCGTGCCACAACACAGATCCACAGAGCTGAGTATGGAACACACTCCTGGTCTGCTCCTGCCAGCAAAAACTCAGTGGGATGATTATTATTAACAGAAATTATCTGCACAGAGTATTTCACTAAAATATCCATCCCAATAATAAGAGATGTTCTCACAAGATAGGTCAGAAAATACAGTGAATAACTGCATACAAATAAAGAAAGGTTTTCAGTAAAGAAAATCATGATTATCCCATTGAAATGTAGCCAACACAGTGCCTGCAGTCTGATGAAAANAAAATCGTGATTGCCCCATTGAAATGTAGCCAACACAGTGCCTGCAGTCTGATGAAAAAAGCAACAGAAACAAAAAAAAAAATATCTAAGAGAGTGCTTCAAAACCAGAGGAGAGCCTCCAAACCAGGAATAACCAGGAATATTCAGAGTGCACCAAAACCAGAGGAGAGCCTCCAAACCAGGAATAATCAGGAATATTCAGAGTGCACCAAAACCAGAGGAGAGCCTCCAAACCAGGAATAATCAGGAATATTCAGAGTGCACCAAAACCAGAGGAGAGCCTCCAAACCAGGAATAACCAGGGATATTCAGAGGTGGGGAGAAAGGATGTGATTAAAGCCTCTATAATCCTGAGTGGCAAGGAGGAGGTGAGTGAGCACAAAACAATTGTTCACTGCTTTTTCCAGGTCCCTCCTGGGCATTCAAAGAGACAGGAATCCAATAGGGTTAAAATCTGAGATTTTTTCTTCATAGGAAATAAAGATCAGCCTGTAGAATTCCCTGACACAGGACATGGTAAATGCCAAAAATTTAAAACATTCAAAAAATCAGTTGTCAGAATCCACTACAGTTCTACTAAACTAAAATATAAAATGCTACCTTATGAACTGAGGACTCCCTGAAATAAAACTTATGGGCAGCGGGGAAAAAACTGAAGGAAAGACATCATTAACTGTGATTTCAAATTACTTATTTATATTATTCAGGTGCAAAAACACCTGAAGAGCCAAAAACTTTTATAATAAAACCCTCAAGCCTCAAACACCAAAATACGCTATGAACTAAGGGTTAGAGGGAAAGTTTGTTTTAAACAGTGTAAGTCTGTGTTTTTATTTGATATAAATCATTCCCTGTGTAAATATCTAGACGATGTGACAGAAAATGAGCGAAGAGCAAAAGGAAACCATTAATTCTCCAGCATCTGAAGAAAAGCTGGGTGCACTTTCAGCCCAACCATGGCAAGTGAAAGGACAGAATTAATCTGGATTTATTTTTGCACAATGCACTGTTTTACACAAATGGATTGCACACTGGACTGAGTAAACTAAACCCAGCAAGGACCTGAAATGTCAGAGATGACAACAATACAGACACTTGTTTGCTTTTTAAACCACTGGAAACAACTTAAGAGGAATATTAAAGGAAAAGGAGGTGTGCTGGTTGAGTTCTTCTATCCTCTCCAATATTATCTTATTCAATACCACAAATAACCTCAGGCATGGGAAGCCTGAGCTTGTTTTATCAAGGCTGGGGGTTGGGATTTTCTATTTCTATATCAAACATTCTTTTTTAATTTCAACACCCAAACGGTATTCAGAAGTATCTCTCTGATTTTTCTCTTGCCTCAAAGCTCAAATCACGTACAAATAAAAAACTATTTCAATTAGCAGTCATTGCAGGTGCTCAGCATGCTTTAAAGTGGATTAATGATCACAAACTCCAGCCCAGCACAGCCAGGAGGAGCAGACACACAAAAAACTCATTAAAAACCTTCCCATTCCTGTCCTAACCCTTTTTTTAAGCACAGTTACATTTTTACAATAACTATCAGATGTCAGTAGTTCCCCTCTGCTGCCACTATTTGCCTGAACCTGCAAATAAAAAGAAAACCCACAAACCCAGAAACTGTCCTAGTTACAATTAAACAAGCTTTTTATATACTTTCATATGGGTTTTGTTGTCTAATCAATGACTCACTTTAAATCTTTGTCAAGCAACAAAGTAAAACTTAACCTGGTTTGGAGATCCCTTTATTTCTCATTTTTAAATTAAGAATACAGCTGGCTCTTCTGATTTTGTTTTCCACACTCATCACGAAAATGCAGTTCCCTGTTTGCTTTCTCACCTTCTTTAGTAACTTGAAATTGCAAATTAACTACTAGTGATTTCCTTTCTTTTCGTTTTTCTCACCCTTCAAGCTTACTCTGGGATCAGAAATTATTTGCATAGAGTATTTCACTAAAATATCCGTCCCAATAACGAGGGATGTTATTACAAGATAGGTCAGAAAATACAGTGAATAACTGCATACAAATAAAGAAAGGTTTTCAGTAAAGAAAATCATGATTATCCCATTGAAATGTAGCCAACACAGTGCCTGAAGTCTGATGAAAAAAACAACAGAAACAAAAAAATTACCATCTCCTCCTGAAATGTTTTCATAAAAGAATTTTGGCAAGGAGGGAGTGGCTGTTTTGACAAGTTACAAAAACTCATTTCTCTTGCCTTTTTCTTCTTTAATTGGGGGATGGCTAAAGAAAGGTTTCGATTTTTGACACAATATTTGGCATTTCCATGGGCTGAGCAGGTTCTGCAGCTCACATGGCCTTATGTGGAAGGAAATGACAATAATGTTCTTGACAGGAGTTTTAGAAGGGCTCATTCTTTATTGTCTTTATTAATGGAGCCACAGGGTTAGCTGCAGAAAGGTTCAATGTTTTTCCCCAGCCTAAATAGAACACAAGAAAATTAGCTACCAAAAAAAGAAAAATTATTTTTATTTAGCTATATGCTTCTGGGCCTGCTCCAAAGCTCCACACACTGAATAGAAAAACTCCTGCAGACTTCAAATAACTTTACATCGTGCCCAGTAATGAATGTAATCATTTATTCAAGTTGTTAATTGGTGGCTGGATTGATATAATTCATAATAATCACATCTGGAACACCCTTTGCCTAGAAGGGTTTCACCTCACACTGCAGGCATCGCTGAAGTTGGGAGAATTGTTCAAATAACTTTGGATAAAAGAACATTTATTTCTGCATTTAGTTTGTGTGCACTCATATTTCACAAGTCACCTCTGACTGTTCCATTAAAAAAAAAGCTGGAAAAAAAAAAGGGAGCGGTCACATTCCTTCCATATATCCCCTTTTTGGCCCTGCATGGCAGCATCTCAGAAATAAAACACAAAGCACTGGAGCATCCTGGGGGTTCATGGATTTCTTTTTTAATTATTTATTTATTTTTTTTATTTATTTTTTTATTTAATTTTTATTTTATTTTATTATTTTTTATTTAAAACCTCACACATCTATTTTTCTGCTGAATTTTCAGTATTCTACAAAACCCAGAAGTCTGCCTAGGCTTTCAACCTATTAGAAAAAAATTATCTTGGAGGCAGTGGAATATTTGAGGGCTATTTTAACATTATTAAGAAGTGGTGTAAACAGTAAGACAAAATAATTTGGAGTATGAGGAATATAAAGAATATTTTGCATGCTGGAAAATGTAGCATTTTCCACTGGCTGATGTCTGTTGTCTTTGTCCTCTTTAACGAGAAAAAAATATCAGTTTTTTTATCTCAAAGATGAAGCATTAACACAGACCAAACTTTTCCACAACAATTTTACTCCCCTTGCAACTTCTCAGTGTTTCCTCATGAGGCAGAGTCAGCTGAGCACAGCATTAAATGGCATGGAAAAGGTATCCTCACCTTGTGACAGGTCACAAAAATCACTTAAATAAATACACTGCTGGCTAGAAGATCTTGGGAGCTCTTACATGAGTTTCCAGAAGAGCTACACATTATTTTTATAGATAGAGATAAGTTTGATAGAGAAAAGTTTGCTGTAATTTGCTTTAAGCTGTTAACAATAACTGGATAGAAAGGAAAAAACAAACAAACAAACCAAGATGATAGTGGCTCAAAATATACAAAGAAGTAATAATAAATACCTGAGTGTAGCTGTAATAATTAACATTTTTGACTGGTTTCTCCACTGAAAACCACCAGTCTGTGTCCATTATCCATTGAATGGACACAAGTCAGAGTCCATTTTTAAAGCCAGCCCCTTGCTACTGGAGCTTGTGTTGTGACTTCTTAAAATGGAAACAACTGAGATCTGTGTTTCTCTTTGAGATTCCCGTGGTGTTAAATCTCCTAAAATGTCCTTAGGAGTATTTTTCTTCCAGGAAAATAAAAATGATAAGCATCTATTCTAACAAATCCTCACCAAGCTGGAGGTGAAATGAAGTTTACACGTTGCCTTTGTGTGCAAATGTAGGGACAGGACATTCCCTGTGAGAGGATGATGTGACAGCAATCCCAATTTCCATTTGCTCTGGAGCCAGGTTTCAGTGGCTGGGGCAGCTTCAAAGGCACTCAAACTGAAAAAGTTTCACATTTTCCCAGGAAAGGACAAAGAGGTATTTGAGAAAGGAGCCCTGACAACTGATGGAAGATTATATTCCAAATTGCTGTGGTCACAGCAATTGTGGTCACAGTGTGACCACAGCAATTTGGAACATAATCTTCCATCAGTTGTCAGGGCTCCTTTCTCAAAGCTCCCAAAAACACTGAAACAATGGGACACTGNCATTAACACAGACCAAACTTTTCCACAACAATTTTACTCCCCTTGCAACTTCTCAGTGTTTCCTCATGAGGCAGAGTCAGCTGAGCACAGCATTAAATGGCATGGAAAAGGTATCCTCACCTTGTGACAGGTCACAAAAATCACTTAAATAAATACACTGCTGGCTAGAAGATCTTGGGAGCTCTTACATGAGTTTCCAGAAGAGCTACACATTATTTTTATAGATAGAGATAAGTTTGATAGAGAAAAGTTTGCTGTAATTTGCTTTAAGCTGTTAACAATAACTGGATAGAAAGGAAAAAACAAACAAACAAACCAAGATGATAGTGGCTCAAAATATACAAAGAAGTAATAATAAATACCTGAGTGTAGCTGTAATAATTAACATTTTTGACTGGTTTCTCCACTGAAAACCACCAGTCTGTGTCCATTATCCATTGAATGGACACAAGTCAGAGTCCATTTTTAAAGCCAGCCCCTTGCTACTGGAGCTTGTGTTGTGACTTCTTAAAATGGAAACAACTGAGATCTGTGTTTCTCTTTGAGATTCCCGTGGTGTTAAATCTCCTAAAATGTCCTTAGGAGTATTTTTCTTCCAGGAAAATAAAAATGATAAGCATCTATTCTAACAAATCCTCACCAAGCTGGAGGTGAAATGAAGTTTACACGTTGCCTTTGTGTGCAAATGTAGGGACAGGACATTCCCTGTGAGAGGATGATGTGACAGCAATCCCAATTTCCATTTGCTCTGGAGCCAGGTTTCAGTGGCTGGGGCAGCTTCAAAGGCACTCAAACTGAAAAAGTTTCACATTTTCCCAGGAAAGGACAAAGAGGTATTTGAGAAAGGAGCCCTGACAACTGATGGAAGATTATATTCCAAATTGCTGTGGTCACAGCAATTGTGGTCACAGTGTGACCACAGCAATTTGGAACATAATCTTCCATCAGTTGTCAGGGCTCCTTTCTCAAAGCTCCCAAAAACACTGAAACAATGGGACACTGCTCCAGGAAGGGAAGGAGCACCTTACAAAATTCACCTGAGGGATTTCCTGGTGTGTCCTAACATGTGGAAAAGCAAAGAGGAATCATTGCTGCAAGACATGAGGCCTGTGCTCCACCTTACCATTTAGTTTCTTTTAATATTAATTGTCTAGGAATGAAGGAAAGCTGATTGTTCTTTCATTAAATGCTGCATGAGCCAGTCTGATGTAAGAAAACACCAGAGCACCAAGAGCATGATTTTTCTCCCACAGTAATCAGTTTTTTATCTGGTAGAGAGGGAACCTGTGCTCTCCAGAAGGATCACAAATTCATGTATCTTCTGGCAAGATGGACCAACTCAGCTGTGGGAATAAAACCTTAGTGACTCAACAAAACCTTGAGCTCCTTCCTTCTCCTGTCCTGTCAGCCCAAAAATTCCACATGGGACATCTCAAAGGGCTGATTCTTCCCTCATGCCACACAAAATGCAGCTGTTCCTGGAGCACTAGCACAGAACCAGGTGGTTCCTCACCACAGGCTCCTGTTACACTGCAGGGGAAAGCAAAAAGCCACATCCCTGTGCCATCCTTCTTGGCAGCACCTCTGCTTTCCAATAAATATTCTGTTTTTATAGCTGGCTTTGTATGTAGGGGCAGAAGAAAAACCCTACACCCTCAGGCACAGTAAAAACTGCCTGCAGTGACAGCAAGTAGCATTTTCTTAACCTTCACTTTTTAAACTTGCATAGAGAAACAGCCTAATAACGTTAATTACTAACAATAATTGAAATGTCACACAACCAAAGCATGTGGAGGCCGACCAAACAAGACTTTGTACCTCCTGTAGGAGAGATTAGGAAAGTGACTGAGCAGCAGAGACAAAGCTCTGGAGGTGCATTTACACTGCAGTGATGGGCACAGCCATTCACCCTCTCAAAACAGAGCAGAGCAGCACTTCAGAGGGAGGGGAGAGGGAAAAAATGAGACAAAATCCCTAAAAAATAATAATGAACTAAAACCCCCTCAAACCAACAGAAAGAACTAACGTGTGAGTCCAAAAATAGAGCCCAGCTTGAAAAAACCCCAAGCAAACATTTTTGGCTGATCAGAGCACAAACATCAGCAATATCACTTAAACACAGAGCAATTTAATGAATCTCCTCTCCTGCAAGCAGTCGAACAGATGCTCAGAATGAACTGCCTTGCTGCTACAATATGCCTGTATTGATGCAATTTGCTGCCTGCTTCCTATATAAACAAGTTATTTTATCTGCTGCAGAGCTTGTTCTGGCTTTTGAGTACTCTGATCTCAGTCTAAGTACTGGCATGGAAGCTTTCCTGAAGCTGTATTTTTTATTATTTTAGTTGTATTTTTAGTTGTATTTTTGGTTGTATTTTTGGTTGTACTTTTAGTTGTATTTTTAGTTGTCTTTTTTATCATTTTAAATACGAAAAGGGAGAACCTGGTGACCTAAACCAGTCCCCAAAGCTCCATTCTGGATCAAGATGGGGCCACTTGGGCTGGGGGAAGCAGGAGCTGCTGATCCCACCCCACAAGGAAAGGGCTGTAAGTGGTGAACACTCCACTCACAGCGTTGGGAATTCCTGTTGGTGAACCATCCCCATGATGCTAAGAGATGATCTCTCTGCTCCCTTTGCTCACACCTTGAAATATTTCATTTTCCTGCTCCAGATCCTGCCTGCTGTGACCTGCACGGCTCCCCTGGTGTCCCCATAGCCCCCCAGACCCCCGGGTGAGGCTGTGGCACTTTGGAATATTTCATTTTCCTGCTCCAGATCCTGCCTGCTGTGACCTGCACGGCTCCCCTGGTGTCCCCATAGCCCCCCAGACCCCCGGGTGAGGCTGTGGCACTTTGGAATATTTCATTTTCCTGCTCCAGATCCTGCCTGCTGTGACCTGCACGGCTCCCCTGGTGTCCCCAGAGCCCCCCAGGCCCCCGGGTGAGGCTGTGGCAGGGGCAGCAGGTACTCACTGCAGTTCTCTGCCCTTTTGTTGCGGTGGATCACGGTTTTTTGGCTGGGGGTGCTGAAGAGGCTGCTCCAGTTCACCGTGTGGTAGTAGCACAGGTTGCTGTTGTCTGTGATGTAGATGTTGCCAGCACTGATCTGCTTCAGGGACTGGAACTGCAGGGAGGTGATGCCTTGTTGCTTCAGGATGAGCAAGGAAAGGCCACTGGGATGAGAACAAAAGGGAGAGAGAACAGGAATTAGCTTCAGAAGGCACAACAATCTGGTAGGGAATTGCCAACTCAGTGAGTTCCAAGTGCCAAGAGGATCTTTCCGGAAAAACTGAGAATTTTTCAGAAAACTTTTATGTGATGCTCATAGCACTAGGCCCAGTAAGCCAGCAGAACTCCTCAACCTCAATTTCATTCCATCCATTAACAGATTTTTTTTTTTTTTTGAGATAATGCGCTGTTAGGAAAACTGATTAAAATTCAGGCTTTTCTTTCAACGGCATTAACACGATGATAGTTTATATGCTAAGGAGAAAATGACAAAATCATGTAAAATGTATTAAAACATCTTCTGTCAGGCATCAAATAATGTCATTTCAAGTAATACAGGAAGAAATTGTTATTTTCGTGGATTTTTTTTCCAGCCCACTTTTTACATTTCATTTTTCTTTGGTTGTAATATGTGGTTATCGCCTTTCTTCATCAAAGGAGCAGTAAATGATTGTCTGTGCACCACGAAAATGACTGCACATATTTTATGACTGAAGATTAGTGGAGACAATATGCAGTTTCTGGGCATCCTTTAAGTTATTGTGTTTTAATGATGATAATTGTTTTGCAGCTGCTCCAAATAAAAGTTGCTGCCTTGGAACAGAATGCGGGGCCGTAATTCAACCTCAAGGTTTCCCTGCTGTTCATATTCTGCTCAGGTTGCTGTTTAGGATGCCAGCAGAATCCCGTGCCTGATTTACTCCATCTCCAGAGTGGGGATCCAGGGCTTGCTCTATAAATTACTCAGGTACCTCCTTGAGCTCCCCCCAGCATTTCTCACCACATTTTCTTCTCTTCAAACCAATTTGTCCATCTGAATTTTCACACAGAAACAACTCTGGTAAAACTGGCATGACAGAGCTCACCAACACCTCCCCTGCAAGGTGCCTCGGTGATTTCAATGTTCTTCCACATTTTATCTCTTAAAAGCACTTTGTTGTTTGGGCACATGAGCCTGCAAGTCTAATCACAGCCACATAAACTCCCAATAATGAGGCTGAGTTCTATTATTCATTCATTCCTTTTAAACTATATTTCTTCACACGGTATTTTAAACCATAAATGTAAGTTCCAGACAATGAGGTAATAGCTACAGCCACGGACCAAGAGGGCTTTTTTAAAATAATTTTTAAAAAATTTTTTTTTTTAAATAATATCTTCATGTTGAGAAGGTATTACCCATTATAAACAACTGATTAGCAAAGATACTGGTAATGAACACCTTGGTAATGGTGGAAAAAAATTATCAATTTATGAAGTCCTTCCCAAAGGATGCTGCATTCTCTGTGACTGAACAAAGAATCAGGGAACACTAATAAAAATATAATAATAATAATAATAATAATAATAATAATAATAATAATAATAATAATAATAATAATAACAACAATAACAACCTTACCTGTAGAGAGCTCTCCCACCGATGGTGACCAAGTTAGAGAACACCCTGAAGTCTGTCATGTTCTCAGGCCATGACTGGATGTTCAAATACCCTGGAAGAGGAAAAGGCAGTGCCAGCTTGAGGGAAAGAAATAAGTGAGGGAAGCTGCAGACTCTCAGGCTCCTCCAGTAAAGAGAAGGAGAACTTGTCCTGATTTCCCTCTCTGCACAGGTTGTTTCTCCAGAGAGGGCAGTTCCCCGTGACTGTGACTCAGCACTGGCTGAAATGCTCATTCCACTGTCAGTCAGTGTCTTTAGGAATGGCAAATAACATTCACTCAGGTGCCAGATTATCTCTGGCATTAATTAGGAAGAGATTAGGAATTTACTTTCCTTTTCAATCCCACCGGTTTGCTGAAATTCACAACCTGGAGAGGTGAAGCATGCTGAGTTCCACACAGCTACAACCAAGCTGTGGTGCCCAAAGGGATTTTCATGGGGGTTTTGTGCATGAAATAGAACATTTTATTTGCATTTCCCTACCTATACATAATCACAAATCAAGTGAGAACTCAGACCTGTAGGATCCCTGTCCCTAGGAGGTGAAACAAGCAGCAAGGTGCAAGAAAACAAAGTACTGAGTACCAGTTCTATGTGGTACTGAAAAGCCACAAAAATGGGACTCACTGCCACCAATCACCACCACATTTACATCTGTCTTAAAATTAAAAAAGCTGACTTGCAGCTGCATCTCCTGTTAGACCAAGGGAAGGAGCTGTAAAAGCAGACTGGAGCTTTCAAATGCTTTCAGCATTTCCCATGTTTCAGCACCATTTTCCTCACGTTTCCCTCCCTTGCAACACTTGTCCTACTTTGCTAACAGGGGACCAAGATCCTTTGTCCACTTAGCATCTGCCATAAAAGTGTTCAAAGGAAGCACCCTTGTGAAAATTTACTGAAGTTTTCTGTATTAAACTGTTATAATAATCACAGTGCCATGAGCTTAATGAAAACAAGTACCCTGTGTTCTTCAGAAAACCCAACACATGATAACTATAAGTGCAAAGCAAGAATGAATTCATTAATTAGTGGAGATTACAGATCAGAAGGGTGTTACCTGTTATCTCTCTCACTGTTTGGAAGATGTTTAATTTCTCTGGATTGATGGCAGCGATGGTGTGATAGGGGTCTCTGAAAGATGAAAATCACACAATGTGACACTCAAATAAGAAAAGTTCAGGTCCTCAAAGCCATACTGTGTAGGAAAAAGCATTAAGGTGCTCAACACTTTGCTTTTTTGAGGATATTGGATATTTGAGGATATATAACACCAAGCTTTTTCAGCCTGTTGTTCCTGCAGATCTGTGTCTAGCTCCTCCTTGCCATCTTGAAGGGATATAAAGGTTCAACTCATTAATGATTTAGCAAATGGTTATGCTATGGGAAATTAAGGATTTCTAAACCACCATGAGTGACCTTCCTGAAGGAAAGATGAATTTTCAGTATTTTCTCAGGAATGGTACAGCTGTGATACTGCACACCAGGACTAACAAAGCTGCTCCTGCAAGGAGTGCCAAACTAGGATCAAAACAAAGCTAAGAGCATGCCAGCAGCTCCTGAATGTGACAATTAAAGGGCACACCTTTTAAAGGTGTTCAACAAGGAACCTCTCAAAGTACAGATCCTTGCCAAGCAATTTGTCCATGAGAGAAGAAATAACTTTCAAAACTTAAAATTTTAAATGTGGATGTGCCATAGTATAAAAAGAGGAAGCTGACCCCGGTTGACCAGAAACTTAAACTGAACAAAATTCCTCTGCAATGGCACGTTATGGGATTTTTGTGTGCTTTTTGAGAGCAGAAAACACATCCAATAAATGTGGAGCACACATTTCCTCCTCTCCTCCTGCTTTCCAGGACAGGTGATTCCTGGAACTTGCAGGTGATCCCCAGGGCCGTGAGGTGACACAGGTGGGGACACCTTGAACCACCCTGAGGTGACTCCAGCAGCAACAAAATGAGTCTGGAACACCAACAAAAAATCCCAGTGGGCCACAGAGGCATCAAACACGTGTTATTTTAACAATGTGGGGCTCTCAGGAAACTAAATAATGGCTTTTGACTGTCTAACAGAAACACAGCACTTTGCTTTCAAAATGCATTGACATCAAAAAAGGGAAACCCTTGCCTGCAATAAACATGAGGCAGCAGAATTTCACCTCTAAATTCTGAAGATAAAATAGCTTTAAAGATGCAGATAAACACTTAAACCCCTTAAACAGCCAAATATCTGATGGTTTATCAACACATAAAACTGTAGAATAGTGTATATCTTAATTACTTTAAATAGTTGTGTATCAAAACATTCATAATTACATATCTATATTTACATAAACTATAACAGAGTCACAAAGACTTCAAGTTCATGTAGCCAGGAAAGAAACAGGCTACAGAACCACAGGATCAAAAAAAAAGGACAGGATCAATTGTAACAGCACAGTTTTCAGTGGAAACAACAACAAAAAATATCCTCTGCTTCTTGCACTGAAATTATTCCCTGCCACCACCAAAAGTCTTCCAATTCCCCACAGAATTAGACTTTAGCTCCCTACAATCTAAAACACTAAAAATCCATACTCTAAAATTTGCAGTTCACTGTGAATAAATGAATTTGGGACAAAAGCTAAGTAAAAGTTGGAGAGGAAATAAGTAAGATTGTTGTTTCTCTATACTGTCCATTTCTATAAAAAACCTACTTGTGTAGTCAGGGTCATTTTTTAAATTTCCCTTTCATATTGTTGGTTTGCAAAATGTAATTTAAACTTTAAATTAAAAAGCTGTTTCAGAAATCTCTGTCTTTTCGTTCATTCTCAAATCTTTTCTTCTTTTAACCTATACTAATATATTTCATGCTGTAGAAAAATGAGGGGTTGCAGAACTTGGTGCCCTCACACTTCAGGCTTGCTGAAGTGAGTTTTCTTCATCAAGAATGAGACACAAAGTTTTAACATTACATGTCCTACTCTTCTGTAAAATAGAACAGAATACTTTAACTTTCTGCTTATAATCCAAATTTAGATATTCTTCAGACAATCACAATTTTATTCAACTTGGGTTTGGTTCTTTTAATTTAGACAGATTTTTTAATGAGCTACTACAATTTTTCCTGCAAAAGCAGTGCTTGTATTTGAAATTAAATTTCATGTAATGCACTGGATTAATCCACACAAAATTTCTCATGGGCTCTAGCTGCTTCTCTTGCATTTACATGATTTTTTTCCTGTCCTGTGAGATTTAACAAGTTTCCATCCAGCCTCTCACTGGGTCACTTGGCCAGAGCAGAGCCATGTGGCACTTTGAGGTTTTTCTGGACCTATTACAATGAGCAAAATCGAAACTGGATTTGTACACCAGTGAATTCTGGGTGCCTCTGCAACTGAAATTAAATGGATTCTTCCAAACTGGTGGGCAAGAGGGCAGCTTTGTGCCTGTGTGTGTATGACAGCCACCCAGATTTTGACAGGCTATGCTGAGAGAGGCTGCCTCATTCTGCACATCATTCTGCTGGCCATAGAAAATTTAAACAAATTCAAGGAAGGCAACTTCCTTTTCTCCCTCCTATTCTCTGATCCACCTTTACTGTGAGCCAGTGTTGAGGGCCCCATAAAGCAACCAGAGAATCAGAGTTGTCTTTTCTCTTTTCAGTGCAAACAATTAATCCATCCTTTCTTTTCCTAGAGGTTGAATCTGAAGAATCCAGGCAGTGGTTTTCTTCACAATGGAAGAAAACGAATTTATCCTGGATGTGCATTTGCATGAAAGAATTTAGGGGTGGATGCAATGGTTCCAGCTGGCTCTGTGACACAATCTGAATGTTTTGTCACTTACCCATGAATGCCAGTGACGAGGAAGATGAGGTTGCCATTGATCTTGGTGCAGTTTACAAACTTGTCAATGTTGCTGGAGTCCACTGTCTGAGCTGACACCAAACTCCCTGTCCCAATGCCATCACACGCTGCCAAAAAAGGAGCTTGTGTAAAGACCAGGGAAAACAACTGCTGAATCACAGCACACTGGCCTTACAGAGGTGTTAAAGCACATCCTTGACCCATATTCCTAAAGAAGCCACTTTAAACCAGGCAGGGAGCTGCAGTGCCTGCCACAGAGCCCTCAACACGTTAAGGTTACAGCAGGTTAAGGTGTTTCCCATAGGATATGGAGGTATCTGCCACACCAAGTCCCACCCAGCCCAGCCATGCCATTTCTTGGTGCACTGTGCCCTGCAGAAACTGAGGAGCCCCAAAACTGATGGCTCCAGAGGTCCCCTTTCCTGTGGATTTGGGAAATCCATCCATGCCATAAAGCCCTTGAAAAGGTTGTAGCAATAACTTGTTATTTCTCAGCTCAATCAGCAAGTTACTGGTAGAAACTGCAATCTGTGAGGAAACTCCTCTGTGTAGCCTGTCTGTGTAATTCAGCTGCATTTTCTGGGACACAGGATGCACCCAGGAACAAATCCCTCATGACTTCAGCCATATAATGGGTTCTGTCTTCCTAACTGGGCTCTACTAACAGCAACCACCGGCAGAGGCTTTGACAAACAGGTGACAGCTTTCCTTCTGAGAAAGTAAGGAACTCTGAACCTGTGTTTTCATGCATAAAAGTATCCATTCAACGACAAAAACAACAATTTACTGCAGTTAAGGCAGATGTGGTTTCCATTGGCACTGAAAAGTGGCACAGGTCCATGTAGGAAAGCCTGTGATGCTTTGCTCCACAGCCCTTTGAGCAGGGAGCAGAAAATCTCCTTGCTGGAGTCCAGAACGGCAAAGCAACCTACAGATTCCAGTCTTGCCAACAGAAACATCACTGGTCTGTGTCTGAGACACTGAGAAAGGAGGTGGAAGGTGCTGGGAAGGAAACCAAATATTGTATTGACAAATACGAGACATCCCAGACAGTGGAATCTGAGATTTTTTTACTGCCCCCTTTGGAATGATGAAAAGACAATGCTAAAACACCTCCAGGAAATACTTGTCATTAAGAAACCACCATGAAGAATTCTTTCAGGTTTCTCTCAAACCAAGAGAAACCCCCTTCATTTGTATCTAATAAAAATTAATTGGTTTGGTGATGTTACCATTATAACTTAATAAATTTCCACTCTGTTGTATGTGCTTGACACACAAGCTACACAGCTCAAAGTTTTGTGGGTGTTCAAGGGCTATTTGTATTTGACAACACATGCATGAAGGGCAACTCATGCCAAAACAATTTCAAGGAAATTTACACTGAACACTGCCTACCTTTAGGACAAATGTCAGTGCAGGGCTTGCACATCTTAATGCCATTTTCTTCAACCTCCATCTTGGAGCTGGGACACGCCCGCACACAAGAGCTGGAGTCTACCACAAAGTTGTCTGAAAAGAAAAAGGAGGCATTGGCAGAGTGAATAAAAGCTGGGACATGTTTTTGATCTGTGTCAATACCTAATGCTACCTTAGCACTCTCCCAGTGACGTTAACATTCAAAATTCTGTGTTTTCAGAAGTGTGTCAGCAAAATAGGCACAGTATCAGAGACTTACAAAAATTGTCAGACCTGGTCCCTCTTTCTCCTTCAATTGGACTTTATTATTATTTGTAGGAAAAAAACCCCAAATCCACAACAGTTACAGTAGTTGGGGAAAAATAAAGCAGATGGTTTATCCTGTCTTTTTCATGCACCCAATATACATCTGGGACAAGTATTTCAACTTTTTTCCCTGTAAAACAACAGTCAAAGGGAATATAGATTGATCCTACCTGACTAGATGCTTAATACTGATATGAAAGGGAAAAAAAGAAGTGTTCAATGCACTATTTGGGCAAAGAATTATCTCCCTTATAGTGCATGATATCAGGTTCTTAAACCAATCTTGCTCCAACAAACACAGCACTATTGCAGGCAGAACTAGGCCCTGGTGGTCACAGCCCCTGGTGCTGTCAGTCCTCCACAGAGATGCAAAATTGGGATTTGGGGTTGGGTTGAATTATGGCTCCATTTAATATAGATCACCCATCCTTCTTACATGTAATTTATGGATAAAATTATTAATGCACAGCTGTAAGCCTTCATGGAATGAAAGGGAGAGCAAGAATACTATCTCCTTTATTATTCTTTCCAATTAAAACAGCAGATTCAAAGACTGTGTGAGTGATGACCCTGTAATTTTTCTGTTCCTTGTCATCATCTGGCTGGTATCTCAGAAGCATGTGGGTTTTACATGCATGGGATTCTTCTTCTTTTAACCCCCTCTTCCCCTCTAATTTTACTCTGGGGTTTTAAGGCTGCATTCCTGTCAGTATTACAAGTTTATTCCTCGTTGGGCAGAAGTGCTCAGGGTAACTTTCTGTCACATCATCACTACTCCAAGTTAGGGGCACCAATACCATGAAAGGATTTGGTTCCAGGTGCTGGCAGCGGGCTGTTATTTTTCTGAAACAGAAATTCAAACCCTTTTACAATCCCACTATTTCAACTATCCATTTCCACTATTTTGGAATTTGCAAACACTGATCTAAAGCACAAATGCAACAAGCAGTTGCCCGTGGAAACAGAAACCACCTTTCTTTAGGAAAATCACCCTAGGATCCCTGGGAGCTGTCAGCAGCTCAGAAAATCGCTGCCTTTGGCTGTGACCTGACCGAGTTATGACAGCAGTGACTGGAGGGATTGTGCTGGGCTCCCAGCTCTGTGTTTGTCCCTGTTTTGGGTTTCCCACGGGTGCAGGGCAGGCAGAGGGCAGGCAGCAGGGCAGGCAGCAGGCACTCACGCGGGCACTTCTTGACGCAGAAGGCGCCGTAGGTGTACTTGGCGTTGTGGTTGTGCTCCAGCTGGAAGGTGGTGGGGTTGTACACGAAGGTCTGCGGGCACTGCGTCACACAGGCACCGCTGTCGTTGAAATTCATGCAGGCCTGCAGGGCAAGGGAGACACAAAATGCTGGATTCAGTTATGTGGCTGCTTTAGGGGTGGGTTTTTCTGTGTTAAAAGTGGCCTTGACTGTTCAGACTTGCTGCGACAGTGAGCAATGTGATACAGAGATCTCTAACTTTCATTTTGGCTACCTGGACTTTTGCCAGGATCTTGGCAAATATGTGACTTTTCAAATTAGGGAGTTTGGTGAGCCCCCTTAATTGGCAACAGTTGCCTGTTACAGCACCCTACAAAACCAAAGCAACAGAGTAATTTGTTTCAGAACTACTCACAATCAACTAATTCTCAGCTTGATAGGACACTCCAAAACTGCCAAGTGTGAGCAGGTATTTATAATCATCTAAGCAAATGTTAATGACTTTTTCAGAGGTCCAACCCTTCAGACTCCTTGCAGCAGGACCACATCATCCAGCTGAAAGCTGCAATTCCCAGTTAGGAGGCAAGAGGGATCAGAACTTCCTCTGATGCAGCACAGGAGGGGGCATTTCCCCAAGTGGCAAGTTTAACAAGGTCAGTGGCTTCACACACCAAGAGAGGAAAACAGGACTTTGTCCCACTTAGCATGCAGGCCCTGCCACGCAGAGCTGACAGAGGACAGGCCCTGACAAATGAGGAGGCCAGCGTGTGGAAAACAAAATAATGGGATGCAGGGAGAACAACTGAGCGTGCAAGGTTGGGAATTAGGAGGGGAAAGGCCCAATAATCCTGACATTCCTTATCAGCACACATCACATCCATGGTTTTAACCACAGATTATAAGAAAACTGCTGGAGTAGTTTTCAAATCACAGTAATTTTCACAGAGCATACCATGAATGAAAGATTTGTATGGATATGAAAGCCTTAGCCTGGCTTGGATCCCTCTAGCTATTTAAGCAGCCCCTGGGCATTGCCTCCCCACTAACCTGGAATCCAGGCTGCTTTACAAGTGTGAGTCTAGGAGGGAATCCTTCTGGTCTGTTGTCTTTTTCCAGGGTGTTAAAATACAGATGGTTTTGTGCCTTTATAGAGTCAACAAGTATAACAATAACATATATGTCCTGTCCCCTTGGCCCCCGGGCTGGGACTGGGAGAAAAGAGAAAAAAATTCCTCTCTCCTGCTGATTTTCCTAGCAGTCCTGAACTCCATTTGGATCAGGAGCAGCAGGACCCTGGGACCTGTCTGCCAGCACAGTTCAGAAGGAGAGGCTCATGTAGCCAAGGACAAAATCTGCAGCTGGAAGGAGCAAGCAGGGAGATCCATGATGAAAGCACTGTCCTACACAGAGAGTGCTAAGCAGAGCTGCTGATCCTGTCTTTCCTGGTCCTTTAAAGTGCCTGTGATAAAACCTGCCAGCTTTTTTCACAGAAACTGTTTTTTTCCCTTTACAAAGATAAACACTTTACTCAGGCCTGGATGGCATGTCCACCTGAGACATTTTTCTGGTTCTGCTAGGCAGTCAGCCAGGCCCTCCTATTCATTTCAGGTTCTAGACCCAGCTGGAATGTGAGATAAAAGCATCAGTAAAACCTTGCTTTAGCATGTTTGCTTGCAGTTATGTCAGGTGATGATTGCTGTCTTGCTTTTAGAACTGAATATGCAAATGACTGGATGGCAGCAGATGGAGCAGGATGGATGAATTTTATCTACAGATATTAAAACCGTATTTAGAGCAGGATGCTGTTGCAAGATGCCATAATGCTCTAAAGGATTTGTAATGCTTCATAAGCTGTACTTTTGCTTATTAATAAATACTAATTTCGTTTGTTTTCTCAACCCATTTCTTAAGTGTTGACTTAAAAGGTGCTCCATCATGCACATGACAATTCTCTGATAACAGTTTAGCAAATGCATCAAGTAAAGCACACCAATACTCCTTGGAGACATGGCAATTCTCGGGGAAAATTAATCCAGAAGGTCTGGAAACTTTTAATTTATGACTGAAATGTTTTATATACATTTGTAATTGCTTTGATAATACATGCAAATTTCTGCCATTTTGTGCTAAATGCTGGTAATTTGTGAATAAAAGCACAGGGAAACACACAGGGAAAAAACAAGTTCTGTGTCTCAGCTGAAAGCTAAGCACAGTTGTCTATAGCCTAAAGGGCTACACTTTTCACCCTCTGTGTCTGAGCAAGTAATGACTAGTCCTGAAAACTGCCAGACCCCTGCTGAATTTCTTTTACATTGCTCTGGGGCCAGAAGGGAGTGAGCACAAACCCTGGATGCTTCTCTGCTGTACCAGAAAAAACATCCCAGTTGAGTTTTAGCATGCATATTCCCACAGCTGCCACAATTTGACTTTCAGGCTGCAGCACTGCACAACTTATGCTGCCAGTGACCTGTCCTTTGTGGGTGAGGGTCTCTAGTGATGCTGAGACCCCAGGCAGGAGCAAAGGAGAGCCCATTTTTTACAAAAAACCTTTGTAAGCAGTGAGGCATTTATCAGTTACGTAGTTTAAAATCTTAACAAATCCAACCAACCACCATACACCACGATGTGAACATGTAATGGCTACATAACTTGGTTTTCTGCCTCTGATTCAGCTGAGTTTCTTTCCCACTGTGCTTTTCTGCTTAGCCAAAGTAATAGGCCTGAGACATATTTTACAAGGCCTTCCTTCTGTAGAGTTTTACTCATCAGTAACAGTCCTTAACCTCTGAAAATGGTTACATCAATGCATCAGCTCTGAGGAGGTTCCTCATTTGGGAACAATGACTGCATTTCTCCTCTTCCCTTTACCTATTTACACTGGCTGTCAGGCCACCACTGCATTTCAGCAGCAGCCAAGGAACAGCATTTAGAGTGGAGTTTGGAGGCACAAAACCCATCACTATCAAACAGTCAGGGCCAGCCAGGGAAAGTTCATTTTTGCCAGTTCATTGGGAGTCACTTACCCATGGTTTCAAAATATATGCAGTTTTCCCACCTGGCAGTCAGCTTCACAGGTATTTGTCTTTTCAAACATGGGGGTACCACCTCTCTATGCAGGTTCTAATTCTAGGCTTCTTTAGAGAAACCCCTCACACAAACCTTGCCTCATCAACCTAGTGAGATGAGCAACACTTTTTTTGAGATCAGTTTTGGGTTCTAAAGCTGCTAAAACTCTTCTGGAAAAAATGGAATAGAAGCAAGACAGACCATCTAAAGACAGACCATTTAAAGAAAAAGCCATTTCTTCTTTCTGTAGTAACATGCATTTGAGGGAGAGTGCTTTGGGGACCACTTTCCTTCCATCTCCGTGAAGAAGCATGTCCAGTAAAAAATTTAAAGTTAAATTAAGTCTGGCAGAAACAGGGAATGCCTTGCACAGAGAAGCTAAATAGTATTCTTGACTTTCATATGAAAAGCACACAGAGCACTAATAAAATCCATGTTCAAATATAATGACAAATACTTCTAAATATTTGCTATCACCTCTAGAAGCTAATTTTGGAAAAGAAGAAGATAAAAATCACAGAGATAAGCATAATACTGGTTCCCAGCCTGTATTTACAAATCTCATAGATCTGTTAATGAGTGATAGGAAGTAGATGAACGATGTTAATGGAACATGAAAGATATTAAGTGTTAAAGTTCACATCCTGAATCTGCGCGTGCGCATGGGGTGTGAAGGGACAAAGGTGTGAATTTCATGGATTAAAGCGTTAGGAATGTGCAGAGGGACAGGCAGGAGGAATAAAAAGCCCCACGTACGAAGCAGTCGGTGTCCTTGGGTCCGGAGCAGCCGCCGGCGCACTCGCGGTGGCAGCAGTCGCTGACGTAGGGCCCGTAGCAGCGCCCGTCGCACTGCTCCGCACACACGGTCTTGGTCACTGCGGGAGGGAAAGGGACAGCGTCACTCACGGGGACACACACGGGCACCTCAGAATGATCCCTGAAACTGCTGGAAAAACCCCGGGAACGGAGGGGACACACACGGGCACCTTTGGCTGCTCCCCGAGCCTGCTGGGAAAACCCCGGGAACGGAGGGGATAGACATGGGCACCTCAGAATGATCCCTGGGTCTGCTGGAAAACCCCAGGAACAGAGGGGATAGACATGGGCACCTCTGGCTGCTCCCCGAGCCTGCTGGGAAAACCCCAGGAATGCCGGGGACTGCTGTGAGGGGGCTGGGCTCGGATACAAAACGACTGCAGGACACCCACACAACACCGGCACCCGGAATGGCTGCAGGACACCTGTATTCCAGAACTCCTGTATTCCAGAATGTCTGCAGGACACCTGTATTCCAGAGTGCCTGCAGGACACCTGTATTCCAGAACTCCTGTATTCCAGAATGTCTGCAGGACACCTGTATTCCAGAACTGGACTGTGGAGAAGGAATTTTCAGTGTTCTCCCTTACCCTTGAAAATTCACGGGGAATGCTACATTTGAATTCTTAGTTTTTTTAAATAGGATATGATACCCTCTTCCCCTCCCTCAAAATAACAGAAGAGCCCACCAGTTGCATGTGAGTTTTCCCCATGAAGAACAGCAAAACGAAGTAAATGAGTGAAATTCAAAGCGAGGCCACCAACATCACAGCCAAATGCTGCCCTTGATGGCAATCCATTTGACAAATGGGAACAGAAGAGGCTGCAACTTTGGAACACGTTTGGAAACACCACTTGCTGTTTCTAAATAATGCAATCCTGCCTTCCTTCACAGAATGAAGCAACTAGATCTACCAGCTGGACTGTGGTTCCACACCACTCGGGGCTTAACCTTGTGCAAAGAATGATCAACCAGTGGAGCATCCTCCTCCCCTCCCTCGCTCAGCTGTAACCTTTATTTTATGGGAAAAGAAATCAGCATTATCCAAACTACCAAGCACCACTTCCTACTGTGCTGTCAGCTGTCTTTTGATAAAGGCTGGGATGACACACTTCTGAAATTAACCTTCAACATCTATTTTTTAAAAAGCATTTAATTACTTCTCTTTGAAAAACGCTTTGGGAAGCAAGAGAAAACAAAATTCCCTCCAACTTTCTGCTCAATTCTACTGTTTTAATGTACAGGTCACACCTTTATAAGTATACTTTGATCCAAAGTCCCTTCACTACTTGCCAGAAATACTTAAGGTAATGCTGGAGGTTCTTGCTACACACAGTATTTATTTAGGACATAAAAATGTAAATAACTAAAGGGAAGTGATTGTTTGTAATCTGTGGAATAAAACAATGCTCTTTTAGAGAAATTTCATCTTGCTGATACCAGAGGAAAAACCCCAGGGAGAAAGAAAAGGCTTTCGTGGCTTGTGCAATCTAATTTGAGAAATTTGGGAAATTCTGTGAAGGCACTTACTGTCAACACTGCCTGAGAAGCACATTAAAAAGATTTGTTTATCTGAGTGACAGTATTGATAAACATGAAGACAGATGTGAAACAATGGCACCTGTGGCTGTGTGCCACCAGCACACTGCGGTGACAGCCCTGGCTCATGAAAATGAACAAATATGTTCTTGTTTTCCACCAGCTCAGGATTTGCACTGGACTGGGCACTGTCAGCCTCATGGAGAGGAAAACCCAGCCTTACCCTGCCCTGAGGGAGGGCCCCAATTCCTAGAGGAAATTATTATTATTATTATATTATTATAATTAATATATATTAATATAATAACACCACCCCACAACCCAAACTCTCCCATTCTGCCCTGTGGCTGTGCCTTGAGGCCACGAACAGAGCCCACTGTTTATGCACTCCTTGCTGCATTCCTTTCTGTGAAGTGCCTTCACAGAATTTCCCAAATTTCTCAAATTAGATTGCACAAGCCACGAAAGCCTTTTCTTTCTCCCTGGGGTTTTTCCTCTGGTATCAGCAAGATGAAATTTCTCTAAAAGAGCATTGTTTTATTCCACAGATTACAAACAATCACTTCCCTTTAGTTATTTACATTTTTATGTCCTAAATAAATACTGTGTGTAGCAAGAACCTCCAGCATTACCTTAAGTATTTCTGGCAAGTAGTGAAGGGACTTTGGATCAAAGTATACTTATAAAGGTGTGACCTGTACATTAAAACAGTAGAATTGAGCAGAAAGTTGGAGGGAATTTTGTTTTCTCTTGCTTCCCAAAGCGTTTTTCAAAGAGCTATTTATGTACAGATATTGCACATTTTGCTTAAACCTGGGAAGTTTTGGGGTAAAGCCCCTCTGTGTGGAGGATCAGTGAGAGCCACCTACTTCACCTGTGATTTACTTAGCCCAGAACCAGCTGCTGTTGCAGCACTCTGTCCATGGAGGAGGGACAGAGGCACAGCTCAGTTGGTTTGAGTGTGGTGCTGACACCACCAAGGTTTTGGGGTTTATCTTGGGATGGGCCATTCACACCAGGACTGATCACAGTCCTCTCTTCAGCAAAACAGTTGGACTGGATGCCTTCAAAAGTGCATTTTGGCTGTGGTTAGACACCAGCTCAAGGAAGGTCTGTCTCTACCACCTGCTCAGGATAGGGAACACTGGGATTTCCTGAAGTAAAATTAGTAATTACAGCAAAGGTCTGTCCCTGTTCTTCCTCGTGTTCATTTTTCAGGGAAAACAAACAACGCCAACCGAAATGCCCATGTGTTGTTCTAGGAAGAGGCCAGAATATATCACATCTCTCTTCTGCTTCACTGTATGCTTTAAGTTGCCTTCAGTTTCAGCTTCCATGTATTTCAGACTCTGCTGCCCAGGGCTGCAGTTCTGAGCCTCACACTCAGGGTCACTTCTCACAGAGCAGGGACACAAAACAAATCCTTTCCTGCTGGAGACCAAGGACAATGGGTGCAAATTTTCAGGCCCAAAAGCACAAACAAGGGTGGCTGAATGGAGAAAACAACAAAGCTGGGACCTCATAATCTGAAGCAATAATTGGACAATTAAACCCCAATATGCAAATGGACGAAAACTTACAAAAGTGTCAGACTCAGTCATTGTGACTGTTCATCCATTTTGTGACCATTTTGGGTCCACCTTGGGTGCAGCCCTGGCCAGGCTCTTGCCCTGCCCAAGGTTTATCCTAAAGGCCTTTCAATAAATATTTGCTTTATTCTCCAGCTCTGTCCAGTCTCTGTTCCAGGTCAGCCTTCCCAAGGCATCATTGCCATATTTGCATTATAGCTGCTACCAAAAGTCCAGGCCTGTGGAGAACCTGTCAGGTGTCTTCAGTGGCACCACACTGATGATAACTGTTCAAGAGATAACAAGATTTTTTCCCCAAACACTTTGCTCCAAATACAACTAATTGATTTTACAGCTGTAACTCAAGGCCTATCTGAAAGAGTGATTATAAATACTGCCCAAAATGTCAAACTATCTGGCATTTCAGGTGCCAGGTACTCATATCTTCACCCACCACAACCATGGGGAGAGCCTCCCTAATCCCAGCTGAGACCCCAAGCTTCAAACAGACCTTTTGAGGGGCTGGATTCCTACAGCTCATTTGTGTGATCCCAAGCATTTGGAGGCTTCAGCTGCACAGAACTGCCACAGTCAGGGCCAGCAGCAAAGGACAAACACCAAAGTCCTGAAAAATGTGTTGTGCATCGAGGTCGATTTCTGGGTGAGACTGTCAGCTCCTACCAGCATTTTACAGCAACAGACTGTGTTGGGGATAGGATGAAATGACCACCTCATGTACATATTATTATTCTCCTTTATATTTTCCTCTAATTTGGCACCTCCTCAGCAACACCAGCTGCACAAGGACAGTATAAATACAATTCTGCTCTGACCACACTCCTGTACACATACAGAGTCGTGGAGCACTTGACATTTGTTAAATGTTTCAGGTTTGATTTACAGCTTATATTTGTCTTTTTGCATTCCCTCAGTTGGGTCCATGTTTTAATTTAGATTGTTGTCTTTTGGGTTTCATTCCTCTTGGGAAAAGTGCATTATCTGTTACTTTAATAATTGAATTGTAAGTTTCAATTTCCACATGAAACTCTTAACAGACATGAACAGCAAAAATGTTAACAACCTAACTATAGATTTTCCAATTTGATTAGTGACTTCCAAAAGCATTTGTTATTATTATTTTACTTAAAGTGGTTTAACATTCTATTTCGTGTGTGACCAATACAATTTGAAAAACAGGATCTTTTTAAAAGTATTTTCACATTAGCCTTTCCTGACACTGAAACAAGTTAGATCATCTCGATTTCAAATTCTTCCTATTAACATCTACTAATATTGTAATTATTAAAGTAAAAAGGATTGCTAACTGTGTAAAACAGTGCACTGGAATTTTATCTTCTCTACCTCCTAACAGAAAAGCTTGGCTTAATTTTTCTATTGTCTTCTTAAATAAATAAATTTTCTTGTCACATTTAGAGAGACATTAGAACAGGGTAAGATGCAGGTGGTGTTTCAGACAGAGCTGGCAACAAAGACCTTGCTGGAAGGCAATGTAAGAAGCACCTAGGTAGATGATATTCATGAAAAAAAACCAAAAGGATTTGGGTTTTTTTTTCCATATGTAATTTGAAATGAAAGACACGGATTAAGATCTTTCACTTTTTTATCCTTTCCCAGGAAAATAATTTCAATCTTATCTTGGGAGGGGGGCTCATTAAAATATTCTGTTTCAATCCACAATAAAAAAGAAAAGACAATATCAAAATGCAGCTCTGAGTTGTTTCTGGGATCACAGTGGTTTGGCACTGGATGTGGCACTGCTGGATTATTTTCCTACAGGTGTTGGAAAGACACAAGGTGATGGGGTTAGGGTGGACACAGTGTGCACAGCACCATTTTTCTTTCTCCAGCTTGTATCCAACATTAAAAAGCCAGGCATGTCTTTCAGAGTCAGCCATGAAGGCAGCAAAAGCACAGCCCCGCTTGCATTTTTATGTTTTGCATCCCTGCTCAATTCTCCCTCTTTGAACACAACTGCCAAGACTTTAAACTACTCTTGGGTAAGCCAACCACAGAAGGCCTGAATAAATCCACTCACGTTTGGATTATGCAGCTTCTTACAAAGTTACTAGTTTTAAAAGATAATCAGGCTTCTCATTAGGACAAAGAAAAAACCCATTAATTGATTCTAACCATGATATAAAATAATTTGGTTGGCCAGGGTTTAAGTCCCTTTCCTTTACCTACTTAAGCACACAACCCAGAATCTCCTCCTTTTGCTGGTAAGGAGCCCTGGCTTCCTTGGTGCCTTCATGGAGGCTGCCAGCAAAGGGAGGAGCTGTCCCAGCTCAGTTCAGACAAAGAAGAATCAGAATAATCTGCTCTGCCTCACTGCACCTCAGTCCTGCAGTGAGTCCTAAGGGGTTTGGAACCAGGCCTGCAGATAAAGCACAATACAAGCTGTGGTACAAGAACAGGTTAACTTTGGCAGAGCTGTGACTCTGCGTAGCTTCTCCAGCAGAATTCCTGAAGGGAAAGCAGGTCCTGGCAGGGTGGCAGAGCCCCTGCAGGTACACGGTTCTGTCCCCTGGGGCAGCAGG
Organism: Cisticola juncidis; assembly: GCA_013400215.1. NCBI lineage: Eukaryota > Metazoa > Chordata > Aves > Passeriformes > Cisticolidae > Cisticola > Cisticola juncidis. Next base: position 3,673 of record VXBR01006261.1, on the reverse strand, counting down.
GCAGCTTGGATTTCCTGCTCAGACTCATCAGACATTCACCTCGAGCTGTGTGCCAGTTCTGACGCTGTCCTCTCTCTCACTCCAAGTAGTAAAAAACCTCGGCCAACCAAGCAAACCAACACACAAACCAAAACCAACCACCACCACCAATAATAATAATAATAATAAAATAAAAAAACCAACCAACCAACCAACAAACACAAAAAAACCCCCCACAAAAAAAACCACAAAAAACCACCCCCAAAAACCCAAACCAACAAAACCAAACAAAAACAAAAACAAAGCAAAAACCACCACCCACAAAAAACCCAAAAAACAAAAAAACCCCAAACAAACCAGAAAATCCCCAGCACTGTTCTGGCCCTGGGCTGGCTCTGAGGTGTTTGCCTCATTGGTCACAGCCCTTTCTCCCATTTACAGCTCAGCCAAGGGAACAAGCACAAGCTGGAGAAGCGTTCTCTGGAGGAGCTCCCAGCAACCCCTTCATTTCCCAGGAAGAGAAATGGGAATTTCTTCCCAGAATTTTTACTGATTCCAGTAAAAGCGACTGGTTTTCACCCTCTTGTGAGCAGGAGAAATGAAAAAAACTTGTAGAAAAAGACAGCTCTCAATTTTCTCCTCTTTTATTATCTGCTAATATCGTGACTGTACTTCTAACTCTTTAGTGCCTATGTGAAGATTAAAGCACATGAAGAAGAAACTCATTTTAATGCTCTCTAAATTCAAGAGGACAGACAAACATTGTGAGTAACCCTCCACTTACTACTTCCTTCACAAAAAACTATTATTCTCCCTTTCAGTACAACTCAAATACATTCTGAAGTTATTATAAAGAGAACAGTTCTGCAAGGTAACTAATATTCCCAGGCTACCACTGAAATTAACAGAGTATTTTGGCATCAGGAACTTTGCAGTGTCAGGGAGTCATTAAAAATCTCCAAATCTGCCTTGTAGTTTTTTTTTCTATTCCTGCAGTATTCATTTCAGTGCATTCCAAAATAACCATCAATATTCTCAAGAGCCATGCTCCACGTTGCCACCAAGTAGTGAAAAGAAAATTCAAGTTAGCATAAGAAGTTTCAGAAAGCACAAAGGAGGAAAGAAAAAAATCATTCACGTGGGTGGGAAAAAAAGCAGATCATCTATTGGTAAAAACACATGAAATAAAAAAATCCCTTGTATATTTCAGAGTTCTACTGAACCCAGAATTTGTAGTATCCCTCACAACTGAAAGAAAACAATGGGATCTGTGCTCCATTGTTTTGCAGCCCCTTGTTTCTCCCTCTTGCACACTTACAGGTCTGGCAGTGATTCTCGGTTGGTCCCCAGCACCGGCCTGTGCACGACTTGTGGCAACGACCACCTGCAGGACAGACAGAAAGAGGGATTGGAAACTCCTTTCATTATTTAGCATCCAGCAGAAGACCAGAGTCCAGCTTGTCTTTGGAAGGTTTTTATGCTTTAGCAAGGTTGAAACAGTGCCTGTAAAAACGGCCCAACTCAATAACCAGACCTGGTGTCAAACTTGTATAAAATACAGGTGCTTATCTAAACGCTTTAAACCCTAAATAACTTTTGTTATGCATGATGAGCGGGACATTTTAAAACAAAAAGAATTATGAGGAATTCTAGAGGACTGAGGAACAATGTCATCACTCAGTGCTATCACTGTTGCTCTCCACAGCCTGTGTAAGACCTGCTGATTCCTCCAGGAATTCCTTTTCCACAGGAGGGGAGATGGCTGTGCTGGAAAGGAATTTTATCATTTATTTGTATTTATTTTATAATTTATTTATAATTTTATTTTATATTTATTTATATGTATATTTTTATTTCATTTGATATTTTATATTTATTTATAATTTTATAATTTATAATTTTATGATTTTACTGTAAAAACGCCACCTGCCTCCTGTGCAGTTTCACCTGAACAATGGGACATTCCACTCCATGCCTTTGGTTAAAAGCCACCCCTTTTCCCCACACATTTGCATAGTCTGCATGTGCAGGGAAATGTGCCCTGTGCAGCCACTTAACCCCAGTGACAGCAAAGCTCACAGGACTTTCTGCTTTCTGGCTGCTGTCTTTTTAGCTGCCTGTGGTTGTGCTCCAGAAGGAACCTCCTGTTCCTTCAGACCTTGGATGTGATGCTCTGCATCATCTTTCCATATGCTGATAGGTTTAGTCCCTGAAGAAAACTAAATGTAGGTTCTTTCAGTGTAAAATACAGCTGAAAGAAGAAGCATTAGCGACGGTGGGTTTTGTAAACTCCCTAGTAATTAGTGACTGAAACCCACTGGGACTGAAGGGGGAGTTGAGTTCCCATGCCCATGCCATGGCAGAATGCTGACCCCTGTGAGAGGGGATGGAAGCAAGGAGAAGAGCTGGAATGTTCTCCTCTGGCTGCACTTCAGCACCACTGGAGAGAGCTCTCAGACAGTCCCACACCAGTGTGGGCAGCGAGGGAGTGGAGCCCCCACCCCATGGCTGCCATTGGGGCATGGCCAAAGCCCAGGCACCTCCCAGGGGTGGCAGTGCCTGCAGGGCAGGCAGGCAAGCCCTTCCCAAATCCAGAGCTGGTGGGATGAGCTGACAGCCAAGGTACAGCTCGTGGAAGGCTGTGCACAGCCCTCATTGCTGCGCTTTTGATCGCAGGAACCCAACCTTGTGTTTGATTAAACTTTTATACACCACTGAATACTGCTGAGAACCTGCTAAGTGCATTTCCCCTTTGAACCCCATCCAAGCTCAATCCTTTCAATCGTGTATTAACAGCTGCTGCTGCTAACACTGCTCCATTACACTAAATCAAATACTTGCCACGTGCCCTGATGGGAGATGGTGGCAGGGAGAGTGCAAAATGTCTCTCAGCTAAGGCTGGATCACCCTAAAGACAAACACTGCTCTTCTCCTGCAAAATGTTCCAAATACACCATGATGGTCCAGTCGGACTCCCTGTCACTAATTCTTCAAAGCCAGCACTCCTCCCGTGGCATTCCTGGTGCTACTGATGATGCTGCCTGGTAATTGCCACACTGAATGCCAACTACCTTGTTAAAACTACCAGCTCCTCGTTGCATTCATGTTCATTTAAAGCAATTATGCTCGGGAAACATTGTTGCTGATATCACCAGCACATAATTCGCTGTCACCTTCTACCATCTGTTTATTTAGATCACAAATGCACTATAACTGCATAAATGCAAACTCATTCTGGCTGACAGGGAAGGCACTCCATCTGGCATGAATAATGCAACTTTAATCAGTAATAATGATTATTATGATTATTAAGAGACTACTGGAACCCTGCACAGAAAGCAAATATATCCACATTGATTTATAAGAATGAACGTTTAAAACGGTGAGGTAAACGGCAAATTAAAGGAAGAATTTCAGCAGATGAGGCTTGATAAGACACAGGTTGTGAGCTGATTTTGGTCCTTGCTGAACTGAATGGAAATGCTCCCCTGGAAGTGGGTTTTATTAAGTAGCTGCTCATGATCAGGAGGAGCAGGATGGACGCACACTCAGAACCTTCACGGGGAGGCAGCGATTTGGCTGCTCCTGCCCTTTTTGTTCCTGGATTCCACCCCTTCCAAAACATTCTGCAAACCCTGGGCTTTCCAGTGTAATACGTGCTGTGGGATGACACAGAAGAAACTTCAGCATCCCT
>VXBR01006258.1:16201-71363 GCA_013400215.1 Cisticola juncidis | reverse complement strand
CTGTCTCCCATGGGAGGGACCCCGTGGCCTCACCTGGAACAGGAAGGACTCCTCTGCTGGAGCAGCAGAAGAAAATCTCACTGATGAACTGACCAAAGCCCCCATGCCCTGTATCCCTGCACTTTCGGTGGGAAGGAGGGAGGAGCTGGGGGGAAAAGGTGTTTTAAGAACTTATTTCACTTCTCATTATCCTCCTCTGATTCTGTTAGTAATAAAATTTCACTTTGCAACTTTATGTTGAGCCTGTTTTGCCCTTGAAGTATTTCTCACGGTCCTTATCTCACTCATGAAGCCTTCATTAATTTTTTTGCCTTCTCCCTCCTCTGCCCAGCTGCAGCAGGAAAGAGTGAGCAAACAGCTCTCATTGGTGCCGGGTGTTTGGCTAGTGTCAAACCACAACAGCAGTATTCACACACACACGCGCACAAAATTTCCTATTTTCCTACTGTCGGCACAATAAAGAATAAATTGCGACTTCCTAAATGTATAAACAAACCCTTTGGCATTGTTCAGTCAGACTAATATTTAAAATTTATCACATAAATTATCATTAATACTAAATATTTCTTTACAAATACAAATGTGAAAAGCATTTATCTCTGTCCTTAACTTCCTGGCACTGCTCAGATCATTCTCCATCCTGCCTGGAAAAACACACTTCTCACAGAGACTGCAGTGACCTGCCTGCCAGAGACTGCAGTGACCTGCCTGCCAGAAACTCCATGACAAGATAATGCAGAGTAGCTGAAAATGACATATTATCTCCACAGTAACTCAGAATATGCTTGCATTGAGGACCAGGCTATCAATACATCTATCCTGATAATGTCATTAACTAATTTTCCAGGCCTTTTCATCTATTAACTACAAAAGAACTACAGCAAAAAGTGAATTCCTGAGGAACTAAGTGCTGTGAAAGTCATCAACAAATGTACTGCTGAAGCAGCTGTCATACATAACTGGGAGAAGAGACACCATCCCTTTGTGCATGAAGAAGGAGGAAAATGCAAGCTGAAGAGAAGGACTTAGGGAATTTAAATTGATTGCTTCATCTGCTCCTCCTCTTTAGGAAAACATATTCATCACTATAGGGTGGTGCTTGATAAAGCAAATCAATTCAGCATTGAATGCAACTAGCCAAGTAATTACATGTTTTTATTTTGAGGAATATCCAAAGCAAAAGAGACTTACATTGCTCTCAGTGCACCTACCAAACTACCACAACTTGCATTTTCCCTCACACCATGCTGGAAAAGGGGACAGCTTTATCCTAAATTTGAATTAAAATATTCAAGACTAAAAGGTGATTCCAAAAAGACACTTCTCACATTTTTGCCCTACCCTGCTCCCTCCATTTTTTTATTTAAGATGATTTTTGTTAGTTCTTAATTACAATGGTACTGCTAGATTAAGAAACCCTCCAGAAGGAAAGACTTACTGAGGTGGTGGAGCATTGGTAACTGGAAGTACTGTTACAAAACCCATTTCATCAGACAGAGCTTGAAGTAAGAATAAAAGATTTTTGAATTAGCCAGGGAGGTACAGAGTTGGCAGTTACTGACCAGATAGTAGAGCAGGGAACAGTCACAAGCTGACAAATTCCTTGCAGCTTCTCAGTTACAATACAAGGTAGAAATGATCCTTTTCCCATTGTGCTTTCATCGGCAGTTTTTTCTAAGTCTCAATCCAAATAATACTGGAGTGCAAGACATGGAAATTTTGGACCTGATGCTTTGGGTTTTCTTAACTGAGATCATCAGCTCTCTTGCTTCTTTGTGTAGGTTATAAACCTGCACACTACAATTGGAACTTCTTATAATGCCTACTTATTGCAAAATTAATTATTTTGTCATTTTGGTAATGGGGCATCTTTAAGAAAATGTGAGAGAAGGGTATGTATTTTCTCATCTAATGCACTTATATCTGAACATTATTTGAGTGGTCAAAATACAACATGAAAGAGCCTGAGGAATTAATTTAGCCTAATAGTAATTCCTAAACAGGAACCTTCATGTTTCCTGGGTCACATGTGGCACCAAAGACAACCTGGCATTCCAGTGGAAACTTGTCAGTACTCCAGTGTGGGCCAGACAGTCAAGATATTTTTCAAGAGAATGTGACATTTTGCCTGAGTGGTATTTCAAGCAAGCTAGAAATGTGCTACAGCAAACAAGAAACAATTTATAAGAAAATCGAAGCAGATGAACAGATAAAGAATATGTAGCTAAGAAAAAAAGAGACAAATTTGGGAGCTTTCTAACACTATTAGGGTCTTGAATCCATGCTGGTGCCTTAAAACCTTCCTCTATGTTCCCACGGGGAAGGACTTTTCTTCTGTAACTTAATTTTATAACTACTCCCAACATCATATGAAAAAATGCACCTGAACTGCTTTGCTTCAGTTAATATAACATGATTTTTGGAGACAAACAAGTATTGCATCAACAGTACAGCACAGCTGATGCTAATGATGAGTTCAAGAAACAATGAAAACTTGTAAGTGGTAAATGCATCTTGAATTATTCCATTGAAAACTGAATATCAAAGCATAATCAAGGTGAAAATGTACACCTGCTTGTAAAGGAATCAAGCCACTTGCCTCCTAAGAGTCCCTGCCCATGTTCCCAGCTGCTCTAATACTGTATTAAACAAACAGCATTTAGTCTGAAATTTCTCTTTCTTTCCATTAGATGAAAGAACACACGTGCCTCACACTATGCCTAAAGTTAGTGAAACTGCTGTTTCAAAAAGTCTTACAGAAGGTAACAAGTACTTCTAGTTTAAACTGCAAGCTTCCCATTCAACCTCAATTTTCAGGTATCCCCCTGAAGACTGAACAACCTGCCTAGGACAAGAGAGCAAAGAATTTAAAAGATGTCGGCATTGTCTCTCATGGCCACAGAAACAGACAAGGTGTCAGATATGAAAGGAAAAAGGTATTAAAGGTGTCCTTATGAAAGGAAATTATTGTATCTTGCCACAGACAGACAGTAAAATTCAGAGCAATTGGAACAGTACGAGCTTCACAGAGAAAAGCAGAAGCTAAGGTAATGCAGTGGATACAAGGTACTGCCATCACAACCATCAGTTGTGCTAATGCTGCAATCAAAAAGATAAAGTGAAGGCCCCATCAAAGGTCTCTGCTCTGCCCTTCTCTGCAGTACTGCTAACACGCATCAGTCACACAGCTCTCCCCTCTCTATAGACACTGCCAGCACAGACGGGTCAGCATCAAACAGCACAACACAGTGCAGGAGGTCATCAGATCCATCCACAACAATCTCATCAGTTATTGTGGGGTTACACCTGGTTGGTTTGGGAAAGTCGTATTAGCTCAAAACTTTGTTTTAGAAAAGAAGAAAACCCAAAGCAATCAGAAGGCGATATTAAAAAAATACAGATGCATAAATCTACTCTAACTTCATAAAAATATAGATGTCTCCTTTGTTCCTTGCTAACAGTCCTGTCCTGCATTTAAAGGCCTGTCCTGTATTTATATTTTTAGTTGATTCTAAAACAAGTCACAACTCTTCCAGATTTCACTTTCCATTTTTCCAGTGAAAAAGACTGGATGAAGATTGCATCAAAAAAAGATGGACAAAGCCCAAGTATTTTGAATTATACTTCCTTGTTCTATTTTGCACTGATTTTATGTCCTTACAAATGTCCCACTTACAGGATTAGTGTACTTATACTGTCAACTAGGACAGCTAGTAGATTTTACTCGGAGAAAAAAAAAACAGTGCAAAGTCATTAAAAGGATTTTCAATCAGGAGAGGGAGTAATTCAAAAATACCACAAAAAGTTAATATTGGCAGAACACAGCAAAACAAAGTACACTCCAGACGCACAACAGAGTAAATGTATTTTTTAAAAATATACAAAAAACCCCGTAGTTGTGTGTCGCTGTTTGCCACGCTCAAAATGACCACACGGAGAGTTGAAAGTAATGAGAGAAAAGCAGGGCAGAACCCGTCTGACCTTTGTTTATTACATGCTCTTAAATACTATTTGAAAGGTGACCATGGATTGGAGAGTGGAATTCCCACCTCTCAACCACATTGGTCAAAAGGAGTGCCACACAACCTCTCCTCTCCTTGGAGAAGAATGTGAAAACAATGATAATATTTACAAACACAATCTCCTTGTTTTAATATGAGAGCATGAGAAGGTGACAACCTTCTACTTTAATATGAACACTCAGAACTAGGAAATCTCATGTGACAGTTGTGTAGTTTAGCCATGTAAGAAATGGCCTGGTTTTAAAGAATGTTAACCACGTATCTCCTAAGACACACACAAACACATAGTGAAAAGCAAAATTAAAAAGTAAGTCTAATTTCTGAAAGAATGGAGAATAAGTTCTTGAATGACTTCTTTTTCTTGACAAAATTTAGTAATAGGTCTTCTCTAAAATTTAGCATACACAAATATGTGCACTAGCTATATTTATTTTTTTTTCCATAATCAGAATGTTTTTATTTTCCATAATCAGAAAATCAGGGCTGCATGAAACACGTGCAAAGAAAGTTGGGCAAATTTCATTCTTTTACTCTCCCATAAACCTAACTTGAAATAACCACTGGCAACAGATTTGAATGACAGAGTAAAATTCAAATGAATACACTGAGAAGCTGCATCTCAGGAGCAATGCAAAACGATCTGTGACATACTTCATTGAAATGGATTTGCTTTTCAGTGATGAATGTTATTTCAATGTAATGGGACAATTAAGCTGTCCATTTACCTTTGCATACCATTTCCAAAACACACAGCATAGCATGCAAAAATTAAATTTTACTGCCAACATAATACTGGTCTCATTTGAAAGTGATGGTTCCATATCGTAGTAACAGTTCTCACCACTAACCCACAGATCAGAAGTCCTTTGACATATGCTTGTATTTTTGAGACAGGCAGAATTCCTTCAGCTGCTCTCATTATATAGAAAGCAGAGCTGCCACTTCCCACACTGAAAATTTAAGAGTATGAATACAATACCAATAGGGAGCTCCTACATTCCTTCCATGCAGTCTGAAGAGAAATAAACATGAAGAAAATTGATAGAAAAAGCCCTCAAAAAGGCGGAAGAAGTAGAGCCAACACAATACATGCAGTTTCTCCTCTTTAGCTGCAGGACTTTTGCAATAGTGATAATTTTGTGTTGCAAAGGCTCTGTAGAGCTTTCAGGCACATGTTTGCTGGGAGATAAGCAGTAAGCTGATATTTTACTGTAAGTGTAATTCCAAGATGTGTGTCTGGAAAACCTAATACATCATACTAAACCAATGTCCCATTGAAAAGTAGATTTCCAAGCAGACTCTGGGTAACTGCAAGTTCCATTCTTCTCCTCTGCTGAACTACTGATGTAGCCCTGCTCATGCCCCAGACATCAGACAACTTATTATTACTGAGAGAAACCCAGTCATTGAGCATATTTAACCTGCATATTTTCTATTCATACAGATTTTAGCCCATTTGTAGTCCTTCACAGACTTTATAATTAATAGGTAAAATACTTTTCTTGCAATGCTGTACAGCTTGAAACAAAACACTGAGTTTAATGTATTCAATGCCACAGATGTACTACGAGAACTAGGAGAGTGACAAGACTATGTGCTTAGATTCAAAATTAAAATATGCCTTGTGCAAAGACACTCCTACCCAAGCAAAGTGACAAACAGGCTACGGCAGGACTCCTCAGAGAAGATCTACAGTGCTCTCAGGCATTCAGGGATGCATTCAGTGTCCTTTCTTCCATCACTAGAAATTATAATTCTGTATACGAAAAACTCTTGGTGTGGAGCCCTCCATTTCCAGGTTCAGCACTACAAATAGCTAAAGGCAAAAATAAACCAAAAACTCGCATGAAGACACAGAGTAGGCTGGTCTCTGCCAATTTACCTTTATGTTAAATAAGTTTTTACTAATGAGGTAAAAGCATCCAAAACTATGCAAAATATGTAATTTGAAGCTTTGTAGAAAAAGTACCAATAATGTAAAAAGTATATTCCTAATGCCTTAGATTATACTAACCTCAACAGACTGTAAATTAAAAGATTTATTTTTGAATTTGAATAGGTTTCCTCATTTCTTTTTTTTTTTTGAGATAATCTTCTTTGATAAAGCTTAGATTTTTTTTGTAATTTTATTGAATTTTTAGTATTTTAATCCCCTGGGTTTGACTAGTACAAGTGACAGTATAAAATCTCAGGCTGCTGAATCTAAAATTTAAGGATTTCTTTTTCCAAGAAATTATTTATGTATCCAAACTGCACCTCCTGCACAAATTATATCGCTCTCTTCTTCTCTTGGTGCCAACTGCACTACCTTAGCAATCTAAACATGAATTTTAGACTCCAGCTGAATAATATACAAAGCTTAAGTTTATTTTCTTAATTTGTATTGTCTGTAGAGAACAGGGATGCTAAATAGTGTCAGGTTCTGTATCACCTCTGAGGCTGCTGCTTGTTAACTTCTGGACACAAGGCTTTGGTCTGCTGCCTTAGGAAATGGCCAGCTTCTTTTGTACCTTTGGATCTATCCTGTCTGCTTTTGTGAACTTACACAAATCCAGTTTATTAACCAGTCCTCTTTGATGGTGGGCACTAAGCGCTATATCTACACATATAAATACTTCCAGGGATGCTGACTCCACCACTTCCCTGGAGAATCTGGTCCAATGCTTGACAACCTTTTGGTGATGAAAGTGTTCCTACTGTCCAATCTAAATGTGCCCCGAAAAAACTGGAGCCTGTTTCCTCTTGTACTGTCAGTCGTTGGGAGAAGAGGCTGGCCTCACCTGGCTACAGCCTCTTTCAGACAATTGTAGAGAGTGGTAAGGTGTTCCCTGAGCCTCCTTTTCTCCAGGCTAAACACCCACAGCTCCCTCAGCCACTTCTCACAAGACTTGTGTTGTAGACCCATCACCAGTTTTGTTGCTCTTTTGTGGATGTGCTCCAGCACCACAAAGTCCTTCCAAAACTTTATAGCCACTCTGTGCCAGCCTGTGGCCCTGCCTGGGGTTGTTGTGACAAAAGGGCAGGACACAAACACAGGACCTTACACCATTGGCCACAGCCCATCGTTCCAGCCTGTCCAGATCTCTGTGCAGAACACCTTCCTGCCTTCCAGCAGAACACTCTAACCCAGCTTGACGTCACCTGCAAACTGACTGAGCTACGCTCAATGCCCTTGTCCAGATCATCACTATAGATAATAACCAGGTTTGGGCCCAATACTGAGCCCTGAGGAACTCTACCAGTGACTGGCCCCAGATGGATGTAACTCCATTCAGCACCACTCCCTGGGCCCAGCNCTCCATTCAGCACCACTCCCTGGGCCCAGCCACCCATGGTTCTTTACTCCACTCCCTGGGCCCAGCCACCCATGGTTCTTTACTCCACTCCCTGGGCCCACCCACCCATGGTTCTTTACTCAGCCAACTGTTTACCCATCCAAGCCATGAGCAGCCAGTGTGTCCAGAACCATGTTGTGGGAAATGATGTCAAAGCTTTACTGAAGTCCAGGCAGACAATATGCACAGCCTTTCCACCATTCTCCAAGCCGGACATCCTGTCATGGAAGAAGATCAGGTTCTCAAGCAGGAACTGCCTTTCCTAAACTCATCTGTCTGATCCCCTGGTTGTCCTGTATGCCCAGCATGATGGCACTCAGGATGATCTATTCCATGACCTTCCCTAACTCTGAAGTCAAGATGACAGATCTGCAATTCCCTGGATCCTCTTCTGGTCCTTCTGTAGACAGCTGTGACATCTGTCAATCTCCAGTCACCTGGGACCTCACAGGGTAACCAGGACTGCTGGAAAAGGATAGAAAGTGTCTCAGTGAGCACATTCACCAGTTCCCTCAGTATCTTGTAGTGTGGCAGGTTGGTGACCAGTTCTCCCGAAGCATGGAGGCTTTATTCTGCTCCCTGTTTCTGTTTTCTAGCTCAGAGGCCTCAGTCCCTAGGGAAAAACTGGTCTTACTGTATAAGGCTAAAGCAAAGAAAGTATTAGGTACTTCAGCCTTTTCCATGTCTTTTGTGACTATGTTTCCCCCCGCCTCCAATGAAGGATGGAGAATTTCTTAGCTGTTCTTTTGCTACTGATGGATTTATAGAAGCACTTTTTACTTTCTTCTATGGCAGCAGTCAAATTAAGCTGGACTTTGGCTCTTCTGCTACTCTTCCTCATGACATCCTTGTAGTCCTCTTGAGTATGCTACCTTCTCATAAATGATTTACTACATAGTTACATTTTTGATGTATTAGATATATATTTGATGTATGTCTGATGTCCTGGACATTTCATCCATTTTGTGCTTTCAGATTCATCAACTTCCAGCTGCAGAAGTTGATGAACTCCACTATTGTTTCAATACTTTTTCTGCTGGTACAGCATGTCAGCTGTATCAGTAGTCATATTAGGGTTGTTTAATGTTATGGGTTGTTCAGAAATGCATAGTAAAAAGGCAGAGGCCTTGGTGTCACAGGGCAACATGGCAGAAGTTCTGGTGTTTTGTTTTGACCTATGTCCAGCCTCTGATCACAACAACCATCACAGTTATGTGATCCTTCTCTTAGAAAGGATGGGGAAAATAAAGTACTACTTTGTGCAAGCTGCAGCTGTAATACTTTCTAGTAGACTCGGCCCTTGCAGAAGGGCAGCAGAAACTGTTTCATGCTTCTATTCTTAGGGTTTCAAAAAGACACTAGTTGAAAGGAACTGAAAGCAAGTACATGCAGGGATATGTTCAGTCAATCACATAACTTTTAAAAATACATGTGTGACAACTAATGCTGCTGCTCTGTACATGCTGGGAAGCTGCCCTGCTGGCAGCAATTTCTGATATTAACTTGAGACACACAGCTAGGCCACAAGTGTCCTGCAATCATGAATGAAATGTGGCTCCATCCAGTAGCAACCAGCAGCCATGGGTTATCTATTCTGGCCTATCTGCTCTACTCCAAGGTCATGACCTCTGTACTTCTCTTCAACTTCTCTTGGCCCACTTCTCACAACTGCATTCTGTTCCCAGAGGATTCACAGAAATTTGCCTCCTTCTCTTATTCCTCCTCAGAAACCCTCTTGTTAGACAGAGAAATACCAAAGTAAGGAAGACAAAAAGCCATTAAGTTGTAGTGTTTAATGGAACAAAATTACCAGTAAATGTCAATATATAGGGAGTAACTTCTGCCTAAGCAAACAGCATCATTTACTGCATGCGCTTAAAATATTCACACCCTCTTCTTCCTTTACTCATGGGATTTTTCTCTCCATTAAAACTCAGGAGATAAGAGCAAAGAAGGGCTGTAATTACTTCAATGAGACTTCCTCACCTCAGTTCCTAGTAGTAAGTGCAAGCAAACACACATATGCACACACTAGGGCACAAGTGGTATCGAGCTCTTATGGGACAGAAAGGACTGCTTCATAATGGTACTTATTCAAAACATACAGAGCTACTATTTGCCTTTGAGATAACAGCAAATATCATCAATACAAGAACCCCAAAGCTACAGTGTATAAGAAATACTTAACCAAAACTAAATGAAAAGTGAAAATGTTAGACCAAACTACAGCTTTAAGTTTCCTTACATAGTAAGTTTTCAGCAAAGTCAATCTTTGTGTCACCCACACACAAATCTTATGACTAAAAAAGAAACACATCTTGTTCATAATTAAATTTAACTGACAATAATGTATCATCTTATTTACAGGAAAAGCAGGGAAATATGTATATCTATTGGGTTTATTAATCCCATTTAAAAAATCTGTAGTGTAGAATAGAAGTAACACACCAGTAAAGTAGACTAAGAATCATCCATCCAGCAGATCTCCATAAAAGTAACCAAAGAGGAATCACTGCTGCTTGGAAAGGCTCCTGGTTGGATTTATGAAGTGTCATTGGCATACTTACTCACAAGTAAATACAAACTCACTGCAGAGGAAATTTGCAAATAGCCGAAGATTAGAAAGAGTGGAAAATGACAACAGCAAAAAGTAACAAGGATCCATCTGATGTATACTGTAGTATGTAGTAACAAGGTACATCTCAAACATAACAAAAAGTCAAACAGTATTGGAAGTTGTACTTTCCTGTTTTGAAAACTGTGCAGTCCCAGGGGCCTCCACTGAGGTTATTGTGCCTCAATCACCAAGGCGCTGAGGCAGACGAGGAGAAATGCCCCTCTAGACTAGGGTGAGGAAAACCTTCCTCCCATGGGCCTTTGCAGCCACATGCTAAGATCTCTTAAGCTTAATTGTTTTATTGGTTTATGTCACCCTGTTCATCCCTCATCCATCACATACGCACCCCTCCTAGAATGTTCTTCCTTCCCTTAACCCCCATTGACACGGTACTGCTGCACTACCCCATCCCATTATCCTGTTGTTCCACCCCATTCCTATTTATCCCCTGCATCACTTTCCCTTATCCCTATTGGGCCTTGACCCTCCATTGTCAAGGTCCTTGACATTGATTGTCCTTGATCCATTGTCCTTGATCCATTCCATTTGTCTTGCTTATAACCCTGTGCCCTTGGGTCCCTCCTCATTCTCATCACTGATTCTATTCGAAGCTGTTCTCATCCCTGAACCTCTATTCTCTGCCCCTGGACCCCTTTGCTATCCCTGCCTGTGTTCCTGAACAAACGGCTTTCAGATACTCAAATGAGAACCCCTCTCTTTGCTGCTTCCTCAGCACCATCACAGTTGTGCCCTTACAATCCTGCACTCCTGGATCAGAAACATGAAGTTGTTCTTTAGGACCCTGTGACTGCCTGCACGCAGTAACAGAAAACATACCTGTTATTCATAAATTTGGGGTTGAACAGAACTGAGAGGCAACTTCATAGGTAAAATATGCAATATCAGATTAAAAAAAAATCTTTTGGATATATATAAATGCAAAACTAAAATATCTTCTAGAGAACATAAAACAGTGAGGGAAGAACATGTAAATCTGCACCATTCTGAGAAAGATAACAATCAGTCTTAGCTTCAATGTTTCAAGAAATGCACGTGTAAATGCATCTTTTTATTAGTACAAAATGGTGTCTTCATCTTTTGACAGTTCAGATCTTGAAAGGTGCATTTCAAGCTAGCCTTCTCACTCCCCACAAGTACTCACACAGACACCTGGACTAGCTCTTCATATAGCCCTTTCTCCCACATCTGCTTGTATGGCTCCAATATCAGACTCTGTCCCCTCTCAATTAAAGCACCTTATGCTCTGGCCATTGCTCCATGACATCTATGCTCAAAGGTCTGCTGCAGAGGTCACAGACTACTGGGTTCAGCTAATGTTTCTCCAAGAGACAACATTCATTTGAGTTTTTTCCTCCTCTAATCATCTTTCACTGTTCCAAGGCCTTTAACACTGCTCAGGCAGATAGAAATACTTTAAACAAGGCTAATAAGAAAATTTGCCTCTAGACATCTCTGATACAAACCATATCTGAAAGTACCATATTGAAGGCGATGAAAATATCAAACTTTTCAGCAGTATAAATAACAGTAGAAAGTTACTAATGCTCTTTAATGTTAGAGCATAAAGAATGGCTTAATGCTATCAGCTGCTTAAATAATGCTGGAATTAGCTTATATTTCTATCCTTGAAACCTGAAGGTCTGTTAGGCTAAATACAGTGTTATTGCTTTTTTCTTAATCTATTTGAAAGGGCAATGCTGCAATCTTTTGACAGAAACACAGGGAAACAATGCAAGCTTTTTTAATAATTTTATAATGAACTACATGATGGTTTAGACTTTCCTTCAACTTACTGCTCCAGATACAACTGTACAAGAGTCGCCACTGTCAAGAAAAAACATCAGTCCCCAGAAAAAAAATAGTGACATCTGAATGGCACGGACACAAAAGGCAGGAAAAAGGCTTGCATAAATAATGTTTTGCTTTTCACAGTGCGCAAGCAAAATTTGAGAAGGCTGACTTCTGATAACAGATTGCTTGCTGCCAGCAGCATGCAGGAAAAATACACATATACTCTATTTTAATACTTTTAGATTCACAACCCCCATTCTACTTCTGCCCTTTTCTCCCTTGCCTGGTCCTCAGCTACATTTGTGTTATCCTAAACACAGTACACTCAGTAGTTCAAAAACCTACTTACAGGAATCATCCAATTGGCCAGGTCACCGTACTTAGACACCTGCATAGCTCCAAGCATGGTCAAATCAACATGGCCTCTGGTAACAGAAAGTTTGTAATTAGCATATTATGTTCAAGTAATAGGCCACAAATCTTAACAAGCTTTTGTTCATTCTCATTACATCAATTTGAAAATAATGGCATATGACAAAGGTAGCAACCATTTGTCACACAGGTTTTTGGGGTTTTCCCCCCCGGATGTATCACTGACACAAATGACTCTTTATGCCTACGGAGCCTAAAAATTGTTCCTATTTTTGTCTGGTTTGGTTAATTGCATGCACAGTCAATAATCTCTGAACTCATACTTTTTAGTGCACTCCTTAACCTATTTACATGCACCCATTATCTTTTCAGAGCCATTAGGATTTAGTGCTTGTTTGCATCCAACCTACTTTCTGAAAAACAAACAAAAAACAGGTGCAGGCATTGAATTTCCATTAAGGAGGTGGAATGAGGATCACAGTTGCAAGCTGAGCAAAGAAAATATACTGAGTGCAAGTACAGATTAGATACTTGGAAATGACCAAAAAATACTTGTTAAAACATCATTATAAATGTGTTTATAGATGGCCAGGTGGTGGTAAGCACAAACATCACTACGGTATCTATTAGTTTAGTGGTTTTTTATTTCCAATAGCTCAATCTAACCCTCTGTAAACCATCACTGATTAAGTCCATGATAATTTTACAGGCTGTTAAATGCTAACCACATTTGGAAGAAATACTAATGAGTTCAGCCACTGATGCAGTTTATTCTTTTCCTGTTTCAAAAAGATCAGAGTTTGTGTTGTTACATACCCTCTTATCATTGCAAATGATTCATCACTAGAGAAATAGGAAGAACCTGGAAGAACAGTGACTGTCTCCTTACCTGCAAAAGAAATAAGCTACAGTATGCATGGTTTCTTTGACAAATGAAGTCACAGCTATTTATCAAGAAATAAGAGGTTTTTATCAAATTCCTTTGGATTCTGTACAACTACAGACCTGATTACACTTACTATATCACATGTAAACCTAATCAATCCTATTGCATTGTGAAGCAGTTTGTTAGAGTTTCTAATGGTAGGATTGCCTGCTGTTTGACCACCAGCAGTTCCAGGCAAGCCATCACAAACATCAGAGTGTATGAAATATCTGTGGACTTTAGCTTTCTGCTCCATTCACAGAAAATGTGAGAAGTAACTGTCTTTTGAAAAAGAGAAAGATAAAGTCTTCAGAACATGGAGAGGCTGCAAAGAAAAACAAGCAGATCACACTGAACAGTTTATAGTGCTAATTATGAAAAATACAAAAAAATAAATGACAGGTGTAGTCTACTCTTGCTCTTTTAAAGGGCACAAGAAAATGTGCTTCTGTGTGCTGTACTGTTGTCTGAATAATGCTTGAGTCAAGCAATGGAGCACACCTGGAAGTATCTTATTTTGACTTTGTTCAGGGCCCTTTACTTCCTCTTCTTGACAGCTCTTTGAATCAGTCTAAGCAACAAACATTTACACAGGGTGCCTCTGAAAAGGCAGAAAAAACACAGATGAAGGTGAAATAATAAAAAATTTGTAAACTTGAGAGAAAAAAACCCTGAAACATTTTAGCAACATGTAACATAGTGATGAAACAGTAGCAACAAAGGGGAAGGGGAATGATGCACCATTACAGGGTTTCCAGAAAACAAGAAGAAGGACAACAAGTTTAACTAAGAGAACATGAAAAGGGAAAAATAACGGCACATAAAACTTAAAATAGAGATCTAAGATATGTGCTTTAATTACTGAACTCATCTGAGGTGTATTTTATCCCATTTGTATGGAAATTAAACAGAACAGTATAGAATTAAGGGGATACAAGTGCACACTTCACAATAATTCACCACACTAACACCCAGACCTGCTCAGACAGCCCAAATTATCTTTCCTTACAGGGCACCCACCCAAGGCATTGAGAGAGAAAACAGGGTTTGCAGGCAACAACATAGAGAGAGAAGCCTGGGATAAAGTAACAAGATAATGATGAGAAGAAAGACACACAGGCTAAGAACCACAGAATAATGTAAAAAGAGAACCCCATTACCCACTTCTTATAACTCTCTCAGGAGTCAGCACTTTTAAATATTTCTGCTGTAATACAGTAATCTACCTTTCAGCTGCAGTCAAGATATACTTCAAGTGAGACATTAAGAAACTGGGACAAACCAAAAAACCCATACATATTTCAGAGCAATACAATTACATTTGCAGAGAGAAATTTGGCAAAAGCCCAAACCGATATACGTTTTAAGAACCTTACACTGGACTTTGAAGTTGATACTGGGTCATTCCAGTTAATGAAGGAGAACAAGATTAATTTCTATTCCTCTGGCATTCAGCTTCTGTTTTCTTTACATGGTTTTACAAATTTGATTGGAAAGCACCTAGAATGGTCCTAATCCAACCATCTGAATGTTTCAGCAATTATAGCAATAATTATTTTGGTGGTAGGTTTGATGTCCTGTTTAGTGCAGCTTCAGAGGGACATGTAAAGCTGCTTAACACTGAATTAACAATATTACAACAATCTAATTTTCATGTTGCATTCTGACCTGTTATGTTAGCGTCATCCCTTCCAGATTAACTCTTTAAAAGTATCTATCAACTATAAATAACAACTTAAGATCATCTCAATTTCCATATTAAAGTACAAGTTTTTCAGAGAATTTATTAAGTTCTTGAATATTTTTTCACTCTCATTTTGTTATTAAGTTCATTTCTCATACACACCTATAATAAAACTTTAGTTCTAATGTGCATGCATATAATTTCAGTCATAACATTTTTTTTCTTCTAAATATTTTTTCTTCCAGTGATTCCTCTGACATAGTTCTGCATGCAGTTCCTGAAACAATTACATATATACTGCTGAAATGCTGGACTCAATTCTTAAATAATTTTTCATTTCAAACAAGAAAATGGCCTCAAATAACTCCATATTTAAAATATAGCAACAGAGGCAATTACATAGCACTGTGATAAGTATCATTTATCTGAGCCAAGCAGCAAATGTTTCAAGTCACTGAACAATTTCTGGGCTGATATTAAATTAAAATTATTTTATGTCAGTGTTTTATCTCTTTTGACTTTTCAGAGTTTAACTGTACTTGCTAACAGCTACTGAAAAAGGTACTGTCTATATAGATACGTATGTAGACACCCATACATGTATTTGTATGTATGCATGTGTATATTTGAATAAAAAATATGAAATATGTATATTTTCCATATTACAAAAACAAGTCTAAAATGTCAGGTCTATAAGCCATACCATTAATATCAACAACAAAGTTACAAGGCCTACTTCTGTTTGTCACAATGCAATATTTAGATGTATTTTTACATCTAAAATTGGAGACAGGGAATGTACACAGGCACAACTTTTCCACAAAAAAAATAGAAGTCAAACAGGTGCACTAAATCATAAGAAACTTACATTTTTACATTGAATAGAATCTTCTGAAGTGTAATGCCCAAATACAGCTGGGCAACAACAGTATGTGAGAACTGCCATTCCCTGCTAGAAGTGGCAAAAGTAGCTGCTCACAGCAGTGCCCTCGGTGTTCCGGGTTCCCGCTGGGCAGCTCTCTCCCCCTGCCAGGGCTACCACTCCCTCTCTGAATGCAAATGAGTTATATTCCTAGCTAGGAATAAACCAGGTCATGATACACAGGATGCTTTAAAACATCTCCCAGGCATAAATCATTGAAAACCATTTTCTAGAAGACTCAAGGTGAAAAGCAGCAGGAAAACAAACCCATATTCCCTTACAGGCTGCACAAAACAATCTCACTTCTGAAAAGGATGTTTTGGCCATTTCCTGATGGGCCTAGAAGAGAGTGTCTCCCTGTAGAAGATTGTCAATTAAAAGAAGACGAATACATTAATATTTATTATCAAATAAAACAAGACTCTAGGTTCAAATACTATATCAAAAGAAAATTTTTAAATTAACATGTTTATTAATTTTCTATTAATTAAATTTAAGTATTTACCTGCATTAATCAGATCTGGATCTACTTCACTTTCCAGTGGATAAGGACCCTGACAACAATACAGATGTAAGTCAACCTTTACAATAAAATACCTTTAAAATACAATTAATAATTTTACAATTAATAATTAATAAAATGCTTATTACCAAAACCAGATCATGGCAGACATGCATTTTTTAATCTTTTTTTAATTGGAATTCTATTTTTATCAGAAAAAACCCCTGACATCACAAGCCATTTTATATCAAGTATAAATGGATGGCCTGATGGACATATTCTTCAAGGATGTTAGAATTACCATAGTTAAATAACCATGAAGAGAGAGGTTTGTTTCATTTGGGTTTCTTTTTGTTCTTAACCAAAGTGACAGACATTTCTCAGAAAAAGGTCATAACTGCAACTTCATAAAGTCATACAATGGTAAAAGTAACATTTGCTTTAAGCTTTATTTAAAATTATGCTTGCTAAGGTTTACAATGCTTGGTCTTAAAAATTCCTGATGGTTTTGAGTCCAGAAACACATGTACTCAAGGACATCCTTAGCAAAGTAGCACCATAATCATAAAATGATCTTTTCCTTAAAAATTTCCATGCAGCACAGTGAGAATTTTATGATGACATAATAATATAGCATATATATTTTTAGTAATTTAATAATCAAGTTGGAGGTGGGCAGGAAATAAAACCCAGCCACGGCAAAATAAAAACACTATAATAACTGACCAAGACATATTCTTACCAAACCCAGGACTCCATTTTCACTCTGTAAGTGAACAGTTATGTCTGGACTGATGAAGTTACTGGCCAACAGTGGGATTCCAATACCCAGATTAGCTGAAAAGAAGTGGTTAAGGCAGAAACACTTATTGCAAACTAATAAAATTTTAAAAAAATTACTATTATACTATGAGTTGATTAGAACTGTTCCCTTCACAAGCATGTTTGTTTTTACTTAGATACCTCATACTTGTGATGAATTATCTTGGCATTTGGACTGTCTAATTACATTCTGTCAAATCCTTTACATGACAAAAAAATCAACAGTGCAAATAAAACTTCTTTTCCAACTTTTCTATGAAATTCTTACAACACATTGAATTACTAACAAAGCCACCAGACATAAAAACTCCATGTATTTTATGTTTTAGGATCTATTCTATTTCAATTGGGTATTAATAAAATAAGAAAATCACAGGGTCTGGTAAAGACAATGAGCATGTTAATCAACCTGTTCTAAACAAACCAGATGGGTTTCTTATTCTTTAACCCATAGCACAGCTGAAGGATACCATACATGCCATCCTCAAACTCTAAAGCAGCCCGTTTGATGATCCTCTCCCTCACATTGTCTCCTTTTTTTTGTTTGGCTGCTGAGTCTTCAGGCTTTCGGATTGATAAGCGCTGCAAAATAAGAAGTAATCCTAAGATTAGAATCCAGATTCTTGCTTCTCAAGACAAAAAGCTTGATTTGTGATTGCACTGAGATACTTGGTCTAAGAATAAAGTTATTTTTTCATCTTCTACAAAAAAAATTACCTTCTCTTTCATGCATTCAAGCTTAGCTAAGCCAATGGAGTCATCAAGTAACACCAATGACAGCCTTAGTGCAAAACACTATTTCTTTGTCTTTCTTTGTATTGCCAAGCCTGATACATAGAGAAGTGGTGAGGAAGGCACCAAGCACTACTACAAATACTATTAAATATGAGATTCATTACCCCAGAGATTCCTAAATAGATTTGTAACACGTCAGCCAAAAATACAAATACTGCACTCTTTCTGTATTCATTCAATTCAATGAGCTATTCTAGATGTATAAGGATGAGACAGACAAGTGCCATTCATTTAAAGATACCAGGAGCTAAGAATCAAAATTTTCAAACATATCTCTATAATGCTGCACACTCCATGAAGTTGCTTCCTGATATTTTCTCATCTTAAGTTCATGTTTTGTAAATCATATGTAGGTGAAAACTCCACAACATTCAAGAAGTTCCTAACATCTTTCTTTTTAATTATTGTCTACATAGATTATGTTCTTTGCACATCTCTCCTATGCATATCAAATTCCTCTGGGCAACATCATGTCCTGCACCCCCATATGTCTTCATATCCTCTCCTACTTCAGGCTACAATTAACACACAAGAAAAAATCTCCTGTTACATTTCATCACCACAAAAGAATTTTTGCAGAGTCACTTTCCCCTTAGGCAGTCAGAAACAGTCAGTAACAATCCTCTTCAATTTGCCATCAACGTCCTTGTTATGCCTTGGCTATTTTCCCTAGATTTGGTTCACTTGTGGATTATGGATAAAGTAAGCATTAGAGAGGGTTTCTACACAGCAAAGAGAAGGCTGGATAGAAATTACAGCTGGTGCTAGAGAGACCACTTCTGAGCCATATTAGGCAGGAACTGCTATTTAAAGCCATTAAGAACTATGACAGACTAGCTTCTCCTTATTTCTTATACTCCTCATCTTCTCTCACCACTTACCATACTCAGTGCTTTTCTGTGTACAGCCAGTTCATTTGTAAAATTTAACAGAAGAGTAAATAAATCTGCCTTTTAATTCCTATACCTATACATAGTGAGAGGTGCCACTGCCAGAATTACAAAATTGTGTAACAGAAATTAATCTCTGTCACAATTTTGCTTGGTAGCTTTCTCCCTCACCCCTGCTCCACTTTTTTTCTGAACCATATAGGGAAGGGGACAGATGACTAGGTAGGTATTCATGACTAAACAGGTATTCACTTCTGCAGCCAAGATGCAGCAGAAGTAATAGTTTAATAAATGAAAAAAAGATTTCTGTCATAAAAGGTAAAGAGCTTTTCTGGGAGATAATGCAGCCATTCAGAAGCAGAAAATAGGACATTAATTGCAATCTAACCCAACAAAACCAGAGGGGGGAAAAATGGTTTGACACATCTGTTTTCAGTCAATTACTCAACAACATGCAATATGCTTTTGCAGAATGAACAGATGGAATTAAAAAGATGCCTCTTAACCTTAGTATTCACAAAAGAGTATGCTTGGAGGAAAGGCCTTGTACAACTTCCTAGGATTTTATGACTTGATTTTAATAACAGAAGTTTAATTATAGCAATTCCTTTCTGCACTTTTTTTTCACAGATTTTTTTCCTTCTGTTATATATTTTCCTTTCTACCAGCTTTTTTGATGACATTTTGAACAATTCCAACCTCCAGAGTATGGAGACACAGAAGAAATAAACAATTTTCAACTGCACTTGAAAAGCATTATCATATCACTAAAATGACTATAGGAACATAGCCTGAGTGTGGCAAAGCCACAGAAACAACAAAGAACAATCACATAATCAGAATTCTCTTGTGTGTTTTCAGTGGTGCAATATTATTTCAGCAATTTCAATAGCTACTGACATTTATTCAGACCAGAAAGGCCACCAGTTAAAAAAAGTTTCTGATTAAAGAAAAGGGAGAAAAGACTTCCAGGACCTTTGCAATATAACATAATTCAATACACAGCACAAAAGGGACTGAGGCTGGCCCTACGTGCCCATATTAAAAGTTGTCCAGTGGAGAAGAATCTACTTATCAAAGCCAGATCCTTGTCTAGGTGTTCCCCTTGTTGTATCTACAGCTGGTGAACTGAGAGAGAGAAGAAGAATTTAGTAGCCTTTTCCACTAGATATTCAACTGCAGTAAAGTCATTCAGGGCTACAGGCAGTTGCTCTAAATTATTCAGGAACTGAACCACAGAGTCTGAACTGTAAGAAAGAAGGTTCAATGCTCAGGCCCCCACCTAACTACGTACGTACCTACCTAAGCTCCAGTTTTTAGCAAAACTAGATGGGTCTTTCTCACACTATGCTAAGACTTGGTGGCTAGACTAAAAATCATGCACATTTTAAATACACCCCAAGTTGAAATACGTTGTGACTGAGAAGCTCAGCTACTTACTTCAATTCTCTTCTCGAACTTCTCTCCTTGTAACAGACGATCAACATAGATTTTGGGAACATGAATGTCTTCTGGAGCAAATGTTCCTATATCAACAATTTCTTCTACCTACAGAGCAAAAAGGAAAAGGGAAAATATTTAGAAAAAATATTCAATTAGAGGTTTTAACATCAATGAAGTTTTGAAATGAAACATTAAATATATACCAGATCACGTCAAGAAAACTAAGGAATGGGACAAAATAGATATAGTCATTAAAACAGGTTGACTTAGATGCTTATCTGTTCTCTTCTTCTAAAGCGTATTTCTTCATACAAACTGAAGGTAATTTATGTTCTAACAGGCCCATTTTTATGGCCAACTTGAAGAAATATGTGTACCGTTACATCAGAGTTGTTTGTAACTACAAAAATTTTCTGCCCAAACAGAGGAAAACAATATGCTAGTAAGAAAATATCAAAATATAAGGCAGAAGTATTAATTTAGAGGATACAAACACACAACGTGAAAGTTTTCCATACTGTACTCAAAATTAAAATAGAAAACATTTGAACTCTAATAATGGATTGCAAGAAAGGAGATAAAAGATGAAGAACTAGAAGTCTTTACAGTCAGTGAAACAGAGATTCAGCCCAAAATGACATTCATCCCTACGTAGTAGATTTGAAATGTCACAAATCAGGAGCACCACAGAAAATAACAGTTTCCTTCCTTCTAGGCCTGAGTTGGGGGTGGTTCTATTTAGAGACCCTGCTATAGACAGATACCTGCAGCACAGATCCTCAGCCATGGCTGGTGCTTTCCCAGCAAGTCTGAGGTATACAGAGCACATCTCACTCTGCCACAAAACAGGCACTAATGTTAGTGTTGTTTGCAGTTGCATCCAATCACAGGGAAAACGTGTAATGTTAGAGCAGCAGTCAAAGATAACATACAACAATCTACCACACAGGACAACAATGCACTCCCAAGATGAAAATACAATCTCCAAACTGCTTTATCACCACAGATTCATTAAACTCTTAGGAATGTCCAAAGCCTAATAACCTCAAAACAAGACCCAAAGAACGGTAAGGGTAAATCTCTTAGCAGCTGCCATCAATGAAACAACATTAAAGAGTTTAAAACTCAATTTGCCATCCTACTGGTCAGTATGATCAATACTAAAACCCACAGTACATGTGATAGACACTTTCCGACTGTGCCTTGAAATGTGACACAAAACAAAGAAACCAACCAATCCACCCTAAAAGCAGGAAAGGGAGAATAAAAATAAAAAGAACCTAAAGAGCACAGGATCAGGTTCAGATGATCCCTAAAAAAAAGCCCTGTGTTAAAGAGACAGAAAGGATGTAAAATCTGCAAGGCAAACATCCTAAACAAAGGGTAACAGCTACAGCAACATCAGGCTCAGCACTCACAGAGAGCAGAGCCCCAGATCCAGAAAGCCCTTACCTACAAGGTGACATGATAAATTTAATATCTTGAAAATCCTGATTTGGGTATTCATGAAAAAATGCTACAGTTTCATCCATCTCACTTGAAGTTTCAGATTTTATACACTCGTTTTAAGATTAATATGGAGACCAAGTCAAACACAGTGTAAAATTTAAAAAAATGAAGCACACAGCTGAAGCACACTGCACTTTTGGTGCAGTGACTACCATCAGAACATCCTCAAAAGGGAGGAGAAGCAGGAGACAAGACTTTCCAGTGAAGCAATAGGCAAGCAGATATCTGCTTGCTTGCTACCAGCAGAATTCCCAAATCCACCCTTTGTAATTAAATTTGTCTTCACTTATCAGACGAAAAGCTAGGCCTGGGGAATACTAATTGCTCCTGATTTGAACTTTTTCACAGAATAACTACATCTGTTTGCTGCTGCAGCTGAGATTATAAAACCAAAATCTTGGCAGAATTCAACAAACTCAAACAGAATTATGCTGTCAGAAAACTTGACACACTGAGCCTCTCCCCCCATGGAATACATAGAATAAATTATTCATCCAACAATAAATTGTTGGATTTTGTTATCAGTCACGCCATTCTGCTAATTGGTTTGTATTTTGCCTCTTGGGACACAGCAGTCTGCCTGATAGCTTTTCCTCTATTATTTCCAAACACTATCCTAAATGAACATAACACTGCAAACTGTATTTTGTCATAGGGATTTGAGATACACCTAAGGATCCCCAACGACTGGAACACCTTTCCATATTCTACCATTATGTCAAATAAGCATCGAATGTAACTAAAATTAAATATGTTCAAGTATCTCCACAGCAGTAAAGAGGAATTTTGAAAAGGAATTAAGAATTTGCAGGTGATGTATGCAAAATTAACTGTCTTCCAGTTCTGCAAGCAAAAGAATCAGCACATTTACAAAAAAAAGAGAGAATTCACGCAGGGGAAGTACAAACTCCATCTGAGTGCTCCAGACCTCTCTACCAGGGAACTGGATGATGAGGCACTGTACATGGGCTGCCCACCATCAGCACTGCCAGAGATGATGCTGTGCCACATGAAGTGACACCAGGAAATCTGACAGCTATGGGAAACAGCACCTCAGTGCCTGTGGCCACTGCAAGGCATTGCCTGAGTATCTTCCTAGACAAGAATGATACTGCAAATTTAATAGTCCCATCATGGGGCGTATTCACTTCCCTTTCAGTTTCATATTTCTTTATGAGTCAGCTCTGCCACCTCTATAGATGAAACCTCAAGGAGAAAGGCAGGAGTGCATCCATATTAATAATTCAAAGGATGTGTGTGTTTTTCTCCTGCACTGCTCTCATTTTACCTATGCTTCTGTTCTTTCATTTCTGTACTCACCCTGCCTCAGGCTTTATTTTGTAACATACAGAAGAATTTTTGTAAACATCAAAAATCATTATGTGTCATTCCACTCAAGAGACACCAAGTCTGCCAAAGCACAGGGAGGGAACTAATTAGGGCAGACCACTCCTGTACTCCTTGTACTAAGAAAATCAAAATTCTCTGCTACGTTTTAGATTGCCTTGATCACATGCACTCATCTTAAACCTTCATTTCATCGATGTATAAAAAGACAGAAAATATTTACATCTTTGTAAAAAGTAGTTATGGGAGACCATGAGGGTTGATTTCCCTCCTCTGGGAAGGCTCTAATGCGTGATTCAAAAACCCTTTCATTGTTTCAAGCATTTCACAGTATTGGAGGTTTCTTCCTGGGGATAGTGTTCTGGCAAAACTTCTCTGATTGCTGACAATGGAAGGAGGACGAATTAATTCAGTCCTTTCTGAACACTGGTTTATCTGTAAGTACACCCAGAACATAAAAAGCTGTTCTCCACTATGATTCACAAGAGCCTTCTGCCATTCCTTTTGGTATCAGCACTCACAGAGGCAGTGGTCATTTGCTTCACAATATCATTTTCTTCTGTAATTTACATTTACTTTTCCTTCTAGAGGAATTTGAATTCCTTTTCCTTACAGAAATTCAGCTATTCTTCCAGTTTTATTTCAGAATTTCTGAAGGCTTCCAGAGAGAAAAAGGGAACCCTGACATTTATGGACTTCTAGTTAAAAAAATGAAAAACTATGACTCCTTATCAAAAATTGGTAAGGAAATAATGACAAACTATTTATGCCAAAACACTCAAGAATAAAAAGGCCTTTGATTCGCATATGTTCCTTTTATATATTTCTGCAGCTTTATTATGTACTTTATGATATGTTAAATGTTTTCAGCTGGTTTAGTTTTAAATCTCAGTTTTTGTAAAACTAAGCTATAATCAGAAATCACAATATAATTCCTTACTACAGAAAAAAGATTCCAAAATGTGCATATGAAAGAAAGAAACAGGTGGGGGTACAAACCTATGCACTTCTAAGTAGCTTATTTTTCCACTATCTTTATTAAATCTCTCTATCGCTATCTTAAGTATCTTAGTTCACTTCAGTTCTTTAAACTGAAATAATGGTAATTCCTAGCAGAACATTAGTAAAGTAAAACATTACAATTGGTTAAACGTTCAAAACAAGAGGAATGAAATAAAATTTAGCCACTTCGATGCTCAAGAAAAATTAATCAGTACACATCTTCAGTTCACTACTGGAAGAGTCAGGATGTCACATTCATTATACATTTATAAAATCTTAAAATTAAAAGAAACTTAAAATATGTAAGGGCTACAAGGGCTGTAAGAGTAAATGTCATGTCTGCATTCAAGATCACAGAAATTGTGATCAACCATTCATGATAGTTAATGATAAACAAGAGGTGAAAAAAGTTAGTACTGCTTAGACTGAATTTCCCAAGAAGCTTTGATATTTTAAAACTACGAAATACATTCTGGAAACAGTTCACTAGAAATTAAGAACACACTATACAACTTCCCTAATTATGGAAAAAAGCAAAGCAGGTTACTGAATTCTGCAAGCAGGGAAATGAAACAGAGGATCTTCTGAGTTCAATTCTTTCCTTTTCAGACAGACCATGACATTTCTACTCCTATCAAAATCCTACACTAATGGAATGACAGCCAGTAAATATCCATCTTGAAAAATAGACTTTTATAAATTTAAAATCAAACAACTACTAAATAGTCTTATAAAGGCACACCTTGGTCAACAATTACCACATTATGATAATATCAGACTTTAGATAAATGTTTCCATCAGCATACTGTGGGGCAAGGAACAGTAAAAACCTGTAAAGTTCATCCTTTTTAGAGAACCTTTCACACAATGAGCCTGGTCTGCATCACAATGAAGGTCCACTTAGCCAAACAGCCCTTCTTCTTAGCAACAGGATCTTAAAAGGCAGTGTGGTACTTCTGGTTATATTCTCCCAGCTGCTAGGAATGTGACAATTGCAAGAAGTCCTCGGTCAGAGGCTGGACATACATCACGTCTTCATAGCTTCTGACGAACCAGCAACTAATTGTTTTCTTAGAACCCAAGAGATTCTATTGATGCTTAATAATTGCTTAAATTTAACTATTATGAAAAACATTTCTTATTACCTCTTGTCATTTCACTGTGTGCTCCCTTCTCTGTGCCATACAGGAACATAAAGTACATTGTAGCTTTTTATTTGTCTGGTTCATGCTATTGAAGATCTTATGTACCTTTATGTGTCTTCCTTCTTTCTAGTAGACTGTTATCCTCGGTCATCACAACAGAAAAACAGTGAGATCTGTTGCCAGTAGGTTGTTTCTGATGATTAGGAAAGTAAAACTGACACAAGTCTCCTTCATTTGTCTCCAGGTTTTTTGTCATGTGGCTACAGATCCTCCGAAAACAGGAGCCCCTGCTAGAATATACTCAATTCACTTTTGTTTTCTCTGTTCTATATCTCCTCAATTACCACCTCCACTTGTAGTTGCCTCAGGCTTAATCTCTTTCCACACTTCTCTGCACCTGCTGCCTGTTTCCTCCAATGGCCCCCTTTCCATTCCACGCATTTGACATCTTGCTCCATGCTGACAGCAGAGAAGAAAACAGACAGAAGTAAATTACCTGCTCTAGGTACTCACACACAGCAGCTCCAGGATGAATACCACAAAGAAAAGAGGAAGCATACTTGATTATCTGCAAAGATTATGTATATATAAAGCTGCGTGCATGTATGGAAGAATATGAAAAATTTAACCACCAGTCTCTGAGGAGGTGCTGCCGTACAGACAAAACTCTACTTTAGAAATCTTTAAGCTAGGGACATATTAGCACAGTAAGGACACACAATAGTCTTAAGTTTCAAGAACATGTTCAAAGTCTGAAGACACTGACATTTCTCAAAGAAGTTCCTCCATTAAATTGATGGGCTTGTTTGTTTCATGACTTGTACTAGTATGTCTGTATAATTCTGTATCCACTAAAAAGTGAAAGTGAAGTTTCCTTATCTCCTTAACTTCATTCCTTTGGATTTAACTCTATTATTTTATGGTAAAATTACCTGAATTGAAAGCATGACATATTAATTTAAGATCCAGCAGTCCAGCAGCCCCAGCATTACCAATCAAACCTGGCTCCTACAGCAGGCACACCTAGGGAGTGATTCCTTCTGAAACCCTGTGGTTGCTCTGATATAAGTCATCAGTGAACTCCTGCTGGCTGTGATCACATTTTGTGACTTCTGCTTTCTTGATGAAATGAGGTGTGATAAAGCACCCAATTTGTATTCAATACCTAGGTTCTTAACACAAAATAAAACATAACCATCCATGTGGGATTTATATAAAATCATATTCTCACATCTGGAGAAGGAATTTTGTAAAACATCTTTTTAGATAACATGATGTAATTATTTTTAATCATGAAATTAAATAATGGGAGAAGAGCCAGAAGACAACAAACAAAACTCCCACAATGAGTGAATATAGTCTTCATTTACTAAGGACCAGTTAATAGCAGAAGAACCGGTTTAATCTCTCTGAATAAGGGGACTGACCGCATCCCAAATACTTCCACTCCAGGACAGAACAGATGCTAACAATATTAACTCTACTGGAATATAATTTAACATTTTTGTAAACAAAACATACCTTACTTTAAATACATTACTGCTGTACTTTGTTACGTATTTTCAAATTGCTTTGAATTGAAAGCCTTTGAACTTATTAGAAGGCAAAAAATAAATAACTGACATTTTTAATTAAACTTATTCACATTTTACCAGCAATAATTGAACTCCTAAAAAAACCCCGACCATAATAACAAAAAAAGATTTTATTTTCTTATTCATATCAGAGAAATGACAAATCAAAAGAGACTAGAAGAGTTCTCATATCCTACGCATTCCAAGAAATGTAACTTAAAGGTCAGGAGATAAATTTAAGCTTTACTTTCAAAAATGAACTAAGTGGAATTTAAATACTGAAGTCAAAAGTAGAAAAGTAAAATACAAATTAAAAAAACATCAGAGATTTAATTGCACTATCCAAGAAGTGATTTTTATAGTTTACAGTCTATTTATGTCCAACTAAACCCCTCTCAGATTCAAGGAATATCTGTAACTAAGGATCAGACCAGAGCACGCTCAGCAGAAGATATATAGCAAGTTAATGCCAGTAAAACAATGTATTAGCAGCCGTTTCTTAATTGTGTTGCTGGTTCTCTCAGGTAATAAAAAGAAACCCTGAAGGTATTTCAATAAAAGTAACAAAAAGGTAACTTCATACCAAAATGACTTGTTCTAAGCATACATCTGTTAGGTCTCCTTATTTCAGAGGTTCATTAGAGACAGTGGTAATTTACAAACAGTTCTGAAAACTACTTGACATGCTACCACTTTGTTTCTCAACAAGGAATTAATATGATCCATTTCACCTTCAGAATCATAGCAGATATCCCACCCCCTTCCCCAACCAATTCAAGATAAATAAACTTCTCCACAGTTTTGAGAAAGAGGGTAGTCAGGGGACTGTTTAAGGAAAAAATTGAAAGAAAACAATTGATGTGGTTTAGACACTTTCAGCAGAAATGTCGGTATAAAGAGATTGTCAATAATAATTTTTAAAAAGAAATAAAGTTTTCTTGCACTTAATCATTATCCTTCCTAAAATCCGCCTGGAAAAGATAGCAATAGACATATATGGAAATTGAAAAAAACCCCAATAATAAACTGCTTTATGAAAGCACTTTATTATTATTTGAATCTGGCAGAAATTTTTAAATCAGTCCTTCAAGCTATAAAAATGGAATTTTTTGCTTATCATAACCTAATGAGAAAATTCTGATTTCACTAGAAACCCTGAAACATTGTCTTGAGCACAAGTCTTCCTTATCCCATTGGTTACACAGCCAATTGGCTACATACCTCCCCCATTCTAATTAGGATTACTTCACAGAATCATCTGAGTTAGAAGCGAGCCACAAGAATCATGGAACTAAACTCTTAAGTGAATGGCCTATATGGGCATCAAACCCACAACTCTGGCATTACCAGCACCATGCTCTGACCAGCTGAGGTAATCTGCTCTTATCTTTGCCTTTCTCCACTTCTTTCAACAAGAAGAAATTTGAAAAAAATACATTTGACTTATTCCAAAGGTTAACAAAAAGGAGGAGTGTGCTTGCTTCTCTATAATAAAATCCCAAGAACACCTGTTCAAACATGAAGTTGCTTTAAGATTTGTTTAGTTACTGCTTTCTCCAGATGAATTAGAGGTGATAAAGTAAGGATCATAGTATCTAATTCATGGGAATATAAATGGGAGTGGATTTCTACACACTGGACAACCTGAGTGTGAGTTCCTTATAACAGAATTTAATAAAGTTTTGGGGATAAAACAAAACAAATAAAAACAAACAAACAAACAAAAAACAAGACTAGGAAACTGTTTGGGACACAGAAAAGGAAAACTACTCCGTTGTCCTTGTTCATTCTTTTACCATAGTCTGCAGCCTGAAAAATCAGCATGATTTAAGTCATGATACCAAGCACCTAAGCATGACACCATATCAGTCTTGGTATCTCAACCCATTACAGCTCTTTAAATATTCACCTTTGTGTACTGAGTAATTCAATACATTTGCAGGGGAGGGATGCTACAAGAGCTAAAAGGATGCTGCTAAAATCTGAGCTACTGATTCAAAAATTTTCACTCCAGCAATAGTTATGAGGCTGCAGCTTTTTAAATCTCGTATATTGATCATCTGAAAAGACATATGCCTCATGTCAGAAGGCAATTTTTTGGAAGACTTTCAGTTTGGATGTTAAATCTTTCTTATTGGATACGAGAAATCTTCATAAGAGACACATAATAGCATTATTATATAATTAATAGCACAGAAAACAAATTAATGCTTTAAGATACCAAGATATATGCTTGTATTCCTTGAATTGAGCCTAAAACTCTCCCATTTTTTCAGTGCTACAATAATGCACAAGTTTAAATGCAATGACAGGTAAGTCACTGATTGATTTACACACCTTAAACCAGAGCTGAAAAGTTAGAGTATTGTAAATTTAATTTTCAAATTCTCATGACAGAAGATATGAGCACTATAAGTGAAATGTACTTGAAATGCACAGTCTATGAGGCTTTCTATAAAATGTTATGAAAAACCCTCTAAATTTAGCTTTAGAAGCAAACAGAGGCTTTCCATCAGTTTCTCCAGCACACTGCCTTCCTGGTAATCTGCAGCATCTACTGATCAACCATGAGCTTGCTTTTTCTTGTTCTTTTTGAATGCCATAGTTGTTCTTAATATATATGACAAGGATAAAAGGAATTGTTTTCACTGAAGAATATATTCACATCTGCAATGAACTTATGAAGCTGAATGCTGAGAAAACTCATGATATGCATTCAAGAAAGTACCACTTAGAAAGGAACAAAATATAAGTGACAGATAAAAGAAAAATAAATTCAAATAAATTCAAATCCACCAGTATATTATGAGTAGGTAAAGTAGTTCAGGTAGGTAGTTACCTGAACAGCAGTTAGCAACAATTTGAACTGCTGTATTCATTATTTGAGCAATGAAGTGCCAAATCTGAAGCCATTTAATTAGATGTTATATATAAAAGAAAAGCAACTGTATGGAAAAAACCCCAACGACCAGAAAATAAAAGAACAACAATAAAAAACAACAAAAATCCCATCCAAACAAAGAACATCAACAAACCCCACATAGCAAAATTAACTATTAAAGAAACTTATTCCCCTGAAAATCACAGAATAGAACAGAGTCACAGAATAGAATATGCTGTGTTGGAAAGGACCCATTAGGATCATCAAGTCCAACTCCTGGCCTGGCAGAGGATACACCAATAATCATACTACAGATCAGAAGCATATTAACTAAATGTTACAAGAACTACCATATTAACTCCCTTCTAACCCAATACAACCTATATTCCACTACTTTTCCAATCATTTTAAGATGGTCTGCATTACAGCCAAATAAATGTTTTGGTTTTCTATTCTTATTTTTAATAAGCACATGTACACACAGAAGCAAGAAACAAATACAATGAAGGGAAATAAAACCAACAAAAGAGTACTCAAGTCTGGGGGTGGGATTTTTTTGGCAAACTAAATTGTTGTGGCCATGGTGAGAAATGTTTCTAGGAGCTGCTTTTCCAAAACAATACTAGTAGTTCCTGAATTTCAATTCCAATCCCTCTCTGAGATGCTCTTTAACTTTCTATGATTGGCATCATTACAGCCACCAAACTGGTAGTTAACTTTGCTCAATACTGTAGGAGAAAAAGCATTAAACACTTCAGCCTTCATTGTAATTTAATAATTTTAGTCCCTTTATTGAGTGGTGAAGTATTCTTGGTCTCCCAGCCCACTGTGTATGTATTCTTATGAAGATTCCCTGCTACTTTCAAGTATTCTTTATTTTGTACTGGGCTGAATATTTCTTAGAAGCTGAAGCTTTTTGGTTTGCTTTGGTTTTGTACTGCCTAGATTCAGACATCTGACCTTGGTTCTCACTTTCTATCATGTTTCTTTTCTGTATTTGAGATTACAATGATTGTGATCAAGGTCAAACTTCTATTGCTCTTCCAATACTTCCTCCATGTTGGAAAATAATATTCTTAAACTCATTAACACAGTCCTCCTCTAACTTAATTTCTTCTTTCCCTTCTATATTTTCTAAGGATCATGAGCTTGTATTTCAAAGTTGTGCTCCCACAAGTGTTCACTCAGATCTTTCAACTAAGATTCCTCTGGGAAAGGTCATTTTATTGTCTATAAATTATATTTGGGTTATCCGAATTCAGATCCATAGGCATCCCTGACTCAGGATTTAGCCAAGGCCCAGGCATGTAAATACATTCATGCAGTCAGAAGCCCCAACTAACTACCTACAAATTTAAGACACAACTTTTTCTATACTTATTTTATATATATATGTAAAATGTATTATATGAGCACACTATGGCAACTAGAATTCTAGTGTTGTGCCAAAAGCAGCTGGTAATGCAGCAGGACTAAAAAGTTCAGTGCCCATCCTGTAACAAATGGGATTCTCAAAAAAAGCCTTTCCC
Source organism: Cisticola juncidis (assembly GCA_013400215.1). NCBI lineage: Eukaryota > Metazoa > Chordata > Aves > Passeriformes > Cisticolidae > Cisticola > Cisticola juncidis. Next base: position 40,235 of record VXBR01006258.1, on the reverse strand, counting down.
CTACTGCAGATCCATGGGACTCTCCCTCACAACCACTGCCTAAGCACACACTGACACATCACTGAGCAATTAAATAATATCAACAAAAGCTATAGCAACACAAAAACTCAGTGGTTGCAGCATTTGCACAGAAGGACTTCAATTCTATGTTCTTCATCCTGATCTATGGTTTCATAGAAACACACACTAATGTAAAGTCTGTGCCCATCCCAAAACCATCCTCTACCAGGTTTGGAGTTCCATAGCTCAAACACCTAGGTGACAAAAAGACTCTATTAGACTATTGTTTAACTTTAAAGTGGTATTATTTATAGTAATTTATTTACTTATTTATTTATTGGTTTATTTATAGTAAACTGTCACTATGAAAAAATCTTGAAGAATTCCTCAGAACAGAGCTCTGCATGTGAGGAAAGTTTTGCCATTGTTAAAGCATTTGGAGGAATAGACATGAACACACAAAAATGGTTCATTTCCAGTTTCCTCAATAAAACCAAATGTCATGATTTAGCAGAGATAACAGGATACAAATAGTTTATTTCGGTCTGATTCTGTCCCTTAGTGCCACACAGTTCATTGTACCTGAGAAAATGGTGCTCACTGATGTGGCTGTGTTGTTACTAGGCAACCAGAGATAAAATGCGGGGCTTAATGATTTTTATTTAATGCATTTTTATGAGAAAGTACACTCTCTTTTTTCCCTTCCCTGATATTATTTGAGGTGTAAATGCTATTTACCCAAGGAGATATATTTAGCCATCTTCTGTGATCTGAACAAGAAAATTATTCAAACTGGATATTCAAACAGCCAGTCAACAAATATCTCTAAACATATTGACCATTACCACTACCAAACACTTTCACGCTGGCAGTGGCTGAGATCTCAAACCACTTAACCAGGGAAAAATATTCAGTAGGTCTCACAGCAGAGAATAACAGAACAGATAAGAGCTCAGGGTCATTTGGGACACGTTACAGACATTTATATTCTCTATTCTGGCAGAAAGCAAGAGCCCAAGCCTCTATCACATTTTCCCATTCATGACACCACATCTGGCAAGGTCACACCTTGTTTTCTCCTGTGGCTTTGGGTAGCCCCAATTCCCTACAAAAAAGAGGTGTCATGACCAAAAGCCTCGTTGGGGCTCTGTTCAGAGGTGTTTCTACAGGGTGATGCACATTTTAAGAAGCACCCTGTTATCACAGCCCTTGCTCTAGAGGTGTAGGCACACATCCAAGAGGCCTCGCTGCAACTCCAAGTTGCCTGCAGTTCAATTCCTATCACAAAATTCAATGGCTCTGTTGAGGGTCCTGAGAGCAGTGACACCTCAATTCAGCCTGACCTTCATTCAACAGTGCTGGAAGTATTACCACATCTATAACACCACACAACCTCTCAAGTTTCTTCACATGCTATGCTCTTCCTTTCAATCTTTACCAGGGCTGGTGGCTTGTATGTAACTTCTGATCACTGAGTTTCTTTTGTATTGGCCAATTTCTCAACACTCCCACCTTTGCTATGGGAGCAGGAAAGTGTTTGTAGATCTGAAGAAAACCTGAAAACCTCAGGCTGAGTGTGTGTGAGAGAGCTCAGGTTCAAACAAAATTACAGGTCTGACCGCATGCTTAACTTCCTCAAGTTGTGCAAGCTGAAGTGAGAATCAGATGAACTCCCTGCATCCTTTCACTTTTATATATAAAGCCAAAATAATATTATTTAGCATTTGTCTCTGTAAAGGTTAACTTCCAAATAACAGGAATCATGCAATTCAGTTGAAAATTTGATTTTGACCTTTAATAATGGATCACCTTCAAATAAAGTAGAAATTCCATTGGAGTTGGCACAGTTAGATTTCTACAGTTATCTGTTCCTCAGATAACCCATCCTTATTGATAGCAGGTTCTTCTCTCTCTCACTTATATAAACAAAAGAGATGCATGCAACAGTTCAAAAAATTTGTGCAGATCAGTAAGCACTTGTTGCATTTCATTAGAAACTTATAATTAATGTATTTCTAATCTCAAAATGAGCAGTGAATTGCTACTTCTGACCATTTCTCTATTCAAAATAAACAAGGCTAACATTTAACCTGGCATTTCAAAGATCAGTAATTCTTCACTGTGTGTCTCAAACATAACAGGTAGTACAATCTGACTTCCTCCTTCTTCAGATGCCTCTATGCACAGCCAATCTCACTCCTCACAATACAGGAGAATTTTTAAGCAAACAATAGCTATCAGTCTGTGAGAAGTGGGGATTTTTTATCTCTTATTCTTTTTTTCCCTTTTATCCTTCACATCCACAAAACTTGTCTGCCTCTGGATTGTTACAATTATTAAGTGTCTGTCTGTACTTCAGATAAGAGTGTGTAAAACACCACACAGACTAAAACTACAAAACAGCAGCATTAGGTAAAGAAAAGAAAAGTCTTCCACTGTGTATGCATGCCAGATTTCACAGCTCCTCAGGTTAACTTAGCAGGACATGTTAACAAATGTAACTGATCACCAGTTAACTTGCTATTTTCAGCAAGTTCACAGATACAATGAGAGTGGATTTCCAGCAGTTTTTATTTCATTAGTATCTTTCTGTACCAAATGCCATTCCATATTTGTACCAATAATCAGAAACTAAAATAAATCTCAAGAAAGTGGAAAACAATCCTGAAAACCGCAGTTAATCACTTCTTCTTTGAAGACAAGCCTGACTGTAGCTATTTTGATGAAAAAGAGCAGGGTTGGCTTCAAGTCCCTACTCCTAGAGACTAGAACTGTCTGCTTAAATTCAGTTAAATGTTCAGTCAGTGAAGAACAGAAACACAGCTGGGAACAAACACCAGAATTTAGCAATCACTGCTTCCAAGACAATATCTGAATTACTACCCTAAACAAACTTTTCTTTTCCCTGTAAATGCAATTGAGAATTTCAATCCTCAGTCTTGAACAACATAAACTAAGGAGTTAGGCAAAACTCAAATTTTTAGTTGTCTCAGTTCCCTACTGATGAGCTAAAACAGCTCAGTACTGAGGATGCACTAGACACCATATAGCAACACCTCCTTCTGAGTCCCTGGGTTTTAACTCTTAAACCCAAACACCACATTCTGAATTCCACTTTGAAAAAATGACATTTAGATGTTAAGTCAAGGACAGTTCAAAATATTTGTGGGTTTGCATCTTCATCTAATTTGTCCATTAAAAAAACAGAATTGTGAAGTAATATTAATAATGCATTTTGCAAAAGATTGACAGTTTTTTAAATGATATTGAAAATGAAATAATACTCGAAGTGGACACAGTACACAGCAGATCTACTAACAACTGATAAATGGAATTACAGCAAGAGTGATCTTACATCAGTTGCTTACTGACAAGAAAATTCTACCCTATCACACGTGGATAGAAGACAGAAAGAGAGAATGAGATGGAATGTAGGTGGAAGGCTTTGATCTACTCAAATTCTTGAAATGACAGACTGAACAAGGTGTGAAGGACAAGCGTCTAGAAGGAAAAATTCTTTATTTAATTTTTAAAGAGAAAAGCACTTGAAACCTTTCTTAAAAACAAAACATGAAAATGTTTTGCTGCATTGTCACCGTAAGTTACGTGGCAAATATCAAGGTGTATTTTGTGATAGTTCTGTAAGGCACAAAGAAATAACTGAAGTTCTCAAATGTATTATCCAGAGATGCTTACATAACAAAGACATAACAAATATATTTTCCAAATAACATCTTACAAACAAACAAAAACTCAAGCCAACCCCCAAACAAAACAAACAAAAACCCTGAAGAAATAAAAGCCTCTTCTACAAACGATTTACTAGAAATAGTTTAGAGGAGTTTGTCTTGATCTTACTGCCAAACTGCATTTAGGTTTTATTAGGCATATAAAAAAACTAACCAGAGAGTGAAGAAAAACCTAATAGAGCAGCCTATCTTTTACATATTGCTATGCCTTTGCAACTCTCCAGGCACCAATATTTTTCCAGTGTAAGCTGCTTCATGTCTTTAAATGTTATCATTTCAGACAAAGAAAAAGGACAGAAAGATTGGAAGAAAATTCTAGATGAGCTAGTCCATCCTCTTTCTCAAGACACAGACAAATATCGGTATCTCATCATGGACTGATATTTACATAGTTTACTAAATTTTAGAGACCACAACTGTAATAACTATATAGTTTGACTAATCTATGTTGTTACATATTTGATTTTATTTTCAATTTTGCATAAAGTCTTACATGAATCTTCTCAAGTACAGCCTAAGCCTCTTTTCCTCTTTCATCCACACATTACTTTATTTACCAAATTTGAAGACTCTTGCTTTGTTTTTGTTTCAAAGGCTGATCACAACGAACATGAAGTCCTGGGTTGCATCACATGTACAGCAACAAAGGAATTAATCACCAAAGCAGAGCATAGTGTCAGGAGAACGCAGTCCAAGGAGAGAGGTTAGACCACTGTCCCTGATTTGAAATCCTGCAATGATCTGAAATCCCCCCAGCCTATCTCCAGAATACCATGCAAGATAAAGGGGTATGTTGACTATACCGGCATAGGGCTTACTATGTTTCAATTCCCTACCTCTACTACAGTTGTCTTTGCAGCTTTGCACATAGGTTGGTTGAAGTTTCTTGCAGTTTTCCTGGAAAAAAAATTAATAAATATTAAAGGCTGTGATAGTACAATGAAAGACTGTTCAGAAATAAGTCACTAGAGGAATGTCTATATTTTAAGCATCACAAAGCTTTTTGCCAGAGAACTAATAAAAAAAAGTACAAGGGAGAAAAAAGTATTATGGAATTGCATAAGATGCATCTGAAATGAAATCATATTTTGCTACATTAGAAAATATTTATTACAATTCTTTTGACTTTTAATCAGCACACTGTTTAATTGAAATTTGCTATGTTACTGATATCTTCATTTATTGGATCCAAAAGCAGCAGCAAGCTGGACTTTGTACAATAGCTTTATTTCACTGCACAAAAAATTAAATTAATCTCTACAGGGGACGAGCACCAGGCCTAACAATCTCTCAAGTATGCTTTCCTGATTCAGACTAAGACTTGGGATAGCACTTTCCCAGTAGTAAATGCAGTCCAATTCTCTTAATTTATATATATATATAAACAAAAATCCCCTATGTTAGTTTTGGCACTTACTGTAAGACTCTGGCATTCGCCCTAAGCATTCCCACAAAGCATTTTTGTACCAAGGAAAAAGGACTTCTAGAGAATAACAGGAACCTATGTATACCTGTGTTGGGAACACCAAGACCCTAGTAGGCACAGGGGAAACAAGTGACCTGTGGCAACCACTCTGTGTGTTTCTCAGAAACCCCCAAACAAATCTGTGTGGCAGATTTATTAATTAAGAAGTAATACGAAGGTTTTAGTGGTGTTCCACTGCTAGGTTCTCAGCATTTCTCTCTGTTAAAAAGCAGAACTCTTGAAAATTTTCCATCAAAATCCCTAAAATCAGGTATTCAAAGTAAGACAAAACCTCCTTTCCTACGTCGTTTTTCCACAGAAGCATTTCCTCCCCCCCCGCGACCATCCTTATTTCAAAGCCTCACAGAATCATTTAAGCTAGGAAAAAGCCCTTAAAACGATGGAGTCCAGGAGCTGACCTGCAAGGCGCTCTCCCCTCCCTCTCCCCTCGGCGCCAGGACCGGGGCCGCTGCCGCAGCCGCTCCGAGCCTCGGGCGCTGCTGCCACCGCGCGGCGCCGGGGGCAGCACGGCAGGGACAGCGCCCGACACCATCAAGCCGCTCGGAAGCATTCCAGCACACGTACCGACACAATCAAAGCTACACCCAAAGACACGTGTCTTGGGGAAACGCCGTTTTACTGGCAATACACAGAAGCTGTGAAGCCTCTGACAAAGGGTCAGCCCTCTCCTGGGGGCCACTGGCACAGGATCAGCAGCCGGGCAAGGGAGGGGATTGCCCCGCTCCGCTCTGCACTGGGGCAGCCGCACCTCGAGTGCAGGGGGCAGATTTGGGTGCCACAACATAAAAAAGATACTAAACTATTAGAGATTGTCCAAAGGAGGGTCACATGGATGATACAGGACCGTAAGAGGAAGCCAAATCAGGAGTGGCTGAGGTCATTTGCACTGTTCAGCCTAGGGGAGGACTGAGGGGAGATCGCACTGCAGTTAGAACTTCCTTGAAAGGGGAAAAGGAGAAGCAGGCACTGATCTCTTCTCTGTGTGACCACTGACAGGACCCGAGGGAACGGCCCGAAGCTGTTTCAGGGAAGGTTTAAGTTGGACATCTGAAAAAGGTTTTTCAACCAGAGGGTGGTTGGGCACCGGAACAGGTTCCCCAGGGCAGTGGTCACAGCACCAGCCTGAGTTCGAAAAGTATTTGGAAAATACTCCCAAGGCATATGGTGTGACTCTTGGGGATAGTGCTGTGCAGGGCCAGGGGTTGAGATGGACTTTGATGATCCTTGTCAGTCCCTTCTAACTCAATAAATTCTATAATTCTATTAATATCTTCTGCCCAAGAGTCTTCTTGGTAGCTATACAAACTCAAAAGAAGGATATAATAGTAAGAAAAGGGAAAAAAAAAGGAAAGAAAGAAAAAAAACCAACACAACATGAATTTATACTCTCCTCTGAGAGACAAATACAGCACAATTTAGTAGTGATTCCGGAAAAACTACTCTAAACTAGGCAGAGTAGCAAATGAGAAGAAAAGTAAGAGTTATAAAAGCTGAATTAAAATAGCTGAGAAATGGATACAGATGGGGGAAAGGAAGATGACAAAACTAACAGTTCAGTATTGTCTTCTATGTAACTACTTTTCTGAACCAAAGACTTTCTCAAGATTGTAGTGGCTTCTCTGCCAGCAAAAAAACTGAGATAAAATTATTTTTACATAAGGAAAAAACAAAAAACTACAGGAACACATTTCAATACTAATTTGATATTAAGAAGAGCTAAAGGTCTCTAATCTGACATAATTTATAAAAGCTTCTGCCATTTAAACTATTGAGTTAGTAAAGTTGTTTCAGAAGCAGCAGTCTTTTACAGGTTTGAAGGCTTTATTTCTGAAGAGTACATCACCCAAAAGGAAAAAACCCACAACTTATTTTCCAACACAGAATAATGTTAAGGGATTAGCAGCAGGAAAACCAAAAATTTTCCAGACAAAGTTACCTTTTTATTTTAAGAAAATTTTCTAGAGATTTAGACTTGGCTCTACAAAGTTCCATTGTTCCACTGGACTTCTACACTGACCCAAAGGTATGATATCTTTTCTCACAGAGGCAAAAGATAGCAAAATAGTTCATAGGAGACTAAACCAACAAACTACATCCACTTCATACCTAATGATAAGAAGGTGCAGAGACACCTCAGGCATAAGCTGAATTTATGTTTTGCAGAACCAGGTGAAGCATGAAGAGATGACCTGACATGACTGTGACAGAAGAGGCTCTGATGCAGATTATCCCTTTAACATTTCTGCTTCTTTGTCAATAGTCCATTTGAATCACCAACAAGCCACATATTTGCTTGTAAAGTCTAAGTACACTGGGCTAGAACAACTACCAGAATGGTACCAGATGAAAAGGGCAGGGAGCCAAATGAGACAGACAAATCACTTGCCATGATACTTGCAAAGTCATAGCAGTCAGGTGAAGTACCAGGTGACTGGAAAGAGGGAAAGATGTTTCCCATCTTCAAAAATGATATAAAGGAGGACCCCAGGAACCACTGACCTGTCAGCCTCACATCTACGCCTGGGAAGATCACAGTGCATACTCCTGGAAGCTGTGTGAAGTCACAGGGAAGACAGGGAGGTGATTCAGGACAGCCAGCAAAACTTCACATTGGTTAGACAAGTCTTTCCTAACCAGTATAGTGGTCTTCTATGATGGAGTGACTACATCAGTGGTTGGGAAATGGCTATAGATATCATTTATCTGCACTTCTATAAAGCTTTTGACATGGCTTTGTAGCCCCACAACATAATTGTCTCTAATTTGGAGAGAGATGGATTCGATTGCATAGACTGGTAGATGAGGAATTGGTTCAACAGTCCAAAGGTTGATGGTCAATGGCTCAGAGTCCCAATGGATATCACTGACAAGTGATGTCCCTCAGGGGTTTGTACAGGTTCCAGTGTTATTTGATATCTTCAATAATGACACTGACGAAGGAATTGAGTGAACCCTTAGCAAATTACAGATGACACCAAGCTGAGTGGTGTTATCTGTGCTGTTGACACTTCTGAAGGATGGGATGCCATCCAGAGGGACCTGGACAAGCTCGAAAAGTGGCCCTTGGGAATCTGATGAGGTTTAACAAGGCCAAGTGCTGGTGCTGCAGCTGGGCAGGAACAACCTCTGGTATCAGCACAGGCTGGGCATGACCAGACCCAGAGCAGCCCTGCCCACAAGGACTTGGGGGTGCTGCTGGGTGAGGGGCTGGACATGCCCCGGCCATGGCACTCCCAGCCCAGAGAGCCAAACGTGTCCTGGGCTGCATCCAGAGCCCCGTGGGCAGCAGGGGAGGGAGGGGATTCTGCCCCTCTGCTCTGCTCTGGTGAGACCACCTGGAGCTCTGCATCTAGAGCTGGGATCCCTGCACAGGAGGGGCATGGATCTGTTGGACCAAGTCCAGAGGCTACCAAGATGATCAGAGGGATGGAGAACCTCTCCTACAAGGAAAGGCTGAGAGAATCTGAATTGTTAAGCCTGGAAAAGAGAAGACTTCAGGGTGACCAAATTACAGCCTTCCAGTACCTGAAGGGAATATTCCACATAGATGGACTTTCACAAGGGCACGTGATGACAAAACACAGGAGAATGGCTTCAAATTGAAAGAGAGGAGGTTTATGTTGGATATTAGGGAGAAATTCTTTACTGAGAGTGGTGAGGAACCGAAACAGGTTGCCCAGAGAAGTTGTGGATATCCCATCCCCAGAAGTGTTCAAGGCCAGGCTGAATGGAGCTCTAAGCAGCCCAACCCTGGGTGCAGGGTGTTCATGTCATGCCAGAGGCCAGAACTGGATATTTAAGATCCTTTCCAAACCAGCCCATTCTGGGATTCTCCAACTATCCACAGAAGCAGTGGTGCTCCCTGATGTTGTCCCTAATGAGCAAAGCCACAAGAGAGGTTAAGACCTTTGTTAGACAAAAGCTAACCACTGCTAAGTGGGGCAGAATACTCCACTGAGCATGAAGATGCCTGACATGAAAGCCACCACAATGTGCTATATGGAACAAAAGATCTAGGGCTCATGAAGTATAACTTAAAAAAAACCCAAACCAAACAATTTTAAAAACAGCTTTATAAAGAAGTTGGTGCCATTCTGAATTCTGAGAAAACAGTATAGCTTAATGTATGAGAATAGAAAAAAATTAATGCCAGCCTGTGGTCCAAGTAAATGTACCTAAAATACATCCTCTGTATTTATAAAAGCTCTTACCCTGAGGGTGATTAACAGTTTGACAGACACTTACACCATTGCTACTGGCTTCACACAGTTGCAGGAAACACACTATATATAGTACCACACTGCTGTGAAAATGGTAGCAGATGGCAAGTTATAAGATGACCCTATGTTTCTTTGTTTTGTGTTATGAGATAATCATGTCTCATCCAGAAATACAGTAGGTCACTGCTTATCATAAGCAAATTCCTTTGAGCTAGCAATATTCTACATGGAATAGGACACCAGATGATCAGTTTTCATCTTTGGTTAGTTACAATTGAAGGGAGGAGTCAAGATTTTTAGATCTTCATTCCAGATGGAAGCAGTATCTGTTATCAGCTGTATTGTGTGAATATGGGAGACATAATGAAGACTTCTGAAAGGAACAGGAAGAAGGAAAGGCATAGAGAACAACATGACAAATGAAGAGGGTAAAAGGAGAACACGGGCAGTCTGTTTTTGTGGGGAATCAAAAAACTTTTGAGAGATATCCACTATGAATCAGTAGAATACAGGATACAAGCACAGAGAGTAGAGGCTCAGGATCAAACAAAGACAAGGCCAAGAGGGAAGAGTGTTTCCTGTATTCAATGTACCAGTGCCTAAGGAGAACAGTTTAGCGGTCATCAAATTTATCTGCACGCACACAAAAAAGTTCAGCTTTCAGTCAGAAACCATATTGTCTTGACAGTGGCAAATCAGGATGTCAAGATTTGAGCAAAATAAAAACTTATTTATTAACTTTCAAGTATTTTAATGTAGTATTAATCATGTGCATCTATAAATATATACACACACACATACATACATAAAGAAAAGCATTACTTTACAGGTATAACTTTATATATTTTTCGATTGCTTTTCCAACTCCTTGTTTGTTCTAATACAAAGACAGACTCTCAGTCAGCATGTGCATGTAATAAACTGCAAGTGATAACTACAACACTTACCTTTTCATCTGATAGCCATAAGACAAACAAATAAAAACCAGGCATTAAACAGAAGTAAAGCTCTCTCCTGCTTCAGTTCAGGACAAACCAGAACACAAACAGAGCAACTCATATAAAAGATTTTCTCAGTAGTGCATCAAACTTTTCATTGCAAAGATATTTAAATTCATATGATGCCTTTCCCTACACGACTGAGATGAAATCAACTTTAAATACAGTTTTCTTTAGAGAGAATCAGTTTTCCCATCACTGACTGGCCAGAAGACTGACTCAATTCCTTTCTCTTCTGTTATACATGAACCTGTACTTCTAGGGTTAGCCTTTAACTGCTCAAGAAAAAGGACCTAAACTAACATGAAAATTGAAAGAAAGAGAATGTCACTAAATTTCTCAACAGTCACCATAACAACTTCGGTCAGTTGTGTCTCGTTTTTAACTATGAGTGCTTTACTTCATAGCTGTGTTTGAATTCTCAAAAGTCATTAGAAAAAGCAATTATATTTTGGTGTTTTATAGCAGTGTAATTTGACAGTAGGGAAAGGCAATATGAAAGAATGTGAAATCAGTAAAACATTATTTTGCCATAACACAGGAGACAAGATTCTCCTCATTCATTACCTAAACCGTAAAATAATCTTTTCCCACCAGTAAACAAGTCATACCTGAAAATTATGTTTCCTGCACGATCAGCCTTCCATGCCTTCACAAGAGCAAAATCTCCTGTAATCGATTTCTCCAGAATAAAGTGACGGCCATCAAACTCCCTCACCTACAGAAAAAAGTATAAAATTGATATTTAGGTTTCTTCCAAAGGATTTTTATGTGTAATACTTATTTTAGGGATTAATTTTGCATACTATTATATTTCAATTTCTTTTTGTACTCCATAATATTTTAAATGAAAAACTGTACAATAACAGAGAGGCATGGAAAGGCTATAAACCCCAGTTTTATCATAGTGTCATATTGAAACATCATGAGAATCAATTTTCCTCCTGCTCTATCTACTGGAATTAGACATGCTTTGTCCTGCACATCTCCCAGCTAACCAAAAACCGAAGTGCTAAAGCAGAATTACTGGAAAAGTTTATAAGCACTGCCCACCATCAGAAACTCCAAATGCAAAATTAAGTCAATTCAAGATAGACTACGCAAATCATTTCATCTAACAGGCTGTTTCATTTGGTTTTCCCTGCATTTTTCATCAGTATTTGGAATGAATGATACTGTGCCTGAAGCCACATTAGGGAACAGGGACAGAGCTAGTCTTTTAATCCTACAGAGATGAAAGACAACCTATCTTTGTAATTTAGAAGGTAAGAGTGTACCCAAATATTACTTGATAGGTTTTTAAAATTGCTGAAAGGGGAAGGAAATATGAGAAAAGTGTATCAGACATCAGTTTGCCGGTACCATAAAAGGAGATCTAAGCCTTTATAAAATGACACTTCTGTGCAAAATGGATGTGGAGAATGGAATTGAATAATCATGCTAGTCATGTTATTTGCACCCCACAATTATTAGACTGAGGAGAGTAAGAGAGATTTTCCCACAAATGTCAAAAGAAAAACAAATGAAGAAAAATGTTATTAAAATTATAAGGTATTTAATGAACAAAACAAATGGTAAAACATCATAATGATGTATGCAGCCAAAAAAAAGGGAATATAAAAGATTAAGGCAATGTCTAGATACTGCAAATAGTTGTGTATAAAATATATGAAAACCATGGGTTAGTATGGAATTACCTTTACCCCAAAAGCCTTCTTGGGGTGATATTTAATGTTGTATGCAGCATAATTGGAACACACAATATTAGCCCCACCCATTTCTTCAAGAAAAATTATGGCACTGAGATATCTCTTCCCTTCTCCAAATTCTACATCTAATTTCAAAATGAAACCCTTGTTTCTTCCTTTGAAAACCACAGTCTTTTTATTTCCTCACAGTTTTAAAAATTGAAAGTAAATTGCATTTTAAATGTATTTCCTGGAATTTGTGTCAACTGAGCTCTTCCCAGTTTAACATGAGAATGCCCCATTTCTTCTGAGGCTGAAGTTCTGTGTATAGCTGCACTGCATAGTATGTAAAGAGCACCTGCCCCATTAACAGGAGACTGTTCTCAAACAGCTCTATGCCCTACAGTGGCGTGGAACAAAATTTTGTTTGAATACACAGTGAACACGAGCTGAGAACGCTTAAGTGAAGACTAACTCAGCAAGGCTTTCACGTGGACTTGATGCTAAATCACACTAGAACTGTAAAAACTTCACATCACAGAGGACAACAGTAAGCAGTGGAAGCAAAGCTAATGTGTCTGGTACCACAGACATCCAATTAACTGAATACAATAAGGTTAAACTTAACTCCTTCTGAAACTCCTGTTTATCTTGTAAATATGTTAGAAACTAATTTTTCAGTGCTGAGGGCTTCCTAATGGCAATCAGACCTCTTACCTCTCTTGGCTGGCTGGCAATGGCAATGGTGCCATCTGTGTTGTACTTGATGGGTGCACCACCTTCCTGTACCAGCGTCCCATAGCCAGTACTGGTGTAAAACGCTGGGATTCCTGCTCCTCCTGCTCTAATACGTTCAGCAAGTGTACCCTATGAGAAAACATATTTAAGCAATCATCAACAAATCCAACTTTGATGAATGGCTTGCATTAACTCCATTTTATATCCTGTCATTTGTAGCTTTTCCTTCTGTACACAGTAGACAGATATGATCATCCATTTCTTCCTCACATTTTAGCTTTCCTATGTAGGACTACTACTTGATATGGCAAGAAATGCTTGACACACAGTCATTAACTGCTCAAGAGGACACTGTCATACAACCACCTGCCAAATAACAGGGCTGAGCACTTGGCTATGTCTCCTCTCCTTCAGTTTGTTTCCCAACCCATTATTCCTGAGAATAGCCTAGAGTTCTTTTTTTCTTCCCCACCTGGCTACATATCCTAGAAGGTTTTTCTTCTCTTGTAGTCCTAAATATTGATATTCATTCTTCAGCATTCTAAGAAAAACTTCAGAACCCACTTCTAGTTGAAACAGCCAAGCATGGCAGATGGAAAAAGGAAGTCTAGTGATCTGGATTGTCCCTGCCAAGAATACCAAAAAGCTAACAGAGCAGGTTTTATACCCTCTTTATACCCACCCACCCTGTCTGCACTCTTCTTTATGTCCATCTATAGTACAGGATACTAACAGCAAAATTCCTCATTCACCTTAATTATAGACTTATGGCCAAAGATGTGTGTTTGCTTTTCATTAGTGTCATTTCCTGGCTTTTTAAAAAAATGTTCTCCTGGAGCAAGACAAGAACATCGTGGTCAATTATGCAGCCTCCAGAACACAGATTTTATTTTCCCCAGTTATCCTGCAAGAAGCACAATGGCTTCTGGTTTTCAAAATGGTGGCAAGAGGCAGAGGCAAAACATGCAACAATATAGAGTCCTGCATTCTGAGAAGCCTTAGCATTTCAAAATCTCACTGTGACCTCTTCCTTACTGTGTAACAATAACACAAAAGTCTCCCATTTTGCCTAAGGTTATACCAAACTATTTTAGGAAAGACTATTTTTCACAAATATTTCAAATCCCCACATCTCCTATGAAGTAATTAATTCACCTTACTGTTTCCTATTATATACTGTAGACCCATTATTTCCATGCTGTATCTACATAGCTTATCTGTAGTCTACAGAGCCAACTACCTGTCTACGGAGTTCATGGTCCTCCAGGTGAAAGTACTGAACATTAACTAGGATGGAAAAAATGCATTGTGAGGTTTATGAGATTTGAAAAATCGGACATGACAAGTGTCTGGCTATTTTCAAGTCTGCAGACTGGGTATAAAACAAACTTTTCCACTCATGTCTGTCATTCTAAGAAACATTCTCTCACAGCATCCTCATAGGCAAGCTCAGGAAAAGTGGACTATATGAGAGGGCAGTGAGATGGATTGAGAACTGGCTGAATGGCGATCTCAGAGGGCTGTAATCACAACACAGGATCTAGTTGGAGGCCTGTCTCTAGTGGTGCCCTTCAGAGGTCAACACTGGGCCCAGTATTGTTTAACTTATGCATCAGTGGCTTGGAGGAAGGGCAGATGCCTCCTCAGCATTCACTGCTGACACAAAGCTGGCAGGGGTGGCCGATAGCCCAGAGAGCTGTGCAGCCCTTCAGAGGGACCTGGACAGGCTAGAGACATGGGCAGGGAAGAACAGTCTGAAATTCAGCAAGGGAAAATCCAGGGTCCTGTAGCTGAGGGAGAATGATCCCATGCACCTGTACTGGCCAGGGACTGACCTGCTGGGAAGCAGCTTGGTGGGGAAGGACCTGGAGGTCCTAGGGGGCAACAAGCTGACCATGAACCAGCAGTGTGTCCTTGAGGCCAAGGCCAGTGGTATCCCGTATCTTCAACGGGTCGTGGGAGCTGACCCTGCCCCTCTACTGAGGCCTGGTGAGGCCATGTCTGGACTGCTGTGTCCAGTTCTGGGCTCCTCAGGACAAGAGAGACATGAAACTCCTGGAGTGGGTCCTGGAGGGAAGGGTAACAAAGATACTTAAGGGCCTGCAGCATCTTTCTTATGAGGAAAGGCTAAGGGAGTGGGCCTGTTTAGTCTTGAGCAGAGGCGACTGAGAGGGGACCTTATCAGTGCCTGTAAGTATCTGAAGAAGGGGTGCCAAGATGAGGCAGCCAGGCTCTGCCCAGGGGTCCTGAGCAACAGGAGAAGATGCAATGGGCAGAAACTTATGCACGGAAGTTCCACCTGAACATGAGGAAGAAATCCTTTACTGTGATGTTGATCACACACTAGAACAGGTTGCCCAGAGAAGTCATGGAGCTGCCCTCACTGGAGCTACCCAAGCACCATCTGGACACAATCCTGTGCCGTGTGCTCTGGGATGACCCTGCTTGAGCAAAGAGGCTGGACCAGATGACCCACTGTGAGTTCATCCAACCTGACCCACAATGTGACTCTGTGACTCACAAGAGAGGGAGCTCAAGATACCAGCCTTAATAAAAAATTAATGAAGTTGTTTTCCCCAGAAACTTATATAAATAGCTGTTTAAAGCCCAAATTTATGTGTCAGTTCTGAAAATGCCACACACAAACATGTTTTAAAACTAGAGCACCAACTTCCGAGAAGTTGATCTCAATAGAACGTAACTGGTATCAATGATTTTAGAATCTCATTGCTTTCATGCTATTTGGGTAGCTTGGCAGTGCTAAGATTATTAAAAATATGGTGCTAAAAAGACAAGTTTTAAATTTGCTTGTAACAGTATGCACAGATTAATTTCGTTAAGAGTTGATGAACAAGTCCAAAAAGGTTTTGTCTCAATAAGAACTAAATCTCCGAATTCGATTCCTGCCCACTAGATGGCAGCCATTGCACATCCAACGTCCCCAAAACCTGACACCAAGATGGGAATGGAGCCGCTCCTTGACTTTCTTCCCTTTATATGGGGCCACAGTTCTGAGCATACTTTATGCCTTTTTCTACAATCTTAAAAATATATAGGCTTCAGATTAATACAACCTATTATTAATTAGTTCCATTAAAGGAATTCACACAAGTAATAGTCAGTTCTTAACAGATGCGTGACCCCAAGGTGTTGTATTGGCTTTGCAAAGTTTTGGTAGCTACAGCTACATATTCTGGGTGAATATGCCAGAAACTTCCTGCAGTATCCACAGAACCGGTGCCAGCTGGTTCCAAGGCTGAGTACAACAGTGGTAGTGCCTCTAGGACAGTGTACTGAAGGAGAACCTCCTGCACAGATGTTAAGTCCATCCAGAGCAGGGAGGACTGAGAATATGTGACAAGAACAGCTCTGCAGACACCAAGGTCAGTGAAGGAGGAGGGGGAGGAGATGTTCCAGGTGCCAGAGCAGAAATTCCCCTGCAGCCCCCACAGTGAGGCAGCTGTGCCCCTGCAGCCCATGGTGGGCCACATGGGAGCACAAATCTACCTGCAGCCCCTGGAGGACCCCAAGCCCAAGCAAGTAAATGCCTCAAAGAGGGCTGTGACCCCATGGGAAGACCATGCTGGAGCAGGCTCCTGGCAGGACCTGTGGCCTCATGGAAAGAGGAGCCCATGCTGGAGCAGGCTTGCTGGCAGCACTTGTGACCCCACAGGGGATCCACACTGGAGCAGGCTGCTCCTGAAGGACTGCACCCTGTGGAAGGGACCTGTGCTGAAGCAGTCTGTTCCTGAAGGACTGATCCTGTGTATGGAACCCACACTGGATGGCAGAAGAGCATGAGTGCTCCTCCTGAGCAGAAGGGAGCTGCACAACATGTGATGAACTGATCACAACCCTCTATTCCCTCCTCCCGCTGCGCTACTAGCAGGGAGAAGGCAAACTCTGAATAAAGTTACGGCCAGGAAAAAGGGAGGGTTTGGGCTAAAGGTGTGTGGGGGAAGGGAATGTTAAGATTTGGTTTTACTTCTCTTAGCCTACTCTGATTTGATTGGTATAAACTGAACTAAGTTCCCCAAGCTGAGTCCATGGTGCCCATGATCTTAACTGGTGAGTGATCTCTCTCCTTTTACTTGTCTCAATCCATGAGTCTTTTGTTATATTTCTCTCCCCTGTCCAGCTGAGGGGAGTTGAGAGTGAGGCTTTGGTGGGCACCTGGATTCCAGTCAGGGTCAGCCCACCACAGATGTCAAGTGCCTTTTGCACATAAGCAAAACGTTTGGATTGCAAAACAATTTTATAAAAGCACTTAAGCATCTTAGAGACAGTCCTTACCTGTGGTGTAAGCTCAACTTCAAGCTCACCAGATAAATACTGGCGTTCAAATTCCGCATTCTCTCCAACATATGATGATACCATGCGTTTTATCTGCTTTGTCTGAAGCAGAAGACCAAGTCCAAAATTGTCAACGCTGTGAAAATGCCAAACAATACAGATTTGTTGTAAATGAAGCTTGATAAGCTGTAATGACTTAACAAGAAGAAATAGTTATCTTCCCCACACATAAGGATTTGAAGACAAAAATCAAATTCCAGGTTTTAGAGGGTAAAGCATCAAAGTTACAATTAAAATTTAAGATTTCAGTGCTCAGACCTCACCTCTTCCAAGACACAGAATACATCCCAAACTTCGGTTTAAAGTAATTTCACATGTTAACAGCTAAAAATACCAGCTTGACAAGTGGCGTTATTTTGCATATCTGCTCCTTTAAAAAGCCTTACCAAATGAATAAGTCAGACATGGCTTTGAGTGAATAAAGTCATATTTTTGTTTATATTCCTGCTTAGTAGGAAAAAGACAAGTGATTGCTTAGCAGCCCAAGGAGAAAGGTACATTGATATTTATAATACTAGTTTCTATACAAGGTAAGAGAATGTATTTAAATTAGTAAAAAATTGAATCTCTTACTAAATAACTGCCTACTCCAACAAAGGATTTCGGCACTACAAACAAGATATTCCTGTCTATTTCAGCTGAAACTGAATGCCAGAGATGTTATACAACCTTTTTCTTGTGCCAGTGCTTCTAAAATTCTGATATCCTTCATTATGTTTGTCATGCTATATTATGTACTGTTGGATTAGGAACATTTTTCAGAAGATCCTGCAACCAAGGTTGCTCTGTAAAAAATGCTACTTCAATTCAGGGAAATATGAGGTTAATATATAAATATGGAACTAAACATGATTGATGACAGATGATATTATAAAGACATGCTTCATTCACTTTTACAACATATTATGCAAGATGCCAGCAGACTGGTATATGTGTGTGAAGCTCCTCCACATTTATGTTGGTCTCTGCATTGTATAAGCAGAGAACTCAGACCTTCCAATCCCTCTGCCCAAAAGATGCCATGATCCAGAATTACCTCACAAAAATGATGTAAATCTGCCATGAATTGGCTCAATTCAATATGACTTAAATATCCACAGAATGGCTTGACATTTCAGGATAAGAAATACAGAAAAATATTTAAATAATCCTTTAAGATATCAATTATTCAGCACTTTGTAATTAACACACACTTGCTTACAATATATGAATCCTGTTGAAAACACCCTTCCTGAAGAAAAGCTCCAAAAAAGACCAGCTTAAAAAACTTCACTATTATGCAGTATTCATTTTCAAATATAAAAGTGGTAATGCTTGCCAGCCATAGCACAGGCTGCAGTGATGCAGGGGAAGGGAGAGGGCCTGACCATGCAGGTCCAGCACCAGCTCCTCATCTCCAACCACAATACTCCGAAAGCAGCATGGACAGACATGCAGTCCCAATGCCTCTGCAACTGCAGGCATCATAAGCACTATTTTAAGGGTAGGACTATTTTAAGGAGATGGCCTACTTCAGTGTATACTCAAGCATTTTGGAAACTAGATGAGAGGAAGTGAAACAAGCTTCTCTGATCTGGTTCTCTGAATTTATTCTATGCTCTCTAGAAGAAACAAAAGAATGTGATTTATTATAAAAGCTTGCTCCACTCTCCAACTCTGACCATCAAAAAAAAAGTTTAAAATCTAATGGTGATGCAACTTCCCAAGAATGCTGGTGCCAAAGCCTTGGTATTAAAATGTGCGTTGCCTAGAAACAACCCATGTTTCTAACTCCCTGCAAGAAAAGAAATCCTCCAGTTTGAAACTAGAAGAGCTGAGAACGGAGAAGGAAGAGGAGTCTTGTGGGTAAAAGAGATTACAAAAAAGAATAAAAAAATGCCAGAATCTCCTGTATAGATTAATTCAAAATAGGACAATTCCTCTCACATAAAAACCATCAAACCCTGACCTCTCATTATAAAAGGTAGTAAACAAATGTGAAGACCAGCCAACATCTGATGGCAGTTAAATATGTTGGTGTAACTACAGCACTGTCTGGCAAAAGTACAGAATTTAAACAAAACTGTGCAGTGCTTTCTAGTGCAAGAACAACAGGAACCTTCCTGAACTGCTTGCAAGCCAGACTTTGCAGTTTCTGTGCATCATTCAGGTGGTTAACGCTGTTCTTATAATTACAAAACTTGAAAGTTACCAAATAGAAAAGAACACTTCTGCATGAAGACAACTAAATACTACGTGCATTGACGTAAGAAAGGATGGGAACAGAGGGTCAGGAGCAGATTTGTAATGGTTAAAGAAATTTCTGCTTCATTTCACTAAGAGCCATAATCCTTCCTCCTACGTTCTCAGAAACAGCTACTGAAGCATATTGACCTTAACATGTTTTTGCATATCATCCTGCAGGATTCCATGTGGATACACTTGATTCCCTGATCTACTACTGTGAGGTGTCTTCTATCAAATGAAATTCAGTGGTTATGCAGACATTAGGCACAAAGTTGTTCTGTCACACTCCTGCCAAGTTGTTCTTCACTTCTTAAGTCACTCATTCCTTCTCTTCTCCTCAAGTGTATCTAATTTATTCAAAAACAAAATTGCTGTGAGGATCTGTTATCGAGCACACAGGTCATATACAGTATTTCCCCAGCACAACAAGAACAGGAATTTCACCTTTCATGCACCAGGAGGCTCTGCCTGCCTAGAAACACAAAATTACTTCAACTCCCACATGCATTTAATCTTCAAAGCAGCATCATAAAATCCTGTTGCCATTACTCATATAGGGTTTTTTCAGATGTACATTTCTTTAAAGAAAATACACTGCCATCCATCTCTTTTGAGGATGCAATTGGTACTCAGGTTTCCAGCTAAAATAATCATTTTGCTTTCACATGCATCAGTTTTCATCTCCCTCCAAAAACCCATTTTGAGCACTTCAGCTTATGTTATCGTTCCCATTTTTTTTTTCTTACATGTCCCAAGAAACATGCATTTCACACAGAAAACTCTGTTCTCACTCCTATTTTCCCTACCCTTTTATTTTCATGTGACATCTCCATCCCAGATTACAAATTTCAAAAACTGTCTGGTTTCTTTCAGTATAACAGTTCTGTGGCAACTTTAAGTTATTAGTTCTCCCTTTCTGTATTTTTTTGCTTTCTTGATTGTGTTTTTTAAACACAAGACTTTTTGAACTTTTCAGCTTTTATTAGGCTTACCCTCAAAATGTTACCCATAAAATATTTGCCTTGCAGGCAACGCTCCATCAAACAGCAATATCGAACAGCAACCACAAAAAGAAAAAAAGAACCTTTACTGAGTGCATGAAAAGAACAAACCCCATACACCTTTTCCAAAAGCTGGATTCAGTCCTTTAAAAATTAAAACAAAGGTAAATGCAATAAAAAAGTGTTGCCCTAGATAGGAAAAGAACAAGTCATGGTAGAAGTTGACATATGTTATGTGCGCAGCCAGAAAAGGAAAAGTACACATTAGTGGTGGACAGTGAATGCATTCTTTTACCCTCAGAAATGTTTGGATTTCTAGAAATTTCCTCATTCTGTATTAAGATGAAAAATAAATCAACAGAATACATGAAACACATGTAGGAAAAGAGATCTGATCAGGCATTCATCACGGACATCGGTGACCCAAGTTCCCCAAGCTACTGATGCAGACAAGAAAAATTAAGGAGCTCTGATAATCTAGCAACACATTCATTCCTTCCACATTCATTCCACATTCGTTTTGTCGCTCTCAGACCTACAGAAACTTCTTGCCAAAAACTATGTCTGCCTTTTCTAATTCAAAAATCAGCCAAATATGACTCCCAGACAGATCCAGCCCACACATCTCCAGTACACTAGAAGTAGTCAAAGGCAACATGTCAGTATTTCACTGCAGATAAACAATG
This sequence comes from Cisticola juncidis, assembly GCA_013400215.1. NCBI lineage: Eukaryota > Metazoa > Chordata > Aves > Passeriformes > Cisticolidae > Cisticola > Cisticola juncidis. Next base: position 19,090 of record VXBR01006258.1, on the reverse strand, counting down.
ATCTGCTGGTCTCAGCCCTTCTTCTTTGGTGATTCAAGCATAACACATTCTACAGCATCACACGGAAGAAGAGATTACCTAAGTTTCCAAACTGATAAACGCCTCACACATTAACAAGCCCTACACACCGTGATGCAAAAGGAAAGCAAAATTCGCATTTTTATGCAGAAAAAAAGGCTACTTGGAATGTCACACACTTTGGCATAAAACATACAATGCCTTATTGTTAGGAGGGGTGGGGTTAAGTAAAAGGAGACATCACAAGACAGTTAAAACTCTCCTCTCTCTCTGCCTTTGTAAAGATATTTATTTGTTTCTAGAAAATGTGGGTCAGAATGTGGTCAGAACAGATTGGGTGTCCTTACTGGATGGAAAGCAGCATCTATTAGAATGAGAGTCTCCTTCCAGATTTCTTAAAGAGATAGCTTCCTCTACTAATCGTTCAAGGATTCTCCAGAACCTGATATTGCTGGGAGATGACACATGACCAAAAATCATTAGCTATGAAATATTGACATAAATATCTTGACTTTAGGAGAATTAAAACATGTTGGCCAAGGAGCTAACATAATACATCACCTGATCTTCCTCCTCTCATAATTTGGGGACTAGAAAGACAGGAGGGTAAAACTACATCACCTCTGAAAACTACAGACTGAGAACGAAAAGCATACAGTAAGAATTCTGGGGTAAGGCTCCACCTCAAGCAGAAACTACAATTTCTTCAACTAGCTGTTACTGCAAAAAATGCTCATAAATGGTTGGTTCTACTCCTGGAAAACATTTTATGTAAAGATACCAGTCAGCTTCTGGAGATAAGCAGTCTTTTCAGGCATTCATCAGCTTGAGGTGTTACATAATGAAGCATGAAACCTGATAACAGATGGACCTGTTCCAGAGCTAGAAATTTTCTTGGCAATAGGCTAGGAGTGGGGAAAGGAAACCATTTCCTCTGAATTCCTCTACATTCTCCATGTACATAGAGGCTGATTTTATTTGCAACATCAGCTTTTCAGTCCTCAAAATTATTTGCTCCAAGTTACATGCCATTATGCCTTCTGATAGATCCACAATTCCTAAGGAAGACCAGATACGCTTCCCAGCTAAAAGGAATGCATCAATCACTACCTGTGTGGCATTTCTTAGTAGCAGAGGCTAAAGCTTTCAGGCTCACAGGAATGCCTGACTATAGCATGAAACTTTACCAACATGAAAGTTGCATGGACAGAGGTACCTGTGTTCTTAGGGACACACATTCTTAGGTCCACAAAAAAAAAAAAAGAATATAATCCTGGGAGCACCAGAGAGGTCCTTAACAGCCTTTGTGCAGAAGGCTGCTACATCATATTTGCCAGAAGATACTGAACCAAAGTGCAGGCACACTCAGGGCAGAATTAATATCACTAATATAACAGTTCTTTATAACTCATCTTCCCCAGTCAAACAGCTGGCTCATAACAATAAGACTATGTCTCACAATAACTTCCCACGTGTTACTCTGTAAGGTTACTAAAGAGCCAGCTCAGGTGGTTCTGTGTTTCTCCTCTGTCCCTCACTTCCAGAATGGTACCAAGAATGTGAGAGCAAGATGAGGAATAGGTGTTAACTAACAGAGAGAGAGAAACACAGAGATTCATCTCACTCATTTCAAAAATGTACATTATTCAGAGGCATAATGCTTCAGAAGACAATGAGAGCGACAGCGAGAGGGATGGGAGGGAGGGAGGGAGGGAGGGAAGCAGGCAGGCAGGCAGGCAAGCAGAAAGGAAGGCAGGCAGGAAGACAGGAAGGAAGGCAGGCAGGCAGGAAGGCAGGCAGGAAGGAAGGAAGGCAGGAAGGAAGGAAGGCAGGAAGGAAGGCAGGAAGGAAGGAAGGCAGGAAGGAAGGAAGGAAGAAAGGAAGGAAGGAAGGAAGGAAGGCAGGAAGGCAGGCAGGAAGGCAGGAAGGCAAGAAGGAAGGAAGGAAGGAAGGAAGGAAGGAAGGCAGGAAGAAAGGCAGGCAGGAAGGCAGGAAGGAAGGCAGGAAGGAAGGCAGGCAGGAAGGCAGGAAAGAAGGCAGGAAGGCAGGAAGGAAGGCAGGAAGGCAGGAAGGACACGGTTACAGAAAATCACAAAGCGCTGCTTGCAAACTGATGTATGTGAGCCTTACTCTCCCACTAGTCCTTCTCTGCAGTGTCTGCACTTGTCCTTCTGCCACTGAAGTATTCTCATGGGAACTCTGTCCTCTCTGCTCTCATAAATTCTCACAGCAAAATGGCAGTATTATTCCTCCACCATTCTCCTCCAAAAATGATGCTCTTCTCCTGTCACAATGGTGGGTGCAGTTTCTGAAGAGAAGAAATACTGTACATTGCATGATTACATCAGCAGCAAAGTCTCCTCTCTCTACATTCCTTTCTGGTATGAAATGGTGTTTTTATTTATTACTTGTTTTTATGAGAACAAGTAAAACACTTTTATTCAGAACTTTTAAAATGTACCATATTTGTCCTTCACAGGGAAGTTATATGATATAGAAGTAATCTTATAAATATGTACATTTCATCATGACTGCATCACACTTCAAAAGTCACCCAGCCAAAAGGTGGATTTAACTTTCATTGTCGTTTATCTGTAACTAATTCCTCAACCATGCTGAGTTCTGTATCTATTTTTTTCTCATTTGTCATCAAAACCTGAGAGTTATCTCCATAGATGATTTCTCTATAGTTCCACGTAGTACAAAGTTAGTACAATTTGCCCTTCCAAAATCCTAAATAACCTCCACACTAAAATTAGCCAGATGACCTAGGCAGATTTTCAGGGATTTGCAGTTCAGTGTCAGCAATTCATAAGCTGTAATAAAGCATCTGATCAGAATCCTTATAAAGAATGCAGACAATTAAAAAAA